>OY856409.1:263131557-263706557 GCA_963693085.1 Alisma plantago-aquatica | reverse complement strand
TGATGATATAAACACTCAATTAACCTTGCAATATAGAATCTTGTACTTCTTACTCTAGCATCAACCCTAAACCCTTTTTGTTGAATGTGTCATATATGGCTTGAATTATGTTCTTATTCTCTAGGATTGTTATGAATCCTTTTCCTATGCTCTCCCTTCTCAATTAGGTTTGTCTCTAATACCCTTAATCCCTTAATGTGGATGCCCCACTTAGGTCACGTGATGGAACCTAATGATAAAAGTCATATATGTTGGATATGGAACGTATGTTGATATGTTGATGTCAATTTTTGGACCTTGATGCCTTGACCTTGGAGACATCCACCTATATTTGGACAAGAATCTTATGTCCTAATTTTTCTGACCTAAACCATCATTAATTATTGATCCTCATAACTTTGTGAACTTTTGTCTTGTTTCCCTAGTATGAGTCCTTTGACCTTACAATATACCAATGTGATAGAAATCTAGTAATGACCATATAAGATAAATGGAACCATATAATGGCATGAAACTTGTACCTCATCTTCATGATTAACTCTAGTGAAGTATAAGAGCATCAAACATGTAATTAAACAAACTTGAACCTAACTTGGCCAAAACCCTAAAATTAAGATAATTATGGTTAATGATGAGAATCTAATGCATGTATGTAATATTATGCTTAACTAGGTGTTTCCTGAGATTTAGATGGTCAAGGATAGGTTATGAAATCTCTGAAATGAGGTATGGGATTTAAATAATTATATTACAATGGATTTCTTACTTGAAATGTGATACATATGTTACTTATTTACTGGATCAAATATTGCCATGTAGTATTCTATTATTGTACTCAATGTTTGCCTCGTATTGTTATTTTATAACTTGCAAACATAATATAGAAACTCCATTATACAAACCTTGTGCACCTGCATGTATTTCTAGGGCAAGGACACAAGGTCGGGAATCCTACTTGAGTCATCAAGATAGGGCAGACCATGTCAAAAAAGGAATAACTCTTAGTGATAGTCTTGAGGTCCCTTACATATAAAAGGGTTAGCTAATCTTGAGCACCCTTACAAACCCTTCCATTGGGAATTTGGTCAAATGCCTTATGATATATGATGTTGTTGGTATAATTGGAGTAAAATGGTACAAAACACATGCTCTCATTTTGCTAAACACTTAACTTGTTTATTTTTGTTTGTTACTTCTACAAATCTTTTCAAATTATGCAAGCTTATATACATGTATCTTTCATCCCTATACTTAGCACCTCGTATGCTTGACCCTCCTTATTTCGTGTATTTTATAGGTTTAGAGATGTCTAGAAGTTTATGGGCTTGGTGAGATATGTTAGGTGTACTTGTTGTAAGATCCCTCGTATAAATGAGCAGGCTTATAAAATTGCACTCTTCAATATCTAATTGAAAGCTTGTAATAAACAATGTTGTTTAAATAGTTATTGAAAGTTGAGATTATGATTTGTGCTTTTATCTTGTTACTTGTTCGTGTATGCTAAGCATTACACTTCCTCATTTGCACTTCGATGATACCATGTGAGGGACAGACGCCTAGGTCTTATAACCATTGATTTTATAGTCATTTGGAGTTAGAATTTGGGTAACAAATGGTTCCGTGACAATGATGCTCGGGTACGTTGTGAGACATGGGGATCGAGTGTGAGTGATGTAGACGGGATTTGTCCCTACTATAGGAGATTGATATCCATGCTACTTGATAGGAGAGATTGATAAATGTATGGCCATACTCATGTGATTCAAAATGTGACATGTTAGCTCACATGCATCTCATACAGTCTGCTCTACTTAAAGGAACATGGATTGAATGTTTTAAGAGGATGACGATTCCATGTCTTGAGTTAAATCCAGATATTAGTGACAAAGGAACTATACGATCACGGTGAAACTGATCGCGCATTATAGGTTGAAATTGTTCTTCAACTTTTCAATTACTTGGGTAGCAATGATGTGTTTCTAGATACCACTCATTATTTGTGATGTCATAAATTGGTTATAGACATTCACTGCCAATGTAATCTGGGACCTATAGAATCACATGCATAGGATGCATCCAGAATAGGAGTTTATTCATGAATGATGTTTAACTTGATTACTAAAGTCTTTAGGTATTCAATTTAAACAACAATAGTCGAGAATTGACTGGCATGACTGTAAATTGATTGGTTCAAGTGTTGAACTATCGATTCAAGTGTCACGTCAACTTAAACTGCATTGGCTAAACATTTCCTGAGCTAGGACATGAATCGATAGGTTCACTTAGTGAAACGGATGGTTATAGGTTTGAAACAATCGGTTCACAAGCACCTTATGAACCGTCTGATTCAATGATCAATACAATTGCATCAATGATTGATATTGATGTCATGTTTTATATTAATCAAATATTAAATGCCAATACAAGTGTGGATAGGAAACATAGTGAAACAATTGGTTCAAGTGTTGAACTGATTGTCTCATGTGTGAACCGACCACTTCATGGCTTGTAGGTTCTAGAAGATTCATGAATTTCCATCTCTTCCACTCCCGCTTGATCTGGAAATCCTGACCCTGACCCTCCTATAAATAGAGGGGTAGTCGAGGTTTTCTAGGGGGACAACAATTCTCTCTGAAAAGAGTTGTCCTCTCTATTTATGATAAATAGAGATCCTGAGCAAGTCCTACCCATAAAAGGGAGGGATGATAAGGGAGAGACAACACAAGAGAGCGAATAGACCCTAGAAAGTTAATGTTTGAAGAGACAAATCCTTTTAATTGGCTCTAGTAGTGCAATGTGGAATTCTTAGTGGTCTGTGTGGACTACGTAGAGGCATGGAGGTCATTGCCACATGTTAGGAGAATGTTGTCAATCGATGTATGAGGTGTTTCACCACGAGGGCATTGATGACAATTGCTCAGTGTTGATTGAAGAAGAAGCATGTTGATGAAAGGATAGTCATCAGATTTGCTCGAGGACTAGGTATATGTCTTGCAACCTTTCCTTCCCAATTCATAGTTGTTGATGTGATAGGTTGTTTAAGATGAATATGGAGTAATTTTTTTGTTTCTAATGCCATATTTCCCAACAAAGAGATTATGTGATTAGTTGTCATTAGGAATATCACATGAGGAGATGGGAAACTATCTAATAATCATCTGATGGGTGGCTTAGGGTAGTCCTTAAATAAGAGATGTAGAAGACTCTTTAATCTTTGTAAGAAAAATACTTAAATCCACTCTTAGATTCTTGGCCAAGTAGGTATACAAGGGAGACCTCAGACACCACAACGAGGCAGACAGGAGGTGCATGAGTCCCCATGTTGTGACCTGCCTAGACAGTTCAGCTTAACCATTATATATAGGTTTTCCCAAGGTTCATATGAGGGATTTGGTTATCAAACACACATAGATGATATGTGATTTCTCTGATACCATCTGTCATGAAACCACTTCTTACCCAAATCCTCACTCCTAAATGCTAGAAAGCCAATGGTGAGAGGACCAGAGCATTTGACAATGAAATGGATCACATAACATATGCATGAATAAAACCTCAAACAACAACTAAGGTATCAGACTACAAAGCATAAAAGGGTGCTTAACTAATACCTTCCTGGTTCTTAGGTCCCATATATCAATCATGTATTCCATTTACATGTCATTATATATCATCAGAGTAAGGTATGGTTATCATAAGTGCATAAGCATCAATCGTTTTAGAGATTCATGGTGTACCTATTATCTAAAATCATGTGATGGGTATGCGTCAGCACAACTATGCTAAGTGCATTGTGCAAACATATAAAAATGTAGGTTCAAGAGAACATATATTGCTTGGCAAAATCATAATATCGTAACAAGAAAGGAAGCAACAACATTTAAAGACTTTCTTATTAACATGCAAGTGTATTTTAAGTTCATTTGCATTATACCAACAATGTCATAAGGCCTTTGACCGACTTCACAAAGGAAGGGGTCTGTGATGGTGCTTAAGATTAACTACCATATTTCAACATGAGGGACTATAAGACTAAATGTCAAGAGTTAACCTTGTTCATAAGGGACCTCAAGGCCATTGACAAGAGTTAATACTTGTACCAATATGATTTTTCCTATCTTGACAGATCAAGTAGGACACCTAGCATTGTGTACATGAATAAAGATAGATGCACAAGGTTGTATAATGGACATCTAATTATGTTTTCAAGTTTGTTCAACATAGCATATTCAAGACCAAAACATAGTAATCATAGGGAACTTGTATTTAGAACAAGTATATTAAGCCAAGAATTTATACTACATACATACATACAATTTTCAATACCACTAGTCTGGCCAATAGGATGATAAAGTGTACCTTGATACCAGCAAACTAGAATTTAGGACAAGATCAGATCTTTGAACTGAGTCCATCAAAGATGTCACACCCCGATCTCACACTAACCACTAATCACGAGATTAGGGCGCGACGGAGGGATTATCACCTAAACAAATTACTGAGAACTTTTTCTTTTTAAAACCTCATAATGATATCCGGATTATTGCTGTAAACTAAAACATGATAAACTATTGCGGAAGCATTTCAATTAACCTGGCTAGAGAACATAAACAGAGTTTACAACATGTAACATTGTTTAACAGAAAGTAAACATAACAGTTAATTTACATCTTTTACACATTCGCCATACATACTTTCTCTCACCCACACCATGTCCCAAGGACCTAGGGGAAAAGACTAAGAGACCACTATCTAACTAACTACATATATCTTCTATTGACTAGGGTGGTAAGATCCTTCAGATTCCTGGAACTGTCGCTGACCTGAAAATGTTTGAGTAGAGGAGTGAGCCTACTCGCTCAGTGAATAGTTTTTCATTTAACTATCACTAAACAACTCGTCAAGTTTATTAAATTGAAATTAAGCATAAGAACAATATTATACAGAGCAGTTCTAATGACATAGCAGATTTTACAGATAATAATCACATTTCTATACAACAACAAATATCGCATAAATGTAAAGCATAAAATATCAAAAATTGCATCTCTTGAATAATAAAGCAATAATTGAGAACTAGCGTAGAAGTTCTAAACTCTTAACATATTAATTTTACTGTGATCCTATGTGAATGCATTTTAGTTATGCCCCAAACATATGCAGCGCACTCTGCATATGAAGATCTGTAGCGAACTACGATCCCACCGTACAAGACTTAGCGACACACCCGGGAAATGCTAAGTCTGACTTCTCGTCCTGGTCTGCACAGGACTCTCAGGCTCACAAGGCCTCACTGCACTAACTCTGAGTGCTCTGGACTCCTCCCGCAACCTGTAGTGCACAGTCGGAGGGTCTCTAAGTCTCTGATGCCTGGGCGTATCCCCAGGGCTGACCGGGACATTCTCTCGGATCTCCGATGCCTGGGCGTATCCCCAGGGCTGACCGGGATCCTACCTCTCAGACTTCGTGTCACCGAGACATTCGGTATTTGTTGGACACGAGTCTCCGATGCCTGGGCGTATCCCCAGGGCTGACCGTTTTACCCCAAAGGTACAGACCGCGCAATGGGGTTCTACGGTGTTGGGGCACCTAAGTCTATTAACTGATTAACATATAAACACTTAAACAGGAATATCACATTTACTGATTTCAGATCAAATCACAATACACTGTCATTCTAAAACTGTCAGAGCAATATATTTCAAATCATTGTAATTTCTGAGAAATTCTTATACCATGCATTCAGACAAATTAGAAATGCATAAATAACCCAACTTATTTCAATCTGGCACATACATAGCGAATTTAAGCAATTGAACATCTTATTGCACGAATTAAATAAATTTACTTCACATACGAGAATCATACTCAACATTTGTCAATTCTCTAAAATTCTCGAAAAACATGCACATTAACCCTAATCTTGATTTGTGCATCACTTAACTCAATTAAAAGTTAATTGCCTATCACAACACAATTTAATAACAATACTTGAGAATTTCTGGTAATAATTCAGAGAAATGTGCCATTTCATGTAAATATCAATTTACACATATTAACGTCAAAAGATATATGCAATTAGGGTTTTATTGCATATTTTTATTTATTCATATCAACTTTGAAATCGTACATCTGATAATTTATCAGAAATCCCTATTGTCTGGGTTCATACCCAAACCATACCATTTTCAGATATGAATTTCTAATTTCAACATTCAAATAAGCAATTTAGGTTCCAATGAACCATATAAATCAACTGATTCAATCCACACTGATCAAATGCTAAATTTAATCATATAACAGCGTCTAGAAGCAGTTTATGAAATAAAAAGTCAGGCGACGCCAAACGCTGCCCTACGCCTGATAACGCCTGTTGTCAGCGTAATTCGCGCACATAACTGGAAATATTCAAATGCCTGATTTTATTAATGATAAATGAATGAAACTCTACTCACAGTGAATTGGTATGTCCGGATTCGTCCGGAAATGCGTTCCGGGTCTAATTCCGGGCGATTTCGGATCGTCTTCTTCCTTTGAATTAAAATCTTCACTGTTCATATTTGCGTAAATGGAGCTTTACGCTCCATCTGAAATCCATTGCTAGAAGCTATCTTGGGCTGAATTGAAGGTGGTTTGTGGTTTAAACCTTCTAGCCGAGGTCCAAAACCTAGATCTGGAGCTTTGGCCGCCCTAATTCCTCCTCCTCTAGCCACGCACGGTGCTGCTAGAAAGTAGTAGCTTGCCGTAGACCCAGCAGCTAGGCGGCAGCTAGCTAAGAAGGTAGGAAGAGTGGGTGGGAAGAGGTAGGAAGAAGAAAGAAATAAGGAAGAAGAGGAGAAAAGAAGCGGAATCTAATCTCTGGAAATGGACAACCTGATCGCCTCTTGCGATCGTCCTCGCGGCTGCTCCTTCGACCGATAACAAAGAAACGGATAATCAACAGAGAAATAAAAGAAAGCTTATTAAGAAAAAGTTTTGGGAATTTTGCAATTTCAACCCTGGAATCAGAAAAGTTCATAACTTTTGATTCGAAAGTCCAAATCAGGTGATTGCTTTTGCATATTTTCAAGAATGAGGCCCACTACAATCCCAAGGCATGAAAACATGCTAATTACACTATTTTACTGATTCAAATCTCTAATTGCATCCAATTATTACTTTACTCAAATTAATCATCTTAATTATGCACTAATTGATCTTATGTGCTTAATTCAACTAAATCAAGTTAATGATCACTAACCACATCATAAGCACATATGTTAACTCAAATAACTTTAATTAGGCTCAAATCATAATGTTTTACCAATAAACTTTGGAACGGGTCATAACAATCTCCCTCCCTTATAAGAATTTCGTCCCGAAATTTCTAAAAGAGAAAAGGAAACTTGTTACACATATCTGACCCAAAAACTCCCATGTGGCTTCTTCTAAGTTGTGGTTTCTCCAAAAAACCTTCACTAACGGTATCTCGATTCTTGAGCTTCTTGATCCATCGATCAACTATCAGAACTGGTCCCTCAACATAGGACACATCTAATCTGAACTGTGTAGGTTCTGGGTCCACTATCTCCTCTGGACCAGGGTAACACTTCTTCAACATCGATACATGAAACACGTCATGTAAATTGAGCAACTTGGATGGCAAATCCAACTTATGGGCTACAGGTCCAATCCTCTCAATAATAAGATACGGGCCCATAAACCTAGGAGTCAGTTTGCCTCTCTTACCAAATCTCAGCACTCCTTTCCATGGTGAAACTTTCAAGTATACTTCATCACCAACCTCAAACCAACATATGGGTGATCTACACTTTCTACCATACAGAGCTTCATACGGGGCCATACCAAGACTGGAATGGTGACTATTGTTGTATGCAAACTCTATAAGGCTTAAGTGTTCTTTCCAACTTCCATTGAAATGCAAGACACATGCTCTCAGCATGTCCTCAAAAGTCTGAATGGTCCTCTCAAATTGACCATCTGTCAGCGGGTGAAAGGTTGTACTGCACCTCAACTTTGTACCCAAAGCTCGATGCAACTAATTTCACAACCTGGATGTGAACTTAGGATCTCTATCTGATATAGTTGAAATCGGAATACCATGCAACCTGACTATCTCATCCACATATATCTTAGCCAACTTTGGGACATCAAAGGTTGACTTAATATGAAGAAAGTGAGCAGACTTAGTCAGTCTATCCGCAATCATTCATATCGAGTCACAACCTCTAGGTGTCAAGGGCAACCCTATCACAAAATCCATTGTGATATGTTCCCATTTCCATTCTGGTATAGGAAGAGATTGTAAGGTACCTTTAGGTTTCTGGTGCTCAGCCTTAACCTGCTGACACACACTGCACCTAGTCATGTACTCATCTACATCCTTTTCATACCAGGCCACCAATACAACTCCTTGAGATCCATGTACATCTTAGTGTTACCTGAATGCATAGCATACATTGATGCATGTGCTTCCTCAAGAATCTTTTCTTTCAAATCATTATCTCGAGGTACATGCAACCTGTCACGCTGATACAACACACCATCATCTGAAAACATGAACTCTGGTCTTTTCCCCATGTCATGTCATGCATGATCTGATGTAACTCACTATCACCCTACTGTAGTTCCTTAATCTAATCATAAAAGATAGGCTTGACTTGCATCTGTGCAATCAAACCACTCTACTTTGTCACCTCTAAGTCTAAGTTTAACTTTCACATTTCTACTAGCATGTCTCTCTCGAAACATGCAATAGAGAATGCATCAACTGTTGAACTTAACACTATGCTCAAAGCATCTTCTACCACATTCGTATTTCCAGGGTGATAATCTATCATTATATCATAATCCTTAATCAATTCTAATCATCTCCGCTGTCTAAGATTCAGATCCTTCTGGGTAAAGATATATATCAAGCTCTTATGATCTATAAACACCTGGCACACCTCACCATAAAGACAGTAACGTCATGTCTTATGAGCATGAACTACAACAACTAATTCCATATCATGTGACGAGTAATACTCCTCATTCTATGGTACTAACTTCTTATTACTACTGTAAGAATTTATTTCAAAATTATATCTTACTCTTTTCTCCGAGTCATTTTCATATTGTGTATCTACCTTTCAGATTAGCTAACTTTAAACCCTGGATTTTATTAGTGCTAGGTTACCTTTCATAGTGCAAATTGTATGATCTTGTTTTATAAAGATACTAGTATTCAAGGTCAAATCACTAGTGACATCCCTTGAACTACTACAACTCTAAACATTCTAGGGTTCGGTCCTTATCAGTAACATAGCATTATTGTGATGTGACTTTGCTTCCTTAGTTTGAAATCAAACTTTAGATCTCATAAGTTCATCCATCTACTTGTAATGGATACAACAGATATGAATAATCATTAATGAACTATAGATATATAACAGAAATGTAACATCAGCCAAGTTCTCTAGCATAACTTATTAACACAAATGCTACAAATAAACATGATACTTGTTACCCAAGCATCACACATGGCTCACAAGGCCATTCATATCTTGTCACCTCTCACTAGGCAACAACTTATTCACATGGCTCACAAGGCCATTCACATCTTGTCACCTCTCACTAGGCAACAACGTGTTCACATGGTTCATAAAATCCGTACACATTATTACTTTTATTAAGCAACAACAACATCAACACACAAAAAGCCAATCAACATTTATTATATAAATGTCACAGCCCAAACTTGGCTATATTCATCATCTCATCATACATGCATGGTTATTAGGCATGATAACAGTCATACAAGATATTCATCACGTCATGTGATACAATAGTAATATCATCATTCCTTGACCAGGAATTAGGGTTCACTATCAAACAGGGCTTATCATTCCCTTTTTCCCCAAATTAGGGTTAGGGTTCCCCATTTCTCATTAATTCAGACCCTCTTGAGTTAACCAACTTTATCTTGTATTAAGGTATCTCCCCTCTTAATGCATTCTATCACAGAATACTCACCCTTAGCATATAATGCATAGGCCACACATTAGAATTGTCCAGCTATCTCACATGATATGGACTTATCTTGGTTTAAGGCATAACTTATAAAGTTGCCTATAAACAATCGCAATGATACACCCTCAACTAGGGTTTCACAATGATACACCCTCCACTAGGGTTTACTAATCATGTATTGGATCCATGCATTGGTTATGCATTATTGATTAGTACCATTAAGGGTATTTCTCACCTAATCATTAAATTTAACCTGACCCTTATTGTGTTCCTTTATTTCTAATTAAGGATTGCTCATATGAGGTCTCAATGTTGGGTCTCCGATGTCAGTTCCAACTAATTCTTAGTGGTTCTAATCTTTCCCTTATATCTAAACATCTTAGTGTATATACATTTTTCACCATGATTCGGGTCTAAATTATCCAGGATCTACTTTTATTATATTATTAATAGGAGTCATTAGATCTCAGTAACGCATCCTGCCAGCCGGACCAGGCCGAACCTGTAGTCCTGAAGCCAAGAGCTACTCAGGATTAACCAACTCCTATTAATCTCAAACATGTGGAAAGAATATCCACCTAGGGCAGACTCATTTAAACATAATTTCTGGTCTACTTAATACAAAGAATATAAACAATAATGAAATCACTTCATGACACACAACAATATAAAAGAATCATATTTGTTCTATAAACTGAAAATCTAAATCCATACATATAAGAGCATTTCTAATGATTTTCAATCAAATAAGCAATATAAAGCAAGAGTTGCATCGCATCCTATGTTTAATCTCTTACTCCTGCATAAATTTCCAGTTTCTTAACCCTAAGATTTCTAGGGTTTCTCTCTAGCCTATCCTTCCTTTGCATGCCTGGCCAGGGCATCCAGAGAAAAATAGACAGAGTAGCTTGATACTGGTCAATCTAAGTATTCAGACACCTGGCCAGGGTATCTAAACACTCAGACCTCCCAGAGCTAAAGACATATCACTTCTTATTTTTCTCACTTATAACTCTATCTTTCGACCCTAATGATCTCTGACGATTCAACATAAACTCTTTACTTGGTTCTTGTGACCACATCCTCTTCCTGCCATCTGTAATAGTATAACAGAACACTTCATGTTAGAAAATTGCAGTTAGAAGGAAGACACTTAAGTCCTAATCCTATTGGTCTCTTATCGTCCCATGACCATGACTTAGAGTATTCATATACTCAACCTATGCTCTGATACCAAGATGTCACACCCCGATCTCACACTAACCACTAATCACGAGATTAGGGCACGACGGAGGGATTATCACCTAAACAAATCACTGAGAACTTTTTCTTTTTAAAACCTCATAATGATATCTGGATTATTGCTGTAAACTAAAACATGATAAACTATTGCGGAAACATTTCAATTAACCTGGCTAGAGAACATAAACAGAGTTTACAACATGTAACATTGTTTAACAGAAAGTAAACATAACAGTTAATTTACATCTTTTACACATTCGCCATACATACTTTCTCTCACCCACACCATGTCCCAAGGACCGAGGGGAAAGGACTAAGAGACCACTATCTAACTAACTACATATATCTTCTATTGACTAGGGTGGTAAGATCCTTCAGATTCCTGGAACTGTCGCTGACTTGAAAATGTTTGAGTAGAGGAGTGAGCCTACTCGCTCAGTGAATAGTTTTTCATTTAACTATCACTAAACAACTCGTCAAGTTTATTAAATTGAAATTAAGCATAAGAACAATATTATACAGAGCAGTTCTAATGACATAGCAGATTTTACAGATAATAATCACATTTCTATACAACAACAAATATCGCATAACTGTAAAGCATAAAATATCAGAAACTGCATCTCTTGAATAATAAAGCAATAATTGAGAACTAGCGTAGAAGTTCTAAACTCTTAACATATTAATTTTACTGTGATCCTATGTGAATGCATTTTAGTTATGCCCCAAACATATGCAGCGCACTCTGCATATGAAGATCTGTAGCGAACTACGATCCCACCGTACAAGACTTAGCGACACACCCGGGAAATGCTAAGTCTGACTTCTCGTCCTGGTCTGCACAGGACTCTCAGGCTCACAAGGCCTCACTGCACTAACTCTGAGTGCTCTGGACTCCTCCCGCAACCTGTAGTGCACAGTCGGAGGGTCTCTAAGTCTCCGATGCCTGGGCGTATCCCCAGGGCTGACCGGGACATTCTCTCGGATCTCCGATGCCTGGGCGTATCCCCAGGGCTGACCGGGATCCTACCTCTCAGACTTCGTGTCACCGAGACATTCGGTATTTGTTGGACACGAGTCTCCGATGCCTGGGCGTATCCCCAGGGCTGACCGTTTTACCCCAAAGGTACAGACCGCGCAATGGGGTTCTACGGTGTTGGGGCACCTAAGTCTATTAACTGATTAACATATAAACACTTAAACAGGAATATCACATTTACTGATTTCAGATCAAATCACAATACACTGTCATTCTAAAACTGTCAGAGCAATATATTTCAAATCATTGTAATTTCTGAGAAATTCTCATACCATGCATTCAGACAAATTAGAAATGCATAAATAACCCAACTTATTTCAATCTGGCACATACATAGCAAATTTAAGCAATTGAACATCTTATTGCACGAATTAAATAAATTTACTTCACATACGAGAATCATACTCAACATTTGTCAATTCTTTAAAATTCTCGAAAAATGTGCACATTAACCCTAATCTTGGTTTGTGCATCACTTAACTCAATTAAAAGTTAATTACCTATCACAACACAATTTAATAACAATACTTGAGAATTTCTGGTAATAATTCAGAGAAATGTGTCATTTCATGTAAATATCAATTTACACATATTAACGTCAAAAGATATATGCAATTAGGATTTTATTGCATATTTTTATTTATTCATATCAACTTTGAAATCGTACATCTGATAATTTATCAGAAATCCCTATTGTCTGGGTTCATACCCAAACCATACCATTTTCAGATATGAATTTCTAATTTCAACATTCAAATAAGCAATTTAGGTTCCAATGAACCATATAAATCAACCGATTCAATCCACACTGATCAAATGCTAAATTTAATCATATAACAGCGTCTAGAAGCAGTTTATGAAATAAAAAGGCAGGCGACGCCAAACGCTTCCCTACGCCTGATAACGCCTGTTATCAGCGTAATTCGCGCACAGGGTCTAATTTCGGGCGATTTCGGTTGGTCTGTCCGGATTCGTCCGGAGATGCGTTCAGGGTCTAATTCCGGGCGATTTCGGATCGTCTTCTTCCTTTGAATTAAAATCTTCACTGTTCATATTTGCGGAACTGGAGTTTTACGCTCCATTTGAAATCCATTGCTAGAAGCTATCTTGGGCTGAATTGAAGGTGGTTTGTGGTTTAAACCTTCTAGCCGAGGTCTAAAACCTAGATCTGGAGCTTTGGCCGCCCTAATTCCTCCTCCTCCAGCCACGCACAGCGCTGCTAGAAAGTAGTAGCTTGCCGCAGACCCAGCAGCTAGGCGGCAGCTAGCTAAGAAGGTAGGAAGAGTGGGTGGGAAGATGTAGGAAGAAGAAAGAAATAAGGAAGAAGAGGAGAAAAGAAGCGGAATCTAATCTCTGGAAATGGACAACCTGATCGCCTCTTGCGATCGTCCTCACGGCTGCTCCTTCTGTGCGCCGCCTTCGACCGATAACAAAGAAACGGATAATCAACAGAGAAATAAAAGAAAGCTTATAAAGAAAAAGTTTTGGGAATTTTGCAATTTCAACCCTGGAATCGGAAAAGTTCATAACTTTTGACTCAAAAGTCCAAATCAGGTGATTTCTTTTGCATATTTTCAAGAATGAGGCCCACTACAATCCCAAGGCATGAAAACATGCTAATTATACTGTTTTAATGATTCAAATCTCTAATTGCATCCAATTATTACTTTACTCAAATTAATCATCTTAATTATGCACTAATTGATCTTATGTGCTTAATTCAACTAAATCAAGTTAATGATCACTAACCACATCAATAAGCACATATGTTAACTCAAATAACTTTAATTAGGCTCAAATCATAATGCTTTACCAATAAACTTTGGAACGGGTCATAACAAAAGAGATCTTGAAATTACAAGAAAATGTGACTAGATTAACATCACAAGACTTATGTCATCTTAAACATTTTCATCAAGTGTGGATCTTTCACCTAATCTAAGTTCCATATTTCTCAATGATTGATTTCAACATCTCCAATGTCCATGCAATATTCATCAATGAGCTGCATTCTACATAATATATCAATTTTGACTTGGGGGGGAACATACTAAAAATATCAGATTTCAAACTTAGGTTTCATGGATATAAAAAGGGAAATCATAATTTTTGAATGATCTTAAAGTTGTATTCATCATAACATCAATTTAAGTCGTATAGAGTCATTTCCCTACAAGATAGTAAGTATTATGGTACATATGAGATCATATTTCATTTAGTTCTATAAAGAGCAATAAGTTACTAATTTGAATACATCAAATAGCATGGATGATCATTGGGTAAGATTTGTACAAGATTAGATAGAAAAATATCAATATGTGCATTGAGGTCACATTAAAGTGTCACATTTCATACCATCAACTTGAAATAGAGTTCAAGTATAGTAAAATTCGATTATTTTCTCAAGCATGCATCAAACATTATTGATCTAGACTGATTATGAACATTCAAGGACCATAAGTTCATTGGTGCAAAAAGTTCATTAGTTTAGCATAAAAGTTCATATTAAGTGATATTAGAGGCACATTTCATAAAATATGGTCATTGAAAGGTCCAAGCATGACTAAGTTTGATTCATATATCTCAAGATAGCATAGGATATTAATTAGGTCATATTAATCAGGTTCCATCATTACATAATCATGGTTGAGCACCAAACACATTAATCTTGCAAAAGATGGCAGCTGCATGCTAATTTCAGTATAACAGGAGATACGAGTGGAAACAACCTATAAAACTAGGTGCATTAGATATATCTCATTTTTAGATAACTTTTCATATATTATATGTCATTTTTTTCCAAATTACTAATTTAATATGCATTTTGTAAGATTAGACCTATACATATGTGTGAGAGAGAGAGAGAGATACCACAAATCGGGGAGCAACATGGCCTCTACAATTGGTTAGAGATGGCATTGGGATCACATGGGTTAGTGTGTGTGGGATCCTCTTATGACTAATCAACACATGAGAAAGCCAAAGTGAGATAGACGGATGCTTTTGCAATATGGATTCTCATTCCAGATCCAACGAGAAGAGAGGGGACAGAAGGACAGACCTTAGGATCACAATCATGAGGATGATACCTCATCTCCTTTGTAGAGATAGCCTTGTACCCAGAGCTTGTACAGCGGCAGACCAGATGATCTAACTAGCAAGTAAGGGAGGTATTTTGGCCACCTTGACGTGCACAAATAAGCCATGCAAGATCGGTGTACAGCTGTGAGGATAATGGCATCTTTGATTGAGCACGAGGATGTAAAGGGAGAGAAGCCCTAAAGATGAGCTTACGGTGATGCTGCCAAGTTGAGGAAGAAGAGAGAAGGGGTGGGATTAGGTGGCAGGGTGTGAAATGCCTCAAAAGGTTGGGGAGAATCAAGGGGAAACCATAAGGAGATCAATGGGTGCCTTAAAAGGGGTTGACAAGGCTGGAAGCAAGTCAAAGCACCCATGTTGTAGCTACCATAGAAAGGCGTGCCCGTGAGGTGCTACATCATCCTACCATATCCCATGTTTTTCAAACAAAAAGGGAAAAGGTCGAGGAGACCAAGGGGAGAAGTTTAGTTGTGACTTTGGGAAATAAGGAGATCAAAAACCCATAATTGTTGGTGGTTACAGACATGTCTAGCGGTCCTAGATGCTGACTCCATTGTGAGATAGGGGACGACTCCTCAATCACTTGATTAGCAACCCGATCGTGCTACTAGGGGTCAATACTAGATGATGCATGGGTCATGGCTCCACTGGGCACATGGGTGGGCTGACCCAACTAGGATAAGAGAGGTCGATGCCCATCAAAGGAGAAAAAGAGTGAAAAAAAGACTAGAAATCAAAGCAACTTATTTTAGCTATAAATTTCATCTTGAAACTCTGATTTGGATGAAATGATTACCGTTTGATCACAAATTCACTGCATATCTAAGTGAAAAATATTGAGATCAATATAATAATGTTGAGTGGTATCAAAAATTCAAAACTTATTAAATATATATTAAGTCACTCAACATTATATAATCGAGTTCAAAATTGAATTTACCAATCATATCTCATCAATTGAGAAATATATGATTCCAAAACATCCAACTAATGGTGAGGAAAGTCATCAAATGAAATTGAGTACATTATGAGTCACTATTTGCATAGTTGAAGGAGAGATAAAAACCAAGTTGTTACATACTCCCCACCTTAAAAGGAATTGTATTCCCAAAATTAAAGCAAATCCTCAAAAGACAATGGGACTTCATATTCCATATCATAGTACTCCACATATAGTATCACAGTCCTTCAATCATCAAAATTATTCCAATATCAAGAAACCAGACATTAATTTCCAAGAATAGCCACATAGATCATCAGAAGATCACAAATTTGTAGATAGCACCATTTAAGTCAACAATAGGGCTTTAGATTCAAGAGTAAAGCGTGACTTTCAATCCCAAGATTTAGGGTTTTAGCTTCTATAGTGGCCCTAGGTGGGATTATACATCCTTGACTGATATTTTGTGTTTCAATAGTTCAAAACAAACATCATATTCCAATATCACGGTTTCATATCAAAATCAATGGATGGTCCCACCCTAGTCCACATTAGAGCTTATCCCTAATTTATAATCAAGAGATAAACAAAATCATCATAATTATATTTAAGAGTGGAACATGGAATTCATCAATCATATGTTGAGGGTGATCTCAAGATCCAAATAGGGTGATGAAAGGATTCAAATCAATATCGAGATGAATTATTACTAGCCAATATTTTGCAAATCAATATCAACAGTCATAATTTTAGAAAACAAAAGTCATACGTCCAAAATTTGGAATCTAGGGTATAACATTCCTAACTGTACCATATATGTGATCATTCATCCATAAGAAACAATCAAGAAACATTTTTTGATATCAACATCTATTTTGATTATCATGGTATTCATGGTTGATGAATGACATAGACGTAGATCTTTCTAGGAACTTAACCACAAGCTACATAGTCAATATCATCATATGTCAAGATCATTGTTAAATCAAGATTTGATGTCAATTTTTAGTATTATCATAGACTTGACCTATTCGTGACTTAGGTCAAGAGATCAAAATTTTATGAAAGGGGTGACCTTTACAAACTCTAAATAATCAATAATATGAAAATTTAGAGGCAATCATAATAGGGATGTGACCTAGGTTAGGGGACTTATGAAACAAACTACCACCCTAAGCTAGCACATTTGTCCTAAGTAGTCATGAAGTATCAAGTATATTGAAGTGGGAAGAGCATCAAGTATCAATTTGTATTTCACAAGGTCATGTGAATAAAAATCATTTATCATAATAAAGAAATTATGGTTTGATATTCTATGTATTCAAGGTTATAATATTGTTCCATTCCATTCATAATTAGAGAAATGGGTATACATGAATATAGAGAAGTCCATATAGGCTCTTTCAAAGATTTGATATTTACAAGGATGACTGATATCACATATATGTCATATTGTTCAAAATTGAATTTTATAAAGAGGCCTTTTTATCAATATGAGATTTTCCCTCTTATATCAAGGTGTGTCACAATGATTTTTATGATTCCAAAGTCATAGTCATTTCAAAGCATGATCATGATACATATCAAATAGGGAAAATGTTTGCGTAATCATATCTGGGGTTTGATAAACAATAGGGGCAACATGTATTTAATAAATAGGGACCTCATCAACAATGAAGTATAACACATGATTTCTCCTTATTTCATCATTATTAAGGATCATCAGCATTTACCTCAAACATCGAAAGCGCAAGGGCTAGATCTGGAAAAATCAAATTTACATGATTTGAGATGTTACACAATAGTACTTACCTTCAATAGTACTTTCATTAATCATAATCAAGCTCTCATATTAAGGTCATATCGTGGCATGATTACAATTTTACTCAAGATTTACCAATTTATTTGGATTTCATTTCCCCAACGCATAAGCTACCCATAATCAAAGATCACGTGAGGACATGAGAAACTATCTAATCATCATGTAGTGGGTGGCCTAGGGTGGTCCTTATAGAATAGATGAGATGCTATAAGACTCTCTAAGATTTCTAGTAAAAATCCTTAACATAGTCTTGGATTCGCTTCAGCCAGGTAGGTATACAAGGGAGACCTTAGCCACCATAGCTAGGCATATAGGAGGTGCATCAGTCCCCATATAGTGACAATCTTATACACCTCATCTTCACCATTATATATTTAGGTTCCCATGGTTCATACACGTGATTTGGTTATTAAATACACATAGAGGATATGTGATTGTGTTGATACCATCTGTCATAGAACCGTTTTTACCCAAATCCTCACTCCTAATGGCTAGAAAGACAAAGGTAAGAGGACCCAAGTATTTGTCTGTAACATGGATCACATAACATACACATAAATAAAACCACAAATGAAACTAAGGTATGCCAAGCATAAAAGAATGCTAAACTAATACCTAACAAGATCTCGGGTCCCATACAACAACTATGTGTATTCCATTTGCATGACATTATATATCATCAGAGTAAGGGCATGTTACTATAAAAGTGGAAGCATAGATCATTGTTAGATATCCACAGTGTATATGTTACCTAAAATTATGAAATGGGTTCACGTCAACACAATTGTGCTTAGTACGTTGTGCAAACATATAAATCACAGTTTAAGAGAACATATATTTCTTGGAAAAAGCACAACATAATAAAAAAAAAGTAATAACATCTAAAGACTTTCTTATTAAAATGCAAGTGTGTTTTAAGCTCATTTACATTATACCAACAATATCATAAGTCCTTTGACAAACTTCTCAAGATTAGCTACCATGATTCAACATGAGGGACTACAAGACTAAATGTCAAGAGTTAACCCTACTTTTAAGGGACCTCAGTCTATTGCCAGGAGATAACCCTCATAGCAACATGATTTTCCCTATCTTAACAAATCAAGTAACCTAGACTTGTGCCCTTATCTTAAGAATACAAGCAGGTGTACACGGTTGTATGATGGACATCTAATTATTTTTTCAAGATTTTTCAAAATATAATATTCAAGACCAAAACATAATATTCATAGGCAACATGTGGCTCAGAAAAGTATATTAAGAAAAGAATGTATACTTCATACATACATTCAATTTTCAATACCACTAGTCTGGTGAATACGAGAATGAAGCGTACCTAGAAATGAGCAAAATAGCATTAAGGACAATATTAGATCTTTGAACAAAGTTTAAAAAAGAGATCTTGAAGTTACATGAAAGTTCAACTAGATTAACATCACAAGACTTAGATCATATTAAACATATTCATCGAGGGTAGATGTTTCACCTAATTTAAGTTCCATTTTTCTCAATGATTGATTTCAACATCATCTATGTTCATACAATCATTATCGAGCTACATTCTACATCATATATCATTTTGACTTAGGGTAAACATCATAACAATATCGACAATTTCAAACTTAGGTTTCATGGATCTTAATAGAGGAATCATAATATTTGAATGAGATTAAAGACGTATTCATCATAACATCAATTTAAGTCATATAGAGTGATTTCCATGCAAGATAGTCAACATTAGGGTACATATGATATCAAGCTTGATTTAGTGTCATAAAGAGCAACAAGTTACCGATTTGATACATCAAATAGCATGAATTATCATTAGGGTGATATTTTTACAAGATTTGATAGCAAAATATCAACATGTACACCAAGGTCACACTAAGTGTAACATTTCATACCATCAAGTTGAAATAGAGTTTATGTATATTAAAATTCGATTCTTTTGTAAAACATGCATCAAAGTTTACTGATCTAGGGTGATTATGAACATTCAAGGGTCATAACATCAAATGGTGCATAAAGTTCATGAGGTTATCAAAAAATCTCATATTAGGCGATATTAAAAGCACATTTAATAAGTCATTCAATGGACCAAGCATGATTAAGTTTGATTCATATATCACTAGATAACATAAGACATTGGTTAGGGTCTTATTAATCAGGTATCATCATTACATAATCTTGTTAGAGCATAAAACACCATTAATCTTGTAAAAGAGGACAATTAGATGCCATTTTCGATATAGCAGGAGATAAGAGTGGAAACAACCTCTGAACTAGGTGTATTGGATTGATATCATTTTGTTGATAAAATTTCATATATAATATTTTATTTTTGGCCGAAGGAATTTTCATATGTAAGATTACACATCTCCTCAATTGGTCAGATCTGGTGTTGGGTCATGCGGGTCAGCATGGGTAGGGTACTCTTTTGACCATTCAACTCATGAGAAAGAAAATGAGAGAGAGGAAGGTCTATGAAATTTGGTTGTTCATTCAAGATCCAACAAGAAGAGAGGGGGTCAGAGGACAGACCGCAACATAACGAACACGAGGCTGAGGCCTCGTCTCCTTTGTGGAGATGACCTCATGCCCAGATATCATGCAGCAGCAACACAAATGCTTCAACAATAGTAAATTGAGGGGTTTTGACCACCTCAACACGCATGAAGAAGTCACATAAGTCTGGAGTATGGCCATGAGGATGATGTTGTATTTGATAGAGTATAAGGATGTCAAGGGGAAGAAGCCCCACAGATGAGCTGATGGGGACACTGCCAGGCTGAGAAAGAAGAGAGAAGATGGGGTATTCAACAGCATGGCATGAAATGCCTTAAAATTTTGGGGAAAAGTAATTAAAAGGGAGCCTTAAAGGGGTAGATGAGGTGGAAAAGCAAGTCAAAGCACCCATTTTGTAGCCACCGTGTAAAGGCATCACTGGTGAGGTGCTACCCCACCCCCATCATAGCCCATGCTTCTTGGAAACATTGGGTAAAGGTTGGGGATACCAAGGGGAGAAGTTTGTTGCTGACTTTGGGCGAGTATGAGGTCAAAAAGCCCTGACTGTCGATGGTTGTGGACATGGCTAGCAGCCCTAGTTTTAGACTCCTTTGTGAGCTAGGGGATAACTCCACAATCACTCAATTAGCAACCTGATCAGGAGACTCAGGGTAAATCCCAGACGATGCACATGTCATGACACTGATGGTCGTACAGGCGGGCTGGCCCATCTAGGAGAAGAAAGGTTGAGGCCCATCAAAGGAGAAAAAGAGTGAAAAAAAGATTAGAAATCAAAGAAACTTGTTTTATCCATAACTTTCATCTTAAAACTCTAATTTCTAAGAAATCATCATTGTTGGATCAAAAATTTCACTCTCTATCCAATTGACAAAAATTGAGATCAATATAGGAGTGTTGAGTGGTCTCAAAAACTGAAAACTTCCTCAATGTATAGTATGTCACTCATCATTATATAATCGAGTTTTAAATTGCAATTTACCAATCATATCTCGTCAATTGATCAATATCTGATTCCAAGACATCCAATTGATGATGAGATAAGTCATCAAACGAAATTTAGTACATTATGAGTGAAGATGTGCATAGTTGGAGGAGAGATAAAAACCAAGTTGTTACATCATCACCACCTTAAAAGGAATTTTGTCCCTACAATTAAAGAAAATCCTCAAAAGACATTAGAACTTCATATTCCATATCATATCCATCATAGTACTCCACATATAGTATCATAATCATCAATCATCAATATTATTCCAATATCAAGAAACCAGACATCAATGTCCAAGAATATCCACATAGATCATCATAAGATCACAAATTTGGAGAGAGTGTCATTTAATTCAAGAATAGGGCTCTCTAATCAAGAGTAATCATGACTTTCAATCCCAACATTTAGGTTTTTAGCTTCTAAATTGGCCCTATGTGGAGTTAAGCAGTTCAATAATAACATCATATTTCAATATTGTGGTTTCATATCAAAATCAATGGAAATTCACGCCCTAGTTCTCATTAGAGCTTATGCCTAATTTATGATTGAGAGATCTACAAAATTGTCATAAGTTATTTAAGAGTGGGGACATGAAGGCCATCAATCATCTATTAAGAGTGATCTCAAGATCCAAATAGGGTGATCATAGGAGTCAAATAAATATCTAGATTAATAATCACGAGCCAAGATTTTGTAAATCAATATCAAGAGTCATGATTTTGGACAAAAAAAGTTACAGGTCTAAATTTTTGAATCTAGGGCATATGATTACTAAGTGGACCATAGGTGTGATCATTCATCCATAAGAAACAATCGAGCAACATTTTGTGATATCAACATCAATTTTCATTATCATGGTATTCAAGGTTGATGAAGGATCTAGACCTGGGTCTTTCTAGGAACTTAACCACAAGATTTAATAGCACCGTATTTCAAAATCATTATCAAATCATGATTTGATTTTGAGTTTTAGTATCATCATGTACTTGACCTAGTAGAGACAGATTAATAGATCACAATCATATGAAAGGTTTGACCTTTCCAAACTCTTAATAATTAGCAAGATTAAAATACATAGGCAATAATAATTGGGATGTGACCTATGTTAGGGGAGTTAAGAAACAAACTACCATCCTAAGATAGCACATTTTTGCTCATTAGTCATGAAGTATCAAGTCTATCAATTTTGGAAGGGCATCAAGTATCAATTTGTATTTCATAAGGTCATGTGAACAAAGTTCATTTATCATAATAAAGCAACCATGGTTCGAGATTCCATGTATTCTAGGTCATTATATTGTTCCATTCATTTCATAACCAATAGCAAGGCAGTATACATGAAAATAGAGAAGTCAATATTGGATTTTTGAACTGTTTGAGCATTACAAGGACAATTGAGATCTCATATATGTCATATTATTTGAAATTGAGTTTTACAAAGAGGCATCATTTTTTTATAATAAATATGAGATTTTTTTCTCTTATATCAAGGTATGTCTTCATGATTTTTTACAATCCAAAGTCATAGTCATTTCAAAGCATGATCATGATACATATCATACAGGGGAAATGTCTACTTAATCATGTTTGAGGTTTGATCTACAAAAGGGGCAACATGTACTTAACAAATAGGGACCTCATTAACAATGAGGTATAACACATGAGTTGTCCTTATTTCATCATTATTAAGGATCATTATCATTTACCTCAAACATAGTAAGCACAAGTTCTAGATCTGGTAAAATTGAGTTTACATTATATGAGATGTTACACAAGAGTACTTTCATTAGTCATAATAAATTTCTTATATTAAGGTCGGATCATGGCATCTATACCAAATTACTCAAATTTTACCAATTCATTTGGATTTTATTTCCCCTATGCATAAGTTACTCATAATTGAGAAATCATGTGATTAATTGTGTCACGCCCCACACCACAACAAGCGAGATAACTCAAAACCAAACTACGGAATTAAAACTAAACATCTAGGTTACCCTAAAACATAGAAAATTAAAACATATTTCATCAAATCATAGGAGTCGTAACATATTGCACATGGGTCCACTAAAGCCTCCGGTATTATATATCACCTGCCCAAAACATTATACAAGTACTATTCGTTGGCTCTCAAGCCACATCATGTCACACAAGGTAACATGTTCATATACATATATGTCATCTCTACACAACAACAATGGGAATAAAGTCAAAAACAATGCATAGGACTCTATTTCTATACACAAGCAGCATGTCCAACCTTTCAGCAGCTACTAGTTCTCTTACTGCTCAGCACCAACAACGTGATCTCTACTTCCTCGTGCTCGATCACCTAAAAGATGTAGAAACCCATGGGGTGAGACCAAATATCTCAGTGAGAGATATAACTCTCCACACCAATGTTTATTAAAAGCACATCTCCTATTATCTACTATTATAAGTTCAAAGACTCGTTTCCGTCCAAGCAGGAAGCAGTGGACTTTTGGTCTCCTTCGGTTATCATAATCTATCTACGATTGACTTTTCTACGCTATTATTAGTAACACTCGTTCTCGTTTCCATTATATATACCTTAGTTTTTGGACTCTTATTAGTCATATCAACATCATGCAATGGTTGGGCGTATTAGCGGTGTTTCCGTGCAATTTCTGTTTGCAATTCTGTGGTGATCATGTTAGAGGTGGGTGTTTTATCCCTTTCTTCCTTTTGGTGAAACGCAGACAGGATCTGCAGGTCAGTGCTCTGCTTGCGTCGAGGGAGATTCCAAGCAACCGACCCATCTCTGCAGAATTGCGGGGTGTGGAATGACCTGTGGCCCGTAGGCTGCGGGAGACACCATTTGTTGTTTCTGATTTGTGGTGCGAACCGAATTGAATGGTTAGCACCAGATACAGTCGAACATCGGGTCCGGAAAATCACTTCTTGTAGATCGTTGCTCCACATATTGGAGCACACAACGTCCTTCTGAGTCTCTGACATCGTATCAGGTGCGATTAAATTACTTTGATCTGTATGTATATACTTTCAGATTCACCGTGCTAACTGGAGGCAGGTGCGATTAAATTACTTTGATCTGTATGTATATACTTTCAGATTCACCGTGCTAACTGGAGGATTATAATACAAGAAAACTTCTATTCCGCTCGATGGAGGCAATCTGTACTATATATTACCACGGAGGTAAGGTCCAGACAGCGAGGAAGTATATGATTAAATTTGATCATAGTGAAAAAAGACTCATCCAAAGAGAAAATTTGTGGTGGCCATTATGATTTGAAACCTGAAACAATGGCTACCGGAATTGTTGGTCTAGTACCTGGACTGTTGTCTCTATGCAGTCACAACGGTTCATCATCACCCCTATCCTTCCTCTATTTCGACTGGTGCGTCTAAGAAGTTCTATCTCTACTCAATGTGTAGCGGTGGAGGTTACTTGCTATGCAGATTTAAACCCCCATTAGAAAACTTTACATCCAATATAGTCATTAACCATGTGACAGAATCCTTCTCTATTTCAACAGGTTTGGTGTACCGTGGGAAATAGGAATTCCCTGTACATCCAAGCTGTCACCGACATCTGATTCTATATGATAGCAACTACTCATGCCAAGTCAATTCTTCTTTTTTAAATTCTGGCTGCAACATAATATTCATCCCCATTGATGTCTGTATTAGTATATTGATACTCATTGGCGGCACTGCCAACCAATCGGCTTTCCAGCTTACTCATTTTGCTGATCGTACAAAACAATCATATATTGTCATCATATTACATATAATCGTACTTCTCATACTACAGTGGCTCTACATTTGGTAGTTGGTTGTGACCAATGTTGCCGGTGCCACAATGCTCTTATCATCAACCTCATGTAAAACATGCAGGAAAAAAGAAGATGAAAACTTTCAACATTAGTTCGACAAGAATAATATTAAACTTACAAACTTTGGATACCAGGTAGAGACGACCACTGTAATTTTGCTCCCACCTTGAATTTTAATTACGCTTAAGCCTTGTAGGTTAACATATTTTCAGAAAATTAGTGGGATACATATGATGTAAGTTTTTCGTATTAATGAGATAACTTTGCCGTGCAGAGTAGCTAATGGACCCAAAGGATGCCCATTTCCCACGCCTAATTAGCGTGTTATGTTTTGACCAGAAATGGAACCTGGCTCAATTCATGAAGAGACATCATGCTTGACTACCTTTGCCACCCTCACATGTATGTATGGACACTACCCTCAGGATCGTGTTGCCTTTTCTTGATATGTGTTCGTTATCGTCATGGTTATTTTTCATGTCTCTTTAATATCAATTAATTAGCTAAGTAACATTTTGGTAATTAGTACGATTTCTCGTAATCTATCATAGTATTAGGCTATTTCTAACTACAACAACTCAAGTTGAATTTATTTACCTAATAAATATAAGAATATGTTTTCAGTGTCTACCATTTCAAACCAAAATAATATCACATGCATATCTTAAAACCATTATGAATGTTGAAGTTACAATATATACATTACAAAGAGAGCATGGAATACTCATCACAACAAATAGGCAATAAAATATTAAAAAATGTATACATTAATATTTTAAATAAGGTTAAATCAAAAAATGTTATCATGTACACACCCATTCAATATAACAATCATTACAAGTTAGAGTTCTTATTAAACAAAACTTTCTCTATGTTAGCGAATTGGTGTATGAATTTTGTAAAAGTCTTAAGTAATACCGCGAAACATGTTATTCACATGGTTTTGAATCTATTAATTCTTATACTAACTTAAATTTTAAATGTAACCTCATTCCATGTAATTTGTAATATTTTCAAACACAAGAATTTTATATGACATGGTATTGCTACTTTATATTTTGTAAATAATAAAAACATTAGAAATCACTTAATGATAACAAGTTGCTACATAATCTAATTGAATTCTATATAATAAATTTGAGTCTATTGGTTGACAAATAATTTTTTTTTATCGTTATAATATTATTTCATATGAAATCTTTTATAAAATAACGAAAATCATATTGTTTCAATTCAAGTCAAAGTTAAAGATTGTAAACTAAAAATTATTCTTGTGCTAACCTATACTGGAAAGCATATTTACATGGAAGGTGTGCTAAATATTAACATACCGGAATTGATCACCAACTCATAAAGTCTATATGTAATTTTTTTAGTGATATTAAATTAAATACATGGATGCATAAAATATGTAATGTACTAATGAAAAAATATATGTCATGAAATCAAATTACTCTAATGTGTGCAAAAAAAAATTTCTAAAAAATGTACTACATTCGTGATAGTATTTTGTATAAGTTGCCATATGTTCAAAAAACTCGCTTGTCACTGGGACTCTAAATATGTGAATATAGCTATGTATACAAGGGTTTACTTAATAATAAGTTTATTTAAATCTTTGGTAATCATAAGTTTTACATTTAATGTGAAGTGTCTTAATAAAATCACACATGACATATTTTTTATTCTCATGTTTTCTATTTATTAGAAGAGTCTAAAAACAAAACTCATATATTTATTTGTACATTATCAAATTGGCATATGTAAAATGTGTGTGAATGTTACATGTTGTAAACAATAACAAAGCACATGATGCAATATGCACAACAAATTGTAGTATGGATTTTACTATATAACATTAGTTTACTTAACACCTTAAAATTTGGGTTATCAAAGCATGTATCATGAGACCTTGTTTCAAATATACATATTTGATTGAATATTGAGCAACAATTATTTACAAATATGTTAAATAAGGTGTATGATATCAAATTTGAGACTCACATGACCTAAGATAAGATAAAGTTTTCTTTGTTAAACTATAAGTGTTTTACTTGTTACCTTGAATAAAATACATGGTGATATTGTGACATGGTGATAGTGTGATGTAGAGGTGCTTTTTTATGTAATCAATATCGACATGCACACACACACAAAGGCAATGTTTCTCTTTCTAACTATTTTATATGAATCACCAATCCTATAATTTGATGTGAGTAAAATATTACAAAAGTGGAATGTACCAATAAGATAGCATTGACAATTATTGATGTTAAATATGAAACAATTGTAGTGAGTCTTTGTAAACGAGCAACTACCTATGATTTTTTCACATGTAGTCCTTTAGAAAAAATACTTTAGCTAGATATGGTATACTAATATTGATGATACTAACAATGCAAGATTGGTATAAGTTGCCCACAATAGAATAAGGCCATTTTTTAGCATCAAATTACCTTATTATATGGAATCACATTCTAATATGTCAAAAACTTATGAAACACTCGCCATTTATGCAACATTAACAAAACTCATTTATGTAACTACATTTTGTTTCTCTATTCTAGAAATATTTGTATAAAATGTTTAATAGCATTTTATATAGTAATATTTTATCATTTATCTTAAGAAGAAAATGTTTTCAAAATCTAAAATTGAAGAAACCGAATAAAATAATAATTATCATAATTTAATAGAGATGACTAATACAAGAAAAAAGGCAAATATTTGAAAAAAAATCAAAATTGTTGAATTCTTAATACTTAGAGTCAAAAAATTAAAAAAAGGTAGAATTTGGTTTTTGAAGATGACAATAACATTGAGGTAAAACAAGACTCTAGATCCTACTTAAAGTGGTACTCTACATATTACATATCAACGAACAAATCCAAAGTTTGCAATATGAAAGATGAACTCATTTAGTATTTAAGAAATGGGAAATATATATTTTACATCAAGTGGATAAATCTTTTTGGGTATAAATTGTATAATTTGTTTGTCAATGAAGTTTTTAATTATTCCTCCTATCAATTTTCATATGCATGTAGTGTATGGAAAAACAAATAATCAAAGAAAAATGTTAAAATCCCATTGTAATGAAAGCATGTACTTAGTAGTTTTTAGTAGCAAATAAAAAATATTTTAATATTCAATTACTAAAGTTTTGTTTTGAAATAATTATAGATCATTAAAAGAAAGAACCACATTTATAAGGTGTGTTATGTTAATCATGAAAATCCTTTACAGTCATCTCAACTTTGAATATAATACACTTTAGAGTTGTCTACAATATGGTCAAAATGAATACATTATTGGGACTAATTTCTCAAGTTAGATAATAGAGAATACATTATAATATATATGCATTATTATATTTTATTCTCCATATATTTGGAATGTATGTCTTAGTTTTCTTATAAGAATCAATTACTTCAAACAATTCCACATAATTAGAAGTATTGTTAATGGGTTCCCATGAGGAGTGAAAAAATCTATTAATTAAGTTATCAAGTTAAATATGCAATTTTCAAACTATTAGGTGATTGACCTTACTTGTGACATTTATTGTGGAGTCATCATCAATCACAACTCACTACTGCACATTTTATACCATATATAGTAAGAATTCCACTTCATGGATAGTTGTACTTTTATCAAGATAAAATGATTTAAGATGAAAAACTCAAGTTCTATGTAAGATATCATGTTATATTTGGAAGATAAATGGGAAAATTATGGGGAAATATTTATGTGCATGTGAATATTTTTTAAACAATTACAAACAAATATTAATTAGGTTTTTCTTCTTCATATATTGTACCAGTAGTAATGTTTTGGACAATTATGGTCGTTACAAATGAATCATGATTGTTGATGATGCATGTCAAGATAGGAATCTTTTAGTAAAAATAAGTTAAAATAGACATTACTATCACAGACAAATGTTAACAACAAAATTGACAACCTAACTTGATATTAATTATTGATGCATTAAAACCTAAGGAGCCATTTGTCTTTTATCATTTAAATTACTGGTACATATATATAAATAGACACATTAGATGATGGGTGACTATTTCATTATGTAGTTGATCTCATACTTATAATAATTATTATGTGGATTATATGAGCACCAATGTTTAGCTGAACTAAAAGCTACGACATACAACTAGGTATCATCTATTTGCTAAGATCACATGTAGCTAACCAACTAAAGATTTCCTCGACTTTTATTATACAAATCTAAAAGCTACATGTGGATTTTTTATACAAATATTGAATATGGAATGTCTAGGATTGAATGATGATGAGTCAACAACAAGGAGATCCACAATCAATGATATAAAACTTAAGGTAAATTTATTATAAAAAGAAAAAGTAAAGAAAGTTGGATAGGAAACTACATTTCCTAATACACATTCAATACAAATAAGAGAACATAATTAAATATTTAAATAACTAATAATATAGACATGTATATGAAAAATATAATTTTATAGAACTGAATGTTAGTCTTGTTTTAAAATTTTAGAAGAACCATTGTCATACAATAAATCTTTATAGTTGTAAAGTGAACCCTAATAAAAATATAAAAAATAACATATTGTGTATTTACTTTCTTTTAATGACATAGTTATATGAAAATAATTTAGAAAACTATAGTAATATTTATATGATCAATCCTCTTTATTTTATTAAATAAGTTATCACAAAAGTAACGTGCAAAGCACGTGCAATTACTAGTATAAGCTAAGAAATAGGTATCATACTAAGCAGGTTGAGCATATTCAACTAAACGATATATAATCAACAAATAAAACAGATTAAGTAAGACTAGGCAGTTATGACTGAGCAGTAGATCATGTTATATTCTAAAAAGGAATATGAAGAACATGCATAATAGTTGATTTCTCTTACCATCTTATAATTCAAGAAATCAATACAAAGATAAGGCAAGGGGCTCAACCAATGTTATTTGTATTCAACCCTAAACAGGATACACAGATGTGTTACTCTTTTATTATTGCCCCGAGGATTTGATTCATACCACCCAAATCCAATGCCCCTTGCAAAGTGAAACCAACGGTGCCATAAAAGGTCCTTGGAAGAGCCAGAATCCATGACCTCTCCACACCTCTTGGTCAGCACAAGAGAAAATATTGCAGAGACATACCAGTCAACTACAAAAGATGACATATAGCCAACAGAAGGATCATCTCACGCATGACCACCCATATTAAACACCTAGACCACCTTGGTACAGGTAACGATACCAGAAGAATAGGCTCACACATGGCCATTCTTAAAAGAAGGAGTGGCTCATGCATGGCCATCCATATCACAAGGAGATCGGCTAATGCATGGTTGTCTCACACAACCTGTAATTGTGGAGTAAGGAGATACCTTGACTTGTACCCTCACAAATTAAAAAATATGTGCTCCAAGTTATACTCGTTTCACCAATCTAGAAATTAGAGTTGACACTAGAAAGGATCTATGGCACAGGGCACCTACATGATTAGGGTTTGACTTGATAGCTAGCCAATTGGGTGACTTTTAGCATCAATCAATTTAAAACGTATAAAACCAAAACAAACTCTACAAGAAGCAATGGTACATTGCAACTCTAGAAGATATAAAGCATAAAAGGTGTGAACTTGTCACACAATCACCACATGGTACTCAAATATTTGCCATACACAAGGCCAAACCAATGTTACACATCAATGTGGGATATCAATCCCTTAATCACGTCACTTGAGGATATCACCTCTCAAGGCATCAAACCATCACCAGGTCATAGGCCATATCACATTAAAGCATGCATGTTCTTCATCACATTATGCCTCATCAATGTGCATAAGCACCACATTGTATCATATAATCACAACTATAGCATACACAAGCCATGGCATACATGTCACCAACAAGGTTAGGGCTTATAAAAAAGAGATAGAAATCATTATAGCAAGATGAATATCTCAAGGAAGATAAAGAAAACACATCACATAGCTCATCATTAGGGTTAGGGATCCATGCTCAGCCAATTAGGGTTTTGTAGATACATCAAATCACTAAACCCTAGATATGGCGCCTCCCATTTTTTTGGAACACTTTAGGGTTCAGAATCATTATAAGGGTTGAGCAAATAACTATCCACACAATAGTACATGTGACTTATACATTACTCATATATGTGTATTGATAGAGTACTCAAGCATGTGTCTCAACCATCCATCAACCATGTGTCGCGACCACCCACCAACATGGGTCACGACCATCCACCATCTACATCTCACAACCATCAACCATCTATGGTGTATCGACAATGACCAACACCATGATGTCGCGACCGTGACACACCAGGGAGTAACATGTCTTGACTCAACCATCAACCAGGTTGCAACCCCAACAAAGTAGGATGTCTCAACCAACTAGGGTTAGGGTTTCAACTACCCAAAGTAGGGCATGTCACGACCTCAAAACAAGCCATGTCGCGACCCCAGAAAGAAGAGAACATCTTGGCCAAAACTAAGGCACACTTCGACCCACTAGGGAGTAGGTGTTGCAACCATCAAGCGATAGGATGTCATGACCTCTAGCTAGGTCAGCTGTCTTGACCCAAGGCCACCACAACAAGGTGTCGCGACCCAAAGCAAAAATAAGGTATAATGACCACAGGGGTCAAGCCACCACCAAGACACAGGATCCTCATCAACCAAGGGTAACCAAGATCAAAATGGAGGTAAATCCATGAATAAAATAGAAGAGAACAACATGAAACCCCACCATCCTCAGGAAATAAAAATGTCTCCCAAAATCGGTCATCAAAACCCTAACACTTGCATTAGGAAACAACCATGAAAAGGGATCTCAAACAAGAGAGAACAAATCTAAACTGCACCAAAACATAACCAAAACTTTAGAGAATACCAAGCACTCGATCATCATGCATGAAACCAAAACCAAGGTCAAGAGATAGGGGAAAATGTCATTGTACCATATTCACCAAAAATGGGAGCAAAACTAGGATTTCAGATTCCATCCAAGCCAAGCATGATCTCAACATCAACCAAGGTCTAGAGTATATCATCATCTAGTAGAATATTAAGGAAAAATTTCAGAGATAGAAAACAATAGCATGCATGTAGAAAAGGTGTATTAATAGAGAAGGTTAAGAGTTATATAACCCGCCTGAAAGAAGGTCACTCCAAGGGTTGTAAGCTCCAAACACATGATCCCAAGGATGATGAAGCTCCACTAAAAGCTCCACCCTCAGCTACAAGTACACCTCAAGAAAGAGAAGACACCATGGTCAAAGATTGCCCAAGGAAAGAGAGCAAGAAGCTCAAGGTCAAACTAAAAGAAAGAAGGGGGAAAAGAGAGACGAAACTTCTCCTCACTTGGGTGTAGCCTTGTCAAAACATGGCCTATGACCCCTTGTGAGGAGGAGTTTACTCTCAATAATGACCAAGTGAGAAAAGGGAAGAAGATGGGGTAGAAGATCCAAGTAAAACACCATAAAAGAAATGTAAACACTTACCAAGGTAAAAGATGATCAAGGGTCACCACAAGCTCCACATGCAAGGTTGAACCTCCTTCAAGGCATAAAGAATAACACCTCCTTATTCCACCAAGCCCCAAGAACATACAATAAAGTAAGGAGAAAGAAGATGGCCAAAAAAGGTCACTTGCATGGAGAGAATAGGGTTTATATAGTAAAGGAGGAGAGAGGTAGGGCAAGAGATGAGGTGTCAATAAGATAGGGCTCCAAAGGGAGACTTGTCCACCCTAGAAACTAACATGTAACCACTTAAAACCCACATGCAAGAGATAGTGATACACTCTATGTTGGGTCTCGACCCACTTGGGTCACCATGGAACACCATCCATTGTCACGAAAACACCACATCGGTCATGACAACCACATCTAGGGGAGGTGTCTCGACCGCAACACCCATCCAATAAGCCCTAGGTCGCGACCTAGGTCAAGACATCACACAAGGTACAAAAACCCTAATCACCCAAGGTGATTCCACCACTCAACCAAAGCTCAAACAGGGTGCCCCAAAGAACCACAACCTCTCTCATGAAAATAAGAGAGAGAAGGAACACTCTAGAGGTGATAAATTGCAAGACAACCCCTCAAATTGGGTAAATTTCAATTTGCACCAAAACAAACGCACAAAGCACAAACATCATCAAAGCACGCTCAAACTAAAACTAAAGCGCTCCAAGCTATAAGATCATCCTAAAGGATTAGAGAAAGGTTATAAACACATCATCAGGACAAAGAAAATAGGGTTAACCCACTACATAGGTCAGGGGTCTTACAAATTGTCATGAGGGATATCACATGAGGAGATGAGAAACTGTTTAGTTATCATCTAATGGGTGCTTTGGGTAGTACTAAAAGAAGATATGAGACTATAGAAGACTCTCAAAATTTTTAAGAAAAATTCTTAATCCAATCTTGGATTCACTTCGTCCAGGTAGGTATATAAGGGCGACCTCAGCCACCACAGCTAGGTGGATAGGAGGTGCATCAGTCCCATATAGCAACCTTCCCTAACACCTTAGCTTCACCATTATAGATTTAGGTTTTCCCAAGGTTCATACGAGTGATTGGTTATTAAATATGCATACAGTATATGTAATTGCTCTGATACCATCCATCACAGAACTATTTGTTACCCAAATCCTCACTCGTAATGTCCAGAAAGCCAAAGGCAAGAGGACCCAAGCGTCTGAGCATAAAATAGATCACATGACATATGCATGAATAAAACCCAAACAACAACTAAGGTGTACAAAGCATAAAAGAATGCTAAACTAATACATTACAAGATATTAGGTCCCATATACTAATTGTGTGTATAGCCACAAAGATAATGGCATCTTTGATTGAGCACGAGGATATCAAGGGGAAGAAGCCCCAAAGACGAGCTCATAACACTTCCGCCAGGATGAGGAAGAAGAGAGAAGGCAGGGGATGGAGCAACAGGGGGTGAAATGCCTTAAAAAGTTGCAAAAAATCAAGGTTACAAGCATTGTGAGTTCAAAGGGAGTATTAAAAGGGGATGACGAGGTGAGAAGCAAGTCAAAGCACCCATGTTGCAACCACCATGAAAAGGCATGGTCGTTCAGGTGCTACACCACCAACCCATTCTCCATGTTTCTTGAAACCATAGGGGTAAGGTCTAGAAGACCAAGGAGAGAAGTTTGGTCATGAATTTGGATGTGAAGGAGGTCAAATAGCCCCAATTTTTTATGGTCACAGACATGGATAGCATCCATATATACTTACTTCTTCGTGAGCTAGGGGACAACTTCCCTATCGCTCAATCAGTAACTCGATCGGGCGATTGGGAGTTGCCTCTAGTCATTGTGTGGAACGCGGACCCATGGGGCATGCAAATGGGATGGCCCAACTAGGGGGAGAAAGGATGAGGCCCAACAAAGGAGAAAAATAGTGAAAAAAAACTAGAAATCAAAGCAATTTATTTTGGCCATAACTGTCATTTGGAAACTCCAATTTGTGTTAAATCTTAACCGTTGGGTCACAAATTTCACCATCTATATAATAGCTAAAGATTTAGATTAATATCAGAATGTTGAGTGGTCTCAAAAAATTCAAAACTTCCAAAATGTATACTAAGTCACTAAACATTAAACAATGAAATGCAAAATTGCAATCTACTAATCATATCTCATCAATTGAGCAGTATGTATTTCCAAACCATCAAATTGATCATGAGGAAGGTCATTGAATGAAATTGAGTATATTATGATTCAAGATGTGCATAGTTGGAGGAGAGAGAAAATCTAGGTTGTTGCATCCTCCCCACCTTAAAAGGATTTTTTTCCCTAAAATCAAAGTAAGTCATTAAAAGACATTGGGACTTCATATTCCATATCATAACCATAATAGTACTCCATATAGTATCATAATCCTTCAATCATAAAAACTATTTTAATGTCAAGAAACCAAACATCAATGTATAAGAACAACCACACAGATCATTAGAAGATCATAAATTTGAAGAGATCACCATTTAGGCCAACAATAGGGCTCTTTGATTCAAAAGTAAAGCATTATTATCAATCCCAAGATTTAGGGTCTTAACTTCTACATTGGTTCTAGATAGGTTTTATATCCATGATTTGTTGGTATGTATGCCCAGAGAGCCAATCATATGATGATTGTAATTGCATAAATTGTAATTTATGTGATTAATAAATAAAGGCAAGCTTCCAATTTATTATGTTTAATTCAGTTATGAGATAAAGATGTAACGTTATAAATATCTAGAGAATTATATTACTCAATGATGTATGTCTCCAAGTACGCGACTTGGGGAAATGAGACCATATGAATGTTAAGGGTAAATATGTATTCTCATTATGTCCCTGATTGATTGTTATTTTGAAAGTTTGATAGAAAATATTGACACATAAGATCAGAGTGTGAGTTTGTTGATGAAAAAGTCTCATTATTCATGATATGGCTATATCAAACCAAGCACACAAATACATGTTAGAGAACAGTGTATCAGACTGAATCACCATGAGACTGACACAAGGAAACCATTACCATGGTAGTAATAGTCATCTCTAATAGTGATGGTGGTGTTTTTTATTCTTAGACCTAAAATCACTACACTCATCACATGTCATTTGGTATGCTTTGACATCATCAAACACAGTCTTGAAATATGGGTTGTTATAACGGTGATGATTGGGTGACTGTGACACATGGGGACTAATTGTGAGTGATAGAGATGTGATTTGTCCCTCCTAAGGGAGTATGATATCCAAGGCCTCTTGATTAGCAAGACTGACAAATACATGGTCATTCACATGTGAGTCAATATGTGATATTGAGATTACATATATCTCAGACAGTCTGCTCTAGTTCAAGAAACAAGATTGAATGTTGAAGAGGGTTACTACTTCATGCCTCAAGTTCAATCTAGATATCAGTGACACCAAGTACATTATAAAATCAAGTACATATTATAGGTTGAAGTTGTTCCCCAACTTTGCATTCACTTGGGTAACAATGATGTGTGACTAGGCACCACTCTTTTCTTATGACTTCATAAGTTAGTTATGGACATTCACTGCCAACGTGATGTGGGACCTATTAGGTCACACATAGGTCTCAACCTAGAAGAGGAGTTTAATATTGAATGATGATTGAATTGATTACTAAAGTGTTTAGGTATTCAATTCACACAACAAATCATCTGGCTACACTGCCAGACAATCATCTCACCCTATGAGATGGTTGTTTGGAGTGCCAGATGGTCAGATCAAATGTTGAGATGGTCGTTTGGATTGTCATGCTAATCGGAAATTGAATTGGCTAAGTTTTATTCAACCTAAGGCATGAACTGGCCATTTCACTCTATTGAACCAATTGGCTTATCTTAGGTCACCAGGCGACTGTATGGGTGAGCGAGACACCTATCTGCATGTGTGAGATCACTCAGTTTGAGGAAATTCGGTTTCAATAAGGAATTAGTGTTAACGCTGTGTTGTGCATTAAGTGGATTCAAAATTTTCAAATTCATATGTGATTAGGAAACTACAAAACAAATGTCCTATAGTGTGAGAAAACCATCTCATAGTGTGAGATGATTGTCTAGTAAGCTAGATGATTGTTTGGGTTTCCAGACAGATAATTTGGAGGTTGTAGGTTGTGAAAATTCAAGATCTTCCGATCCCTTCCACTCCTACATAGATTGGGAACCCTGACCCAAACCTCACCTATAAATAGAGGGGTAATGGGGGTTTCCGAGAATAGAATACAGACAATTGAGAATCAGTTGCTCTGACAATTTTGTTTTTGGAAATAGGTAATATATATTGCCAAAAGGACTGTACAACAGACCCAACAAACAAGCTATGACAAAATATACATGGGGCAGCTAACTACAAAATCCCTAGTATAGTTTAGCTCTGTAGGGAATCCTACGGACAGGCCTTTCTTGGCCCTTAACATCCCAGCAATGTTGGAAGAAATCTTTTTAAAGACTATCTCTTCATTGTTACACTTTCTCTCATGCACCATGTTGTTCCTTTCTTCCCAGACAAAAAAACAAAAAGAAGATAACAAGGCACCAGCAACGCCCAACTGTGCTTTACTCCTACTCCTCGCACCCAACAGAGTAGCTTTGGTATATAGGTTGTCACTGTTGTCCATGGTCCAATCACTTTTCAGGCACATCAAGTCCCAAATATACTTGGAGAACTTGCATTTACTAAACAGGTGGTCGTGATCTTCATCCTAGTCCTTGCAAAGAAGACAAGTGGCTTCAATCGACGGCCCCCATTTCCTCATTCTATCCCTGGTGGGTAGCTTCTTGAGAATGGCCATGTAGAGTATCATGCTCCATTTAGGGATATGGTATGGGTCCCACATCAACTTTGTCCAAGGTATAACCTCCCCAACATCGTTGTTGATCCATGGTTTCACCTACATATCATCTAGAGCAATGAGACCATGATCTTCGACATTGTACTGAAATTGGACATTATCCCATTGCTTACACATTCTTTGCCAAGTCCTAGATGTGGCTGCATCCAAGATAATGGGGAGACCCCCATACTTGGCCCGCAACCATGAAGACCAGGTGTTGGTTCTCTCTGTCAGGAACCTATCGAGCCTCTTGAGTTGACAGACTTCTAAAATCTTGCAAGGATGGATCAGATTGAGCCCCCTGTCGAGCGGTTGGGTAATAGTTTCCCAAGCCACTCCATGACCCTGACCAGCCCAAACAAAGTTGGAAATAATCTTCTTCATTCTATCAACAACTGAATTGAGTATCTCACATACATCTACCTAGAAGCGGATCATACTCTACAAGGTTGTTCTAACCAGGACAAGCCTTCTTGCAAAGGACAACTTCATAGTAGACCATCCATCCACTTTATTTCTTAGCTCATCAAGGCAAGTGGCATAATCAACAGCAACCCCTTTCTCCCAGCAATGGGAGCACCAAGGTATTTAGTAGGGAATCTACCACCCATCATACCAACCACAACTTTAAGTCTTCCCCTTTGATTGTCAAAGGATTTTGAGACGTAAATTCTTGATTTGATCCCACTAATATAAAGCCCAGTGAGGTTGCCAAACATCACCAAGACTTTTTTGAACTCCCTGAGTCTATTGCCATGGCCCACAGAGAAAAGCATCACGTCATCAGCAAATATGAGATGTGTTTTCACCTTTGTTCCTTTGTCCTGTAGGTTTTGATCTTCCCTCTATTTTTAGCTAAGTTAATCATATTGGTCATTCCCTCCATCACCAAGGAAAAGAGGAGAGGTGAGAGTGGGTCTCCTTGACAAAGGCCATTGGTAGCTTTGAACAAACCAGTATGCCCACCATTAATAAGCAAGGAGAAGGAACTCATTTCCACACACTATTTCAAAATGAGAATAAACTTCTCAGTAAACCCCATAGCACTATTGATAGACCATAACGGCTTCCACCTGACATGGTCATAGGCCTTCTTGATGTCAACTTTGATACAAGCTTTAGCATTAGCTCTGCCCACCTTGAACCCAGTCAGGTATTCACCTGCAAGAAGAGTATTATCAGAGTTCTTCCTGCCCTTAATAAAAGTGCTCTATTCATTGGAAATAACCAGAGGAAGGATGTCTTTAAGGTGACAAGCCAACAACTTCACAATCACCTTATACAAGACATTACAGTAGGCAATGGGTCTATAGTCCCCCATTTCGATGGCATCTTTCTTTTTTGGAACCAGCTTGATGAAAGTATGGTTAGCATATTTGACCATGCTTTGTCCATCAATAATCCATCTAATAGCTTCACAAACATCCACTTTGATAGTTTCCCACATAGTTTGGAAGAATTTGCTATTAAACCCATCGGGCCTTAGGGCCTTGGATGGGTTGATAAAGAACACTATTTTTCTAATCTCTTCATCATCCGCCCTCCTGCATAGGGTAGCATTCATTACAACATTTACTCTATTGTCCAGTAGCATCTCATCAAGTCCACAGTTGGTCGTATCGGCTTTGTTGTACAAGTTGTTAAAGTAGGTGACAACATTGTTGGATATATCATCTCTGCTATTAATGACCATGCCCTACTCATCAATGATTTCATGGATTGTTTCTCTCAACTCTTTCTTCCTCACAACATTGTGGTAGGTTCTAGTATTCCTATCACCATCATTGATCCAGAGCATACATCTCCTCTTCCAATAATATACCTCCTCTGCCTTTCTGAGAGCCCACAATCTATCCTCTACCTTCTTCTCAATAACGATTACTTCTTGGTTAAGGGGATCAATGCGGCTAACAGTAGTCGCCTTTTCATACTCGATCGTAGATTTGTTCAACAAATTACTAAGGTTCATCTTCTCTTTACTCCATTTCTTTAACTTAAGCTTAGTATTCTGAAGCTTCTTTATGGTTCTGTACAACGGATAACTTACCACCTGGATTTTCCAACTTTATTCTACAACCTCCTTGAACCCTTCACACTCAGTCCACTACTTGGAGAATCTAAATGGTCTGGGAATGTACGATTTAGTAACCATGTTCAATTTCATTATAGCATGGTCACTAAGAGTGTCTGATTTAAGATTGATCACTAAATACAACCAAACTTTAAGCCAAACCTCGTTAACAAGCCCTTTGTCAATATCACTGGCAATTGTTATGAACCATTGCTATTTGTTTGACCAAGTTGTACACCCACCAATTTTATTCAACTCTATGAGATATGTGACTTCCACAGTGTCATTAAAAGCTTCAAGAACCATGTCCTAAATTCTCTCTCCATCCTTCTTTTCATCAGCTCTTCTTACATTGTTGAAGTCTTCGTTGGTCAGTCAAGGGACTTCATCTTGAGATGTGTCTTTGATCACCTTCCACATCCTCCTCCTATCTATTTCCAACCTTTCACCATAAATGGTTGATAGAATGAAGGAGAACCCTCCAGTGTTGCAATAGGACACAATCATCACTTGGTTTGTCTTGGATATGTGATCAAATTCCCATACTCCAGGATCCCAACCAATAGTGATCCTACCACCATCCCTGATGTCCAAGTTGGACATGTAATGCCAACCTTTAGGGAATAGGTTCTTAACCCTCTCACTGGTGTCTCTTCTAATTCTAGTCTCAAGCGCAATCACCAAAGTATCTCTTTCGCTATTGATGATTTTTCTTAACTCTCTCTAGCTTCTAGATAGTGAGGCCCCTCGCACATTCCATGCGACTAGTGACATTAAGCTTTTTTGATGCCCCCTCCTCCCCCTGAGTGGGCATTTTGCTTCGTCTTATTTGTCAAGCTCCTTGTTTTCCTTGGACTCCTGATCTGACAATTGTTGTCCTCTCTGGTTGTTGTAGCCAATAGAGAGCCCAAGCACGTCCTACCTGTCAAACAGATGGATAGCAAGGGAGAGCACAACTGAGGATCATTGTTGTGGAAGAGAAAGTTGGTGACTAGTATGCCAACGGGAGGGAAAACTCATTTCTGTCTATTTTAGCAGGACGACATGAGTTCTAGGCAGTCCATGTAGATTATTCAAGAGGTAGGAGTCCTTTAGCTGCTGCTAGGAGGGCAGCTTCAACTCACAATCTGTGGCGAGACCATAAGAGTCACAGTAGAAGTTGTCCAGAATGTTGTCTGTGGTGAAGCCAGGAGTTGCATAGACATCGTCCAAGAGCAACTAGTCAATAGTTTCACATCTACAGCAACAAGGAGATGTCATTTGGACTTGCTCCAGGACCAGGTATATCCTCAAAACCATCATTCCCATCTTATAGTTATTGACGTGATCTACTGGTTTATGGGGAATATGGTAGATAAAAATTTTGTTTTCGCTATCCATTTTGTAGTCATATTTCCCTACAGTGGTATCAGAGCCAATATTAATTTACTATACTATGGGATAATCAATATGATGGGATTTTAGTTTTGTCATTCTATTATTGCATGCGATGGGAATAATTTCCTATCCAATCAAATACCACGATAATCCCAAACTTTATATATATATATATATATATATATATATATGTGTGTGTGTGTGTGTGTGTGTGTGTGTGTGTGTGTGTGTATGTATGTATGTATGCAATTTACAATCATTTCCCTAAAAATAGTTTTGATGGTGGATGTGTAGCATGGTTATGGATACTAGCCCCTAATGTTTGTGCATGGTTGTGTGGTTGTTTTATCCTTTTATCTCAGTCTGTGTATCAAGCCTCTATCTTATATTACCAATGTAAAGTTAATTCTTTCCTACCCTTGCTCCCCTTGAATGTAACTTGAGGTTTCTTTATAATCATGTAATAGTAGGATAGTTTACTTTCCTATTATGACAAAGAAGAAAGATGTTTAAAATGATGCCTACTAACCGTCCATGAGATGAGCCAACTGCTGGACGACTGAGGAGGACCAAATCGAAGAGCCAAACCGATCGGCTGGTGGACCCATCCAATCAGCTGGAGGAGCCAACAGATGGTAGATGAAGAACCACAAGACCAGTGAGACAACCAAATGACCAGCCAAGAGGCGAGCCGATCGGTTCAAGGGTTGAACTGATCAACCTAGATTGGCAAGCACAAATCTTCACAAATAATAGGTTTATGCATGTGATGTGGACCTAGGATGTGATAATTCTTTGTGGATCCAAGGAGTTAGATTAGGCTGGCCATAACCATCACTTTTGTTTATTGCATGTTTTCTTTATGGGATATCACATGTATATGATACGTAATATATATGTGGTGATTGGATAAAGTACATGTATTTATAAATATAGACTCCCTCAAATAAAAATTATATTAAGTCTTAGATTTTTTCCAATAGCAATCCACTTGAAAAGCTTGATCGACCAATAGTAGGTTACGCCTTCGCGTTGTGCACCGTCTATCTCATGGAAGTGTGTTGGTAGATATGTAGGTTATGCCTTAGTAGGGTGCATATATATCATGTTGGTTGTGTCAGACTTAAACTAGTGATTATTAGAGCATCTAATCCCAGAAGCATGCAGATGATTATGCTAAGGAGTTCCGCATAACATCTATCCAAAATTGCATATGATGCAACTGATAAAAGTTGCCTACATTGGTAATTGATTGTGTTTTGTGGTGTTGATTGGGCCACAGTTGAACTATCTTGGATCTGGATCTCTAGAATAGTGTACATTACAATATTTCAAATTGATATGTGAGGGCTATCAATTTGAAATATAATAGTGGGAGCGATAATAATTAAAGATCTAATTAATATTTTCAATTTTTTCAAATCAAATCAAAAGTTTTGACAAATGCAAATTTTCTATTGTAGAATCAAATGATGAGCAAATCCATATCCATCAGTCCTTAAGAAGGACAAACTTGACGGGACAAATTTCTACAACTAGTTTCAGACTTTGAGAAGGGTTCTCAATGAAGAGTGAAAGCTCTACGTCCTTGACAAAGCACTGCTAGAAATACATGCTCCCGATGCACCTAGGGCACAAGTGGATGCCTACTGGAAGCATGACAATGATGTCTTAGAGATAAAGTACCCTATTCTTAGTTGCATAACTATGAGTTGCATCAGTATCTATTTCTAAATACAAGATTGTAACAACCTTGACCTTCTCTTTCTGTTAATTTCCTCCCCATGTATTTTCCCTATATACATGGGTGAGTGTCAATATTTGTCAGGGATCTATTATCTTCTTCCTATCATAGTGTATCATTCTTGTGATATTGTTTATAGTCATGCTTCTTTCCAGCCTTCTATTCCCAATGTGCATCTTACTAGTAATTTCTCATATCCACCATTGTACTATTAGTGTACTACTTTAATATCCTTATTCGTTATTAATTTACAATGTGACTACTTTGGTATCTTTCTTCACCAATGTCCTACTGGTCTGAAGGCATGGCTAATGACAAATATTCACCTCAGATCATTGTATGTAATGACAATGCTTCTATCCCCATAATCAAGTTGAATGGAGAGTATTACTTGCTCTGGATGAATTCTATCCAAATGATTCTAGAGTCCATATACAAATTGAAATTCATTGAAAAAACTTATGAGGATACCCTTGAATGAAAATGGGGCAATAGCCAAGTCAAAAGGTAGCTATAGAACAACATGGAACCTTCTATTGCCTCCAAGTTCATATTCTACAACACTGTGAAGGAACTATGGAGCGTTTTCCATTATCACTACATGTAGGAAAAAATGACTTGAGGCTTTATATAATTTGAGATAAATTATTTGGTGAAAATCAGGGTTACAGAACCCTTGATCAATATTTGATTCTATTGTCAGCTTGTCTTAGCATCTTGACTATTTTTAACCCATCTCTTTTGAATATCAAACCAAAGAATGGTACAATATTGTCATGTCTAAATTTTTTAATGGTCATCATCTAGCATATTCTCTAGTTCACAATGTTATCTTGGTTGGTGACAACTTTCCCATTTTAGAAGATATCTTCAATGATCTCCAACAGTCTGAATTTAGTCACTTGTCTTCTATTCCACTATAATTGCAACTAGTGGTTGTTTTCATTACCCGTGGAGGAGGACATGGCCCTAGATGGGCCCCTGGATACAATGCACTTTCCTCAATAAGTTATGAGACGACCCGACACCAGATCATACCATCACAGTGTAATTAATTGTGGAATTAAACATAAGCAGTGGAATTACTGAAAATCACTAAAAATTAAAACCATTTACTAAGAGATCCATTTCCAGGAAACTCTTATAGAAAGAACCAAAAATATTAATTTACACATACATTCTAGTTCACAAAGTACATATCATGTACCATCCCTTCTCGAGGGTTACAAGTATCAACTGCTCTATTAAAAACTATATACAGGCAGCATAAGAACCTCGAGGCATCAAGCCAAAATCTCAGATCGATCATAAAAGCACTAACTGCTAACTCCTAGGACCTGAGAGTACAGACACGACTCATAGGACTCATATCTACATGACACGACAGTTAGTATCTCCACCTGAGATGTTACTGATGTCCATGTACCACTTCCTCATGAATTTATCTTAAATCCGGATCTTTTGGCTCAACTTTATCCAAGTTTTACTGAGGGAGCGACCCCGTTTTTTACCTTCAATTGGTCAAAATACGCGAATTTTCAAAAGTCGTTCAAGAAAAGGCAAACGTGTGTTCTTCATTTCCTTCTTCTCGAACGGGGGGGGGGGGGATGGGGGAGGACTTGTCATATTTAGAATCTTTCTGTGGTGTGCTTTATTTACTATTCTTTTGTACTCTCTTCTCTTTACCACGTGAGAGGTCAAGAAGCGTGAGCGGAGAAAGAAAGGCCAAAGACTTCAAGGGAATGAGCCACTGACTCCTCCCCCGTTGACTCGTTCCAAAAACTTTTTGCACTTCCAAAGCAAAGAATGAATGATGGAATTTCCGTCAAATGACATGGCCTCCCTTGGCTCTTCCACCGTCCGCCGGGCTCCCTTTCCTCCCTTCCCTGCTGCCCTGGCACAGGCCTACCATGCTTCACGCCTGTGGCTACTGTCCTTCCCCTGTTGTATGGTTTCTGCCTCCTTGTCCTCGTCCACCTAAAAAGGTTGGATCCCACGGGGGTGACACAGTTGAAAATTGTCCCAGTGAGAGATATAACTCTCCGCCAGAAACATTATTATTGTAGATGAACAGTAATAAAATGAACATAGGAATCTTCATTAAACGACAGGATTTAATCATTATTAAGCAGAATAGAGCAATGTCACTTCTTAAAGTATGACAACTATAAAGTGATAAGCAGTAGATCATCTATTCTTTTAATAAGGAATATGAATAACATGTATAATATTTATCCACTTTAGGATGCAATAAGTAGTGTAACATCAACCAATGATTTCCATATTTCATCCTTGAGCAAATATGCTACACGACTGATTACATTTTTCAATCATACTTATGCCCTAAGGAGATGAGGTATACCGCTCATACTCCAACCGACCATGATTAAGTAAAGCATCGGTACCATACATAGGCCAATGGAAGAGCCGGACTCCATTACCTCATCTTTCTCGGTCAGTACGAGATCATATGTAGGACATCTTGTGTCTCTGTTAAATAGCTTTCCAAGGTATACTGGGAACTTCACTATAGAGTTATAGCCCGTAGCATATACTCTTTTCAGGATATGGCCCGTAGCCAATGCCAGGTATTGTGGAGTTATGACCCATAGCCATACTATTATTGGGATATGGTCCATAACCGTTCCTGTACATAGGATATGGCCCTCAGTCATTCCTATGAGGCGTAAGGATATTTTCGCCCATTACCCTCACATATTCAACATATGCATTCCAGGAATTCCCATAGGAAAACCTATTTCACCATCACCAATTACTGACGATGATGGATCTATGGTCAGGGCTCTACATGATAAGATTTCACTTGATTAATTAAGTACATTACCACATTCTTTTAGCATCAGGTAGGTTTTCAAACATAAATCATTATAACAATTGCTACTCAGAATATGTAATACTTCTATCAAGTGATTTTCAAAGCTTTATAAAACATTGGGATCTCAATCCCTTGTCACATCAGGGGTATTCTCATCCCTTAACATTTCATCATCATGATTATGGAATATGGGTCTTCAAACCCTCAGTTCATCAAAGAACACATGTTACCACTTATCAGGTAACTAATACCTTCAAGCCATCTGACCAAGGTAAACATGATACCTGTTACACAAGCATCTCACATGGCTCTTCAAGGCCCATTTAATCTCTTGTTACCTCTTGCTAGGCAACAAAGCATATTGTTGCATAAAAGGCCCATAAACAATTTTATTAATAAAGCATCATAGCTCATACCTGGCTATGTCCAATATCTCATGATACCTGCATGGTTAGTATACATGATAACAGTTATATCAATTACATATAAGCACTATGCAATGTAATGGTAACTTCACTATTCCCTTATTATAATTAGGGTTTCTCATGACTTTTAGGGTTTCACATAACATCACATTATATTGGGGTTTCACATATCATCACACTGTGTTAGGGTTTCTCATAACATCACCCTATGTTAGGGCTTCACATAACATTGCCCTAAATTAGGGTTTCATATAACATCACCCTGTGTTAGGGTTTCACACATCTTTATCTTGAATTAAGGTTCCTTATAACTTTTCACCAATTTAAGGTTTCATGAACCATCCTCTTAGATTAGGGTTTCTCATTATATTACCCTGAAATGAGATTTCTCATATTATCACCCTAGATTAGGGTTACACCAATACCCTAAATTAGGGTTTCACCTATCATTTCCCTAAATTCGGGTTAGGGCACATCAACCTTCTCGGTTAGGGTTTCATGATCTCTTTATCAAGGATCATACCCTAAATACATATTCTATTCATATTGAGAGTGTTGAGGTTTAATCAGTACATGATTATCATTCATGTATGAATATATTCCTCTCTCTCATCCTCTCTAGGATGTTGATTATTTCCAAGCTATATTAGATTAAGCCATTCTTTCATTCAAGTACACACATTTAGGGTTAGCATAGTGTGTTGAGATATTGCTTCCTTAAGCATCAAAGATTAACCCCTCAAAGTGTACTAATCACCCTAGTACCTTAAAAGTACAACCATTATAATTATCTTTGTTAAACATCATTACAATCATAAAGTTAATTGATCTTTCATAGCTTTGAGACTATTAGATCTCCAAACAATTTTGATACTTTTGAACCTTCAAACAGTTTTGACCTCCTTAAACTTCAAATGGTTTTGAGACTTTTGCCTTCCAAACGGTCTCAAGACCGTTTTGTCCAAACCATCTTGAAACTGAAAGGATCAATTAGGGTTTCCTTCAACCAATCAAATTAGAATTTGCACTCATTGAACCATAAACATTGAGACCATTAAAGTGGATCAAGAAGTAATCCTTAGATCTCCATTTATCCAAGTCTCTACTTGACCTCAATCGGTCTTGAGGTACTTGACCTCCAAACGGTCTTGTGTTTTCTTAAACTTCAAACGGTCTTGAAGATCGTTTAGACCTTAAACGGTCTTGGTTCAAAATCTTCAATTGGTCTTAAGACTGATAGACCATCAAACGGTTTTGATTCCAAAATCCCTAAATGGTTTGAGACAGTTTGAATTAAAAATTATTAAACCCTAAATGGTTTGAAACCGTTTAGACCTTCAAATGGTCAACTCCTTTAAACGGTCAAAGCACCCAAACGGTTTTGAAGTTCAATTTACCCATTCGATCTTGAGATCCATTACCCATTTGGTTTTAAACTCAATTACCCATTCGATCTTGAATTAAATTACCCATTCAGTCTTGGGTTCAATTTCCCATTTGGTCTTGGGTTCAATTGACCATTCGATCTGGAGGTAATTTACCCATTCGATCTTGAAACAGAATCAACTCAATCAGTTTTGAAACCGAATAAGCTCATTCAGTTTTGAAAACTGTTTGCCCATTCCTTTATTGAGGTGTGTACTTAAGATGACATCATCATATTCAAGCTTCAAATCTTCGAAATCAATTGTGATTCTTATGGTGATTTCAACAACTAATAAAAGGGAAATCGAGAAAAAGGAAAGGAATCAACATATGATGAAAATATGCAATCAATAATGATGTTTAAGGGTTCAAGTTATATAAACCGCCTTCAAAATTGAATCCAAGCTTCAAGCTTCACGTTCTCAATGGTGAATGAAGCTTCCTCAACTTCCAAAGGCTCGTCCTCAAGTCTTTGAGTGAAATGAATGGCTAAGGTTGAAGATTGAATGAAGAAAATAAGAAATTAAGCATTGAATTTTGATTTCCACCATGAAATCAAGGTTGAAGATGACTATGGAGCTTACCTACAGGTTGGGGCACGTCCTCCTGCTGCTCCTAAGCTCCCTTGTGTTCAAAAAAAGCAAGGAAGGAAAAAGAAATCGAAAAAAGAAAAAAAAGCCTTTCATGTGGGTTGTAAATGGGATGTATATAAGGGAATTTCAATGAGAGAGAAAGTGATAAATAATTCCTTCAACTCCCAAAATTAGTGCCACATACTCCCCTCTATCCCTTTAATAAGATGCCATCTCCCCCACCTTGTAATTCCTTTTCATTATCCATGAATTAAAAGAAAACAAATTAAGCACCTTAACCATTATAATAATAATATCCAAAATTGAGTGGATATTACTTTTTAGTTAACTAATATGAGTGGGCTCTCCACTCACTTTAGATATTTCGTTGCCTTTGTAAGGCACAAGGACGTCCACACTTATACAAATTCAACCATCTCATTTTTGGTTGAAGGGCAATTCCATTAATATATTTATTTTTGCATTAAATTGAATTAGGGTTTCTATTATGCTTAAATCTTGATTATTTTAATATCAAGATTCTCTCTCTTCTAAAGAGATTCAAATGAGATGCCCGTCTGATTTTCTTGTCTCTAAATAAAACCAAGAAACTTTAGGGACTCCCTAGAAGTGATATTTTGCATATTGAACCCTAGGTTTTGGGAAAATTGCACATTACACCAAAATTAGGTTTTAATGCACAAACATTGCTTAATAAGCTCTTTCTTGGTGCTCAGGATGTCGCAAGCCATACCTCTACATCATTCTCATTATTATGATGCTTTAACACTTGAGGAACATTTTACCATGTAACATTTGCAAGTTAACCCCTCAACTTGGGTAATTTGCACATTAGTCCACAACAGGCAAAACATTGTTTTCAACATTATTCAAAAAGGACTAAAATTAAAACATAAGTTCCTTTTGAGCCTTAATTACTTTTCAAAAGATAAGAGCAAGCATGTAATTATCTTTCTTAAACATAACATCTGAGGTTAGATCATAACCCAAGTCAGGGATGTTACAAATTATCCACCCCTAACAGGGATTTCGTCCCCAAAATCATCAAGAGAAAAGAGAAGGGTACTTCCTCCTCATCTCTTCCTCTAGCTCCCACGTAGCTTCTTCAATGCCATGATGATGCCAGAGAACTTTCACAAGACATATGTCTTTCTTTTTCAACTTTTTAATTCTTTTATCAAGGATCATCACAAGTCCTTCAACATATGATATATCATCATTTAATTCTACCTCCACAGATTGCAGAATTAACTTTGTGTCAGGATGACACTTTCTCAGCATGGAGATATGGAACACTGGATGCAACTTATGTAGCTCAATTGGCAACTCCAGCTTATAGGATACCTTTCTAATCCGTTCAATGATTGGATAAGGCCCCATAAATCTAGGAGCTAACTTTCCCTTCTTCCCAAATCTAAGAACATCTTTTCAAGGTGAGACATTGAGATATACTCTGTCTCCAACTTGGAATTCTAAAAGTCTTCATCGTTTGTCGGCGTATGACTTCTGTCTATCCTGTACAGTCTTTAACTGTTGTTGTATTACTTTAATCTTCTCAGTTGTCTGCTGCACAAGCTCAGGACCCAAAAGTTGATATACTCATGTTTCATACCAACATAAAGGAGATCTACAACGTCTATCATATAATGCTTCATATGGTTCCATATCAATATTGTGTTGATAGCTATTATTGTAAGCAAATTCTATCAAGCTTAGGTGTAGATCACAACTTCCTACAAACTGAAGGACACATGCCCTAAGCAAATCCTCCAAGGTTTGTATGGTCCTCTCAGACTGTCCATCTGTCTGTGGGTGAAAGGCAGTACTAAACCTTAACTGCATACCCAAATCTTTATGTAGTCGTTCCCAAAAATGACTCGTGAACTGGGGACCTCTATCAGAAACGATAGTAGTTGGAACCCCGTGCAACCACACTATCTCATCTATATATATTTGTGCAAGCTTCTCAGCAGTGTAGGTTGTTCTGACAGGAAGGAAATGTGTTGTCTTAGTCAACCTATCAACTATCACCCATATGGAATCATGACATTTAGTTATCCTGGTCAAACCAACCACAAAGTCCATGGTTACATGATCTCATTTCCACTACGGTATAGGCAAAGGTTTCATTATTCCTGTAGGCTTCTGATGTTCAGCTTTAACCTACTGACGCACCGGACACCGCATAACAAACTCAGCTACATCCTTCTTCAATCCTGGCCACCAATACATATCCTTCAAGTTATGATACATTTTGGTGCTCCCCGGATGCATTGCATACATTGAAGAATGAGCTTCTTCCAAGACTAGCTTCCTTAAGTCATTGGCATCAGGTACTACCATCCTCCACGGTAACAGACTACTTGATCCTCTGACTCATGAAAGCCATCTCATTTCTCACTACCATACTCTGACCTGATCTGTTGAACCACAGCATCAGCTTGTTGTTCTTCTTTAATCTGTTGTCTCATAGTAGGTTTCACTTGCATCTCAGCTAACAGTCCGGCTAACAACAATACCTTAAGTTGTATATTGTTTTGTTTCAAGGAGATAAGCATATCTCTTTTTAAGCACACTAAGGAGTTTAACTACGCTTTATCTAAGGCGGGTGATGATGATTTCCTACTTAGTGCATCAGCCACTACATTATCCTTCCCTAGATGATAATCAATTATACAATCATAGTCCTTGATTAACTCCATCCAGCGGCGTTGTCTCATGTTCAATTCATGTTATGAGAAGATATATTTTGGATTCTTATGGTAATCTGGAATGTTTCTCCATAAAGATAATGTCTCCAGATCTTCAAAGCATGAACCATAGCAGCTAGCTCTAGATCATGTGTCAGATAATTCTCCTCGTGTTTCTTAAGCTTTCGAGAGGCAAAAGAAATCACTTGATTATCCTGCATCAACACACATCCTGGACCATTCTTAGATGCATCACTGAAAACTATGTACCCCTTCCCTTACTTAGGTAACACCAACACAGGTGCACTTGTTAACCTTTCTTTCAACAGTTGGAAAGAATGTTGACACTTGTCATTCTAGACAAAAGGAACCTCCTTCCTGGTCAACTTGGTTAGGGGTAAGGCTATAGAACTGAAGTTCTTAATGAATCTCCTGTAATTGCCTGCCAGTCCTAAGAAACTGTGTATCTCTGTCAGTGTCTTAGGTTGTTCCCATTGTAGGACAGATTCTACCTTCTTAGGGTCAACACAGATACCTGAGGCAGATATTATGTGTCCTAGAAAAGAAACTTCTGATAACCAGAACTCACATTTGCTAAACTTAGCATACATCCTATTCTCTCTTAGCAAAGTTAAAGCCAGAAGGAGGTGTTGCTCATGCTGTTGAGCATCTCTACTATATACCAAGATATCATCTATGAAGACTACTACGAACTGATTAAGAAAAGGTCGAAAGATTATATTCATGGGTTCCATGAATGTAGTTGGTGCATTAGTTAGTCCAAACGACATAACTATGAACTCATAGTGACCATACCTTATCCTAAAGGCAGACTTAGATATGTCACTCTCCTTGATACGCAACTGATGATATCCCGACCTCAGATCTATCTTAGAAAAGATAGTTGCACCACGCAACTGATCAAACAAGTCATTGATCCTTGGTAAAGGATACTTGTTCTTTATGGTTACTTTATTCAACTGTCTATAATCAATGCATAGCTGCATCGATCCATCCTTCTTCTTAAAAAAAAAAATCAGAGCACCCCATGGTGAAGTACTCAGTCAGACAAAACCTTTCTCAAGCAACTCTTGCAGCTGTTTCTTGAGCTCTACCATCTCAGCAGGTGTCATTCTATACGGTGTTTGTGCTATTGGTTGCGTGCCTGGGATTAGAGTAATCTCAAAATCAATCTCTCGGGGCAGAGGTACCCCTGGAAGTTCCTCAGAGAACACATCTTCAAACTCCCTAACTATCGAAACTTCAAAAAGATTAGGGCTCTCCATTGTGGTATCTACAACATGTGCCAAGAATGCAAAGCATCCTTGTCTCATCAGCTTCTCAGCTACCATAGCTGACACTAGACAGGTTGGAAGAATCTTTCTATCTCCCTGAAAGATCCATGTGTCACCAGAATCACAATCCAAGACAACCTTATACTTTTATAGGGTGTCCATCCTGAGAATTATATCAAACCCATGCATTTTAATTGGTATGAGATCCACTTGAATGCGATGTTCAGAAAAGGAAAGAATGCAGGGAGAACACACCTCCTGCAACGTCGCAAAACCCATCAGAGGGGTTTCTAACCACATACTATTCGTTCTATGACTAACAGTCATATTGCAGTCAAGGATCACTTCTCGTGTGATAAAGAAATGTGTAGCACCCAGATCAATTAAAATAGATACAAAGTAGGATGAAGACAAATCAAAATGAAATAGTTCCACCTGACCTGTCACAACTCAAGGGTTGACTACTACTTCAAGTTGATTCATCGCATAGAATCTTGTCACTACTTGTTGTTGACCATGTGCTCGGTTATTGGATGTCGAAACCAGCTTGGGATGCTTGTCCACATCCTCTAGCGCCACTTGAAAACTGTCGCCTCTGAGAGCCTTGTTGACTCTGCCTCAGAGGTTGAGTCACCACTGTGTTTCCAACTGGATAATCCCTCGCTAAATGTCCTATGTGTCTACATTGGTGACAGGTTCTATTCTCTTGCTATGGTCTAAAAGGTCCAGTTGTTGATGTTGATGTTGTACTGGGAGCTCTATTCAGTGGTAAACTACGACCTCTGCCCTTGCTGGATGTCCACTGTGTCTGGGTGTTGAACCTTGGTGGTGGTGTTGGTGCAAAAAACCTTGGTTTCTTAAAACTCTCAGACCTCTGTCCCTGGAATTGTGTATATACCTTCTTACTGTGGGCATGATACCTTTCTATCCATCTCACGGACTCCACAAAGGTGGCGAACCTCTCCCTGTTCTCTAAGGCAGACACAAGTTTGGTCAATTTAGCGTTTAACCCTTTTTCAAAACGTCAAATCCTCTCCTCATCAATAGTAGCCATATGCGGATAGAACTGCAGAAGCTCCATAAACTTAGCTTCATATTCACTAATATTCAGCGGTCCTTGCCTTATCTGCTCAAACTGAGAGATCTTATCATCTAGAAACGTCTTACGGAAGTATCTACTGATGAATTCTCGTCAGAATTCCTCCCATCTAATTTCAACACCTGTCCTCTTACCCTCTTTTATTATCCACCAGTGGCCAGCACTCCCTTTAAGAAGGTACACTACATGTCTAACCTTCTCAACTTTTGGGATATTAAGGATTCTGAAGGCCTTTTCTAGCTAAGTCAACCACATGTCAGCATCTGTTGGGTCAGCTGTACCAGCATATTCTGTGGCTCCAACCCGGCAAAGTCATTCAAAAGTCTTTCCGTCCCCCTGTCCTTCATTATGGGTTGGTGCCCTAGGTGTAGGTGGTGGCATCCTATCCGCCATATGCATCATGGTTTCCATGAACTACCCAAACAAATCATGGAAGGCTGGGTTCTCTAGTGCATCTTGGTTAAGCTGGGGATGTTCAGGTTCTGGTTCCTCCCTATTCTGATCCCTTGCACCTCTTCCTGGTGCAGCAATGCTGCTCTCAGCAGCATGTTCTTCATGTGATCCAGACATCTTTAAGTTCTTCTTCTCCTCCTATATGAGCAGAAGACACTATCAGATAATTGGAAGACACTAGAATAGACTCAACAACCTTAATCCTATGTCTCTGTAGACTAAGCAAAGCTAGAGCTCTCATACCACTAAACTTGAGATGACCCGACACCAGATCAAACCGTCACAGTGTAATTAATTGCAGAATTAAACATAAGCAGCAGAATTACTAAAAATCACTAAAAATTAAAACCATTTACTATGAGATCCATTTCTAGGAAACTCTTATAGCAAGAACCAAAAATATTAATTTACACATACATTCTAGTTCACAAAGTACATATCCTGTACCATCCCTTCTCGAGGGTTACAAGTATCAACTGCTCTATTAAAAACTATATACATGCAGCATAAGAACCTCAAGGCATCAAGCAAAAATCGCATATCGATCATAAAAGCACTAACTACTAACTCCTAGGACCTGAGAGTACAGAGACGACTCATAGGACTCATATCTACATGACACGACAACCAGTATCTCCACCTGAGATGTTACTGTTGTCCCTGTTGCTGTTGTCCTTCCCCTGTTTTATGGTTTCTGCCTCCTCATCCTCGTCCACCTAAAAAGGTTGGATCCCACGGGGGTGAGACAATTGAAAATTGTCCCAACGAGAGATATAACTCTCTTCTAGAAACATTATTATTGCAGATGAACAGTAATAAAATGAACAGAGGAATCTTCATTAAACGACATGATTTAATCATTATTAACCATAATAGAGAAATGTCACTTCTTAAAGTATGACAACTATAAAGTGATAAGCAGTAGATCATCTATTCTTTTAATAAGGAATATGAAGAACATGTATAATATTTATCCACTTTAGGATGCAATAAGTAGTGTAACATCAACCAATGATTTCCATATTTCATGCTTGAGCAAATATGCTACATGGCTGATTACATTTTTCAATCATACTTATGCCCTAAGGAGATGAGGTATACCACTCATACTCCAACCGACCATGATTAAGTAAAGCATCGGTACCATACATAGGCCAATGGAAGAGTCGGACTCCATTACCTCATCTTTCTCAGTCAGTACAAGATCATATGCAGGACATCTTGTGTCTCTGCTAAATAGCATTTCAGGGTATACTGGGAACTTCGCTATAGAGTTATAGCCCGTAACATATACTCTTTTTAGGATATGGACCATAGCCAATGCCTGGTATTGTGGAGTTATGACCCATATCCATACTATTATTGGGATATGGTCCATAACCATTCCTATACATAGGATATGGCCCTCAGTCATTCCTATGAGGCGTAAGGATATTTTCTCCCATTACCCCCACATATTCAAAATATGCATTCCAAGAATTCCCATAGGAAAACCTATTTCGCCATCACCAATTACTGACGATGATGGATCTATGGTCAGGGCTCTATATGATAAGATTTCACTTGATTAATTAAGTACATTACCACATTCTTTTAGCATCATGCAGGTTTTCAAACATAAATCATTATAACAATTGCTACTCAGAATATGTAATACTTCTATCAAGTGCTTTTCAAAGCTTTATAAAATAGTGGGATCTCAATCCCTTGTCACATCACGGGTATTCTCATCCCTTAACATTTCATCATCATGATTATGGAATATGGGTATTCAAACCCTCAGTTCATCAAAGAACACTTGTTACCACTTATCAGGTAACTAATACCTTCAAGTCATCTGACCAAGGTAAACATGATACTTGTTACACAAGCATCTCACATGCTCTTCAAGGCCCATTTAATCTCTTGTTACCTCTTGCTAGGAAACAAAGCATATTATTGCATAAAAGGCCCATAAACAATTTTATTAATAAAGCATCATAGCTCATACCTGGCTATGTCCAATATCTCATGATACCTGCATGGTTAGTACACATGATAATAGTTATATCAATTACATATAAGCACTATGCAATGTAATGGTAACTTCACTATTCCCTTATTAGAATTAGGGTTTCACATGACTTTTAGGGTTTCACATAACATCACATTATATTGGGGTTTCACATATCATCATTCTGTGTTAGGGTTTCTCATAACATAACCCTGTGTTAGGGCTTCACATAACATTGCCCTAAATTAGGGTTTCATATAACATCACCTTGTGTTAGGGTTTCACACATCTTTATCTTGAATCAAGGTTCCTTATAACTTTTCCCCAATTTAAGGTTTCATGAACCATCCTCTTAGATTAGGGTTTCTCATTATATTACCCTGAAATGGGATTTCTCATATTATCACCCTACATTAGGGTTACACCATTACCGTAAATTAGGGTTTCACCTATCATTGCCCTAAATTTGAGTTAGGGCACATCAACCTTCTCGGTTAGGGTTTCATGATCTCTTTATCAAGGATCATACCCTAAATACATATTCTATTCATGTTGAGAGTATTGAGGTTTAATCACTACATGATTATCATTCATGTATGAATTCCTCTCTCTCATCCTCTCTAGGATGTTGATTATTTCCAAGCTAGATTAGATTTGGCCATTCTTTCATTCAAGTACACACATTTAGGGTTAGCATAGTGTGTTGAGATATTGCTTCCTTAAGTATCAAAGATTAACCCCTCAAAGGGTACTAATCACCCTAGTACCTTAAAGGTACAACCATTATAATTATCTTTGTTAAACATCATTACAATCATAAAGTTAATTGATCTTTCATAGCTTTGAGACTATTAGATCTCCAAACAATTTTCATACTTTTGAACCTTGAAACGGTTTTGACCTCCTTAAACTTCAAACGGTTTTGAGACTTTTGCCCTCCAAACGATCTGAAGACCGTTTGATCCCAAACGGTCTGAAGACATTTTGGACTCAAACGGTCTCAAGACCGTTTGGTCCAAACCATCTTAAAACCGAAAGGATCAATTAGGGTTTCCTTCAACCAATCAAATTAGAATTTGCACGCATTGAACCATCAACATTGAGATCATTGAAAGTGGATCAAGAAGTAATCCTTAGATCTCCATTTATCCAAGACTCTACTTGATCTCAATCAATTTTGAGGTACTTGACCTCCAAACGATCTTGTGTTTTCTTAAACTTCAAATGGTTTTGAAGACCGTTTAGACCTTAAACGGTCTTGGTTCAAAATCTTCAATCGGTCTTAAGACCGATAGTCCGTCAAACGGTTTTGATTCCAAAATCCCTAAAAAGTTTGAGACCGTTTGAATTAAAAATTATTAAAACCTAAATGGTTTGAAACCTTTTAGACCTCCAAATGTTCAACTCCTTTAAACGGTCAAAGCACCCAAACAATTTTGAAGTTCAAATTACCCATTCGATCATGAGATCCATCACCCATTCGGTTTTGAACTCAATTACCCATTCGATCTTGAATTCAATTACCCATTCGGTCTTGAAGTAAATTACCATTCGGTCTTGGGTTCAATTGCCCATTCAGTCTTGGGTTCAATTGCCCATTCGGTCTTGAGGTAATTTACCCATTCGGTCTTGAAACTGAATCAACTCAATCGGTTTTGAAACTGAATAAGCTCAATCAGTTTTGAAAACCGTTTGCCCATTCCTTTTTTGAGGTGTGTGCTTAAGGTGACATCATCATCTTCAAGCTTCAAACCTTCGAAATCAATTGTGATTCTTATGGTGATTTCAACAACTAATAAAAGGGAAATCGAGAAAAAGGAAAGGAATCAACATATGATGAAAATATGCAATCAATAATGATGTTTAAGGGTTCAAGTTATATAACCCACCTTCGAAATTGAATCCAAGCTTCAAGCTTCACGTTCTCAATGGTGAATGAAGATTCCTCAACTTCCAAAGGCTCGTCCTCAATTCTTTGAGTGAAATGAATGGCTAAGGTCGAAGATTGAATGAAGAAAAGAATAAATTAAACATTGAATTTCGATTTCCACAATGAAATCAAGGTTGAAGATGACTATGGAGCTTACCTACAGGTTGGGGCACGTCCTCCTACTATTCCTAAGCTCCCTTGTGTTCAACCAAAGCAAGGAAGGAAAAAGGAATCGAAAAAAGAAAAAAGAAAAAAAGCCTTTCATGTGGATTGTAAATGGGATGTATATAAGGGAATTTCAATGAGAGAGAAAGTGATAAATAATTCCTTCAACTTCCAAAATTGGTGCCACATACTCCCCTCTATCCCTTGAATACGAATCCATCTCCCCCACCTTGTAATTCCTCTTCATTATACATGAATTAAAAGAAAACAAATTAAGCACCTTAACCATTATAATAATAATATCCAAAATTGAGTGGATATTACTTTTTAGTTAACTAATGTGAGTGGGCTCTCCACTCACTTTAGATATTTCGTTGCCTTTGCAAGGCACAAGGACGTACACACTTATACAAATTCAACCATCTCATTTTTGGTTGAAGGGCAATTCCATTAATATATTTATTTTTGCATTAAATTGAATTAGGGTTTCTATTATGCTTAAATCTTGATTATTTTAATATCAAGATTCTCTCTCTTCCCAAGAGATTCAAATGAGACGCCCCTCTAGTTTTCTTGTCTATAAATAATACCAAGAAACTTTAGGGACTCTCTAGAAGTGATATTTTGCATATTGAACCCTAGGTTTTGGGTAAATTGCACATTACACCAAAACTAGGTTTTAATGCACAAACTTTGCTTAATAAGCTCTTTCTTGGTGCTCAGGCTGCCACAAGCCATACCTATGCATCATTCTCATTCTTATGATGCTTCAACACTTGAGGAACATTTTACCATGTAACATTTTCAAGTTAACCCCTCAACTTGGGTAATTTGCACATTAGTCCAGAACAGGCAAAACATTGTTTTCAACATTATTCAAAAAGGACTAAAATTGAAACATAAGTTCCTTTTGAGCCTTAATTACTTTTCAAAAGATAAGATCAAGCATATAATTATCTTTCTTAAACATAACATCTGAGGTTAGAGCATAACCCAGGTCAGGGATGTTACAAGTTAGGCACATTGGAGGAGAAGTGCTATCATAAGTAAGGTCATTTCTATGGGCACAGTTGTAACACTGCGACAAATCATGTTGCCCAAAGATCAGTCAATTAGTTTGTTACCATCTCTTCAACTGAATATGAGCATCTTATGCATGTATCTCAATAGGCTCCTCCATAATTCACAAGATCTAGGGATTTCATAACCATGTAGTCCATTGCGACATCTTTGTTGCATATGCCGCCAACCTATGTAATGTCAGACCTCTATGTTGGCATCCAACTCTCCTTGGATTTTTTTACTCTAGGGCCATCCTACATATGATCGGTATTAGACACCTTCTTTCCTCCATTGATCTTAATATTCTTACCTAATTTGTCACTCTGGCATATGGGTCCATTAAAAATGTTCAACAATGTGGTAGTGTTAATGTCTCACCTAGCCTCAAACTTCAATATGTTCATTATATTCCTCATTCTTCCTTTAATTTAATGTTTGTTTCTAAGTTAATCAATGCCTTTACTTACAATGTCACCTTTTGTAGTCATTATTTTCTAATGAAGGATGCTCAGACTTTGTGGATGGTTGGTTTGTCTTCTAGATCTGATGACCTTTATTACTTTGGTGATGTTGTTCAATCTTATGTTCATCTTCTCATCTCAACTCTTTAGCTTCACCAACATTAGGGTCATCCCTCTCTTGAGAATTTAAAGCACCTAGATACCTCTTTATCTAGTTCAAAAAGTTTCCCACGTGACTCGTGTGAGTTTGGGAAGCATCATTGGAGTTCTTTTCCTAGAAAAACTAGTCTTTGTTCTAAAGCTTCCTTTGATGTATTCATAGTGATTTTTGTGGTCCTTTCATACCAGTAGTTTAAATGGATCCCATTATATTATTACCTTTTTTGATTATTTCTCTCACGTGATGTGGTTATATTTTTTGAAATACTACGGTGATATGGGTTTTTTTAGAAATTTTATAGAGTAATTTCAACACAATTTAAAAACTTAATTAAAAAAATCAGGCCAATAACAGTTTGGAATATGTTTCGGCTTGAATGTCTTCTTTTTAATCTACAATTGGAACCATCCACCAATGTTTGTGCTCACACCTCACAAAAAATGGGGTGGCAGAATGTAAAAATTGTCATTTACTTGACATCTTTTGTGCTCTTATAAAATTTATAGGTCTGATACTATTCTCACAATCTATACACTTATCAATAACAACAATCTTTTTGTTCTTAAAACCCCCTTTTTGATATATTTTTTCCACACAAATGGCTTTCCATCTTCCTATGCATGTTTTCGAGCGTACTACTTTTGTGCATAACTTTGATCCAAAAGTAGGTAAACTTGATCATCTCTCTATCAAGATAATTTTCCTTGGCTATGCTACCTTTTAGGAAAGTTATGATTGTTATAGTCCAAGAAATTGTTGTATGTATGTTTCTATTAATGTTATTTTTCATGAATCTAGGATGTTCTTGAATCCACATCAATATCTTCTCTACCTCAACCTCAGCCTCCAAATGAGTTCATTGAGCTTAATCTTTATGGCGTACTAGATTATGAGCCCATCCCTTATCTTCTTGTCATTCCTCATCCTTCGACACAAGACCTAGCACCAATGTTCACATCTGAGGATCTAGCATGTACCATGGATATCTAGAAAGGTATCCTCTCTTGTACAATTCTTCATCATATATCCCATAGATGTTGCCTATCCAAGATTTCATGTATGGCTAAATCCATTGCCTGGTAGATCAACTCTGTCCATATTCTAAAAAAACCTATCATGAGGTCCTTCAACATCCTTGTTGGAAAGTTGTGATGTTCAAGGAAATGACAGTGTTGTGTGAGAATGAGACTTAGGATCTTATCCCTTTTCTTCCAGACAAAAATATTATTGATTGTCAATGGGTCTTCTATATCATATTTAATTTAGATGGATTGATGGAACGACTTAAAGCTCAGGTTGTTGCCAAAGGATTCACCAAAACATATGGCATGGGTTTTTTGAAACCTTCTCACTGATCACCCAGATTGATTTTGTGAACATTGTGATCTCCATTTCCACTCATATGGACCGGCTTCTATTCCATCTTGACTAAAAATACCTTCTCATCATGGTGATTTATAGGGGGAAGTGTATATGAAATATCCCCTAACTCATACAGAGCCTCCCTAAAGAGTTTTTCATGTCAAACATTCTTTGTATGTCTCAAGAAATCACACAGGTTTGGTTTACAAAACTCAATGGCGTTCTTGCTATCCTGGGTTTCTCCAAATCATCTAGTGTGATCATATTCTATTCTTTAATTATTCTAAAGTTGGAACCATGATAACCTCCTATTTTAGTAGTTTATCTTAGTCTTTTTCTTTAGTTTTCCATACTCTTTTTATGTTTATACGGTACATAAACCTAATTTTACCCCTTTTTGTAAATACATCATCAAACTAACTTTTTCCTTTTACAATTGCAGAAAAAGCACACAAAAAAATCATAAAAGAATAAACCAACCTCAAGGCCGAGTGAAGCCAAACGGTCCCAAGACCGCATGGAGTTCAAACGGTCCCGAGACCGCATGAAGCCAAACGGTCCCAAGACCGCATGGAGTTCAAACGGTCCCGAGACCGCATGAAGCCAAACGGTCCCAAGACCGCATGGAGTTCAAACGGTCCCGAGACCGCATGAAGCCAAACGGTCCCAAGACCGCATGGAGTTCAAACGGTCCCGAGACCGCATGAAGCCAAACGATCCCGAGACCGCATGAAGCCAAACGGTCCCAAGACCGCATGGAGTTCAAACGGTCCCGAGACCGCATGAAGCCAAACGGTCCCAAGACCGCATGGAGTTCAAACGGTCCCGAGACCGCATGAAGCCAAACGGTCCCAAGACCGCATGGAGTTCAAACGGTCCCGAGACCGCATGGAGTTCAAACGGTCCCAAGACCGTTTGACGCCAAACGGTCTCAAGACCGTTTGAACCCAAACGGTCTCCAGATCGTTTGACCTCACTCAAGGCCTATAAATAAGACCTCAAGGGCCATCCCTGGGGGGGGTCCAGACGTCCAGAGGCTGCCTCTCTAGTACCAGAACAACTCCATCCACCGCCCGAGGCTGCCAGTCTGAGACCCACGTTCCATTACAAAGCTACCTTCTCTCTCATCAACAAAGAAGGTGAAAGGAGAAGATCCGTCGTCAAGCAAGCTACGAAGGGTGAAGATCGTTGCTCTCTCCACCAAGGGTTCAACCTTCTCTCCTCAGTGGGGATGATGTTCTTTCTATCTCTTCTTGCCTCCTCCTTTGTTGCTCCCTCTATGAGGAGCGAGTAGTTCCATCCACTGGGGCGCGGGGACTAGCCCCGCTGCCCATGCTTTGTACTTTGTACTAAAAAGATGTTATCCTTTCGTTTTAATACTAAATCGTTTCTTACATGCTTGAATGATGGCCACGTTCTTGTATGCATCTATTGTCTTTTGTTGTGGTTTGTCTACGACCGCTCTCGAGACTCGAATACCGATTTAGTGTTGGTTTCTGGTGTGTGTATCCACCACGCATCTGTTTCGGTGTCTAGGAGTGTATCTCAAAGAGTGGAGTAAACTCACTATCATCCGTTGCACTTCCATCTGTATGGAAGTAACCTTGGTAAGTCGAGGAACACACTTTGCGAGGGGAATGATGTAAAGCATGTGACCATTTGATCGGGAATGGCTGGCGTTGCAACATTCCCGCACTTCTCGTAGCTAGGTTATCCGAATAGGAGACTAGGCCTACAAAGACGCTATTCGATTTGATAATTATCGCTCGCTTGTTAGTTTTATATGCACGCTTCATGAGGTTGAGTAAGATTCTCTCTTTGGAAGACTACATATCTTCATTGATGCGTAGAAATGTACCGATGAGAGCTACTTAACCCTTGAAGGATGCGATGCATTGCTCTTGTCTTATATGGGCATCGGTCTTGTGGAACATCGAAGGATGCAATGCATCGCTCTTGTCTTATATGGGCATCGGTCTTGTGGAACATCCTTGGATGCAATGCATCGCTCTTGTCTTATAAGGCATCGGTCTTGTGGAACATCCATGCATCTAGCTTATAAGTCTTGCTTGCTTAGTACATATACAATGCATGTGTAGCGGTGGTGAATACCTGCTTAACCTCAGTGATTCATCATCATTTGTTAAAACTTAGTTTTACTTGCTTTATTTACTTTTCATGCTTTAGTCTAAAAACCGATCGAAATCCAACCTTTTGATATAAAAACCAATTAGTAAAATAACTAAGTGAAGTGTTGTACGTTTTCCATCTTGTTGCTTGCAACAAGACCGTTGTCTTTTGGGTTCGATCCTAAATCTGTACTATGATAAGGCTTCCATACTCTTATGGGGTTGGAGTTGTTATCTAAGCACCAGTTCTAGGTAAACCTAGGGAAGACATCAATCCTCTCTAGGGTTTTTGGTGATAGAATTCTGGGACTCCCATTGGAAGACTGAAAATCTTTTGATGTAAGTCCTAGCTCCATCAAAAAATGGCGCCGTTGCCGGGGACAACGGAACGTTAGTATTTCACTTAGTTTATTCTTCTAGTTGGTTAGGATTTTACACTTTCTTTTTGAATCATAACTCATCATCTTCTTGAAGCTTTCATATTGTCTCTATTATCTAAAGGTGTTCTCTTTTCTTTACTCAGGTAGAACCCGTATATGCAATCACCGCATAATCGAGGATTCTCCCCTGATCCAGAGTTCGACTCCGAGGTAGAGAGAAGTTTCCACCGCAGAATCTGTCTCAATCGCCAACGCGCTAGTCAAATGGCTGACGAACAGCATCAAGCCGCTTTGGTGATGGAGAGAGTCAATGATGCTATCGCCGCACAACGGGCACAACTCATTGCAGACACCCGTGCCCAAATACAAGCAGAGATACGAGCAGAAGAGCAAGCCCGCATAAGAGCAGAGACCGAGGCTGCTCAGCTCGAATTACGAAACAAGCAACTGAGGGACTATGCTGTCCCGAAGAATTATGAAGATAACCACCCGGTCCGGCCTCCGATCATCAACATCCCAAACTTTGAGATTCGGACCCAGTGGATCCAGATTATGCAAGGAATTTCCTTCTCAGGAGGTTCAGGGGACGATTGCATGGACCACTTGAAACGGTTTAAGGCATTATGCCGCCTGGTCCCGCAAGCTGGCATTGCTTTCGACGCAATAATGCTCCACCTGTTTCATTTCACCTTATCTGGAAGGGCCTTGAGTTGGTACAACTCATTGGACAGAGAACCCATCATAACCACTTGGGCCCCTCTAGAGGAAAAATTCTTGGAGAAGTTCTTTCCACCCTCGCTGACCTATGAAATCAGAGGGCAGATTAACCATTTCTCCCAACTACCTGGAGAAACCCTCGTTGAGGCATGGGAAAGATTCAAGGAACTTCTACGCAAATGCCCTCATCATGGAATTTCACAGAATCAATTGATTGAAACTTTTTATCGGGGGGTAAGCGATGACATCAAGCAGTTCCTAGATTCCTCATCTGGAGGAAATTTCATGAGGAAAAACTATGAAGATGCCTGGAAGATCGTTACCTTAGGAGCCGAAAACCAGTCCAATTGGGGGCGGTCAGCCGGAAAAGGCGTCCTTAAAGTCTTTAAAGCTGAGGAATCTATGGAACTAAAGTCAATAGCCGAAACTTTGAAGACAATCGCTCATAAACAGCAAACCCTTGAAACAACTCTAGGGGAAATTGATAAGAAGAAAACCCCGCTGGTTCATCAAGTCAAAGCCGTCACAGGATCCTGTGAGGCTTGTCATTCTTCGGATCATCCGACTCTTTCCTGCGGAATACTTTATAATGTGATGATGGATCTGCATCCACCACCACAATCCTATGAGGCCATCACTAATCAGGCTGAAGATCAGATTCCAGAGCAAGTCAACTCCATCCATACTATTCCCGGACAAGTTTATTATAATCCCAGTCAACCAAGGAACCATCCTGGGTTCCAGTATGGGAATCCCTCTGGAACTGCGAATCCGCAACATCAGGCACAAGGGGGACTTGACAGTAGGCTGCCTCCTGGGTTTCCAAACAATTTTAACCAAAATCAAGGGAACCCAAGGATCAATTTCCCTAGGGCTAACTACCCTAGAAATCAATCAGCCTACTATCAGTACACTCATCCCCCGCTTCACCCGCAATTGCATATTCAACAGTCTCAACAACAAAACCCTCAGAAAAACGTCACTGCACAACCGGAAGATGAGCTATCTTTGATAAAACAAATGCTTCAGTCTCAGCAAACCATGCTAGCTAACCAACAAGCCCAACAAAAGGCAGTTGAAACCCAGCTTGCTCAGATTGCTGCACAGTTGAAACCTTCGGCAAGCACTTTTGATGGGCAGCCTGAACCAAATTCTAAGTACGGGCAAAACAAACACGAACAGCTGAATGCCGTCACCACAAGGTCGGGACACATTCTTCCTGAACCCATCAAGATCACTCTAGATGACGATGATGTGCCCACTTTTATGACGAAAGAGATTTCGCAACAAGGGATTGAAAAATCCTCCAAAGGCACAAAGGACGAAAACAAAGAGCATGTACCTGCAGAATCCAAAGTCCCGCAATTCAAACCAAGGATCCCGTACCCAGGCAGACTGCAAGAAACAAAAATGGACGCCAGGTTTCAGAAATTCAAGGAAGCAATGAAGAAACTTTATATTGACATCCCACTCCTTGACGCTCTATCCGAAGTACCAGCATGGGCAAGGTATCTCAAAACCTTGCTATCGCGTAAGTATATTACCAAAGAGCAGGAGACCGTCAAGCTCGCTCAAACCACTTCTGACATCATCCTGAACAAACTACCCAAAAAGAAGAAGGACCCAGGTTCCTTCGGAATCCAATGTTGCATTGGAAATGCATCCACAAAGAAAGGGTTAGCTGACCTCGGGGCTAGTATATCCATTATGCCCTACTCAATGTGCCAACGTCTTGGTCTCACTGACCTGCTGCCTACAGCAATGACTATTCAACTAGCCGACTCCACCGTAACTGCACCGTTGGGAATCATCGAAGATGTCCCAGTAAGGATAGGGAAGGATGCCTACGTTCCATGTGATTTTGTCATCATGGATATCAAAGAAGACTTGAGGTATCCGATCATTTTCGGCAGGCCTTTCCTAGCTACAGCCAGAGCGCTAATCGATGTAGAAGCTGGAACCATCATTCTTAGGCTCGGAAAAGAAGCAATTCAATTCCGCGTCCTTGATAGTATGAAAGGTCCCAGCATCCAAGAAGAGGTCTTTCTTTTAGACGCAATTCAACAAATGTCACAATTAGAAATCTCCAAGCCAATCGACGAACTTGAAAATGCTCTTATCAATCCAGAAGTTGAGTTCTCTGCAAATGAACTAGTCCAGCAATGTACCCAGTACCTAGAGAAGATAGAAGAAGCACCAGAGGCTACTTTTGAAGAGCTTAAAGCCATCACTACCATTGAAGCAGCAGAACCACCAAAAACCCCTGAATTGAAGACTTTACCCACAGGGCTCAAATATGTTTTCCTGGATAAGGAAGAGTTATGCCCAGTTATTATCAGCTCCACCCTTACCAAAGACCAAGAAGTCAGGCTTCTGGACAAACTAAGGAGGCACAAAAAGATCATTGGTTATAAAATAACCGACCTCACAGGCATAAACCCGGCTCTGTGTATGCACAAGCTTCCTATGGTTGAAGAATTTAAACCCACTCGTGAACACCAAAGAAAACTGAACCCAAACTTGAAAGAGGTAGTTCGTTTGGAGGTCCTCAAACTACTCAAAGCTGGCATGATCTATCCTATCTCTGACTCTCAGTGGGTCAGTCCAGTTCAGGTTGTTCCAAAAAAAGGGGGCACTACTGTAGTAATCAACGATAAAAATGAGCTCGTACCCACTAGGACTGTAACGGGGTGGCGAATGTGCATCGATTATAGGAAGTTGAATAAAGCTACAAGGAAAGACCACTACCCTCTACCCTTCCTTGACGAAGTCCTAGAGCGCTTGGCCCACCAAAAGTATTTCTGTTATCTCGATGGTTACTCCGGGTTCTACCAAATACCTATACATCCAGAGGACCAAGAAAAAACCACTTTCACTTGTCCCTTTGGGACATATGCTTTCAGAAGAATGCCATTCGGGCTATGTAACGCTCCGGCTACTTTCCAACGCTGCATGTCTGCCATCTTCGCCGGATTAACCGAATCTGTTATGGAAGTTTTTATGGATGATTTCTCTGTCTATGGAGATTCTTTCGATAACTGTCTAAATAATCTTGAACGAGTCCTGCAACGTTGCAAGGAAACGAACCTTATCCTGAATTGGGAAAATTGTCATTTCATGGTAACAGAAGGTATCGTCCTCGGACATAGAGTAAGTGATAGGGGAATTGAGGTCGACAAAGCAAAGATTGATGTTATCTCAAAGTTGTCACCTCCGAAGGACATAAGGGGCGTTCGAGCTTTCCTAGGTCATGCAGGGTTCTACAGAAGGTTCATCAAAGATTTCTCGAAAATAGCTAAACCCATGACTCAACTCCTGACAAAAGATGCCGAGTTCGTTTTCAACCAAGAATGCATGCGAAGTTTCTCTACCCTTAAAGAAGCATTAACTTCCGCACCTATTCTAAGGGCTCCAGACTGGTCGCAATCATTCGAAATCATGTGCGACGCAAGTGATTATGCCATAGGAGCCGTTTTAGGACAACGGATCGATAAGAAACCCTATGTCATCTATTATGCATCAAAAACGCTTGACGAAGCACAGAAAAACTACACGACCACGGAAAAAGAGTTTTTGGCTATCATCTACGCCTTCGAAAAATTCCGCTCTTACCTGATCGGCTCTAAAGTCATCGTCTACACTGACCATTCTGCTATCCGACATCTGATCCAGAAACAGGACGCCAAACCCAGGCTCATCCGCTGGGTATTAATGCTTCAAGAATTCGACCTAGAAATCAAAGATAAAAGTGGCGTAGAAAACGTTGTAGCTGATCACCTCAGCAGAATCGAGGTTGAAGAAAAAGATAAAATCCCTATCAGGGATTCTCTTCCTGATGATCAGCTTATGAAGGCTACTCATAGTTTTCCTTGGTTTGCTGATATCGTCAATTATCTAGCTACAGGGATCATCCACCCGTCTGCTTCATATCAGGATAAAAGGAAATTCCTTCATGATATAAAACGCTATCATTGGGACGAACCTTACTTATTTTACCTCTGTGCCGACGGACTTTTTCGCCGGTGCCTTCCAGAAGAAGAAATAACCTCGGTTTTGGAACACTGCCACTCCGGACCCACGGGGGGCACATGGGCGCCAAGAAAACTGCCATAAAAGTACTACAATCTGGTTTCTTTTGGCCCACCATATCAAAAGACTCACATGATTTTGTCAAAGCCTGTGATAAATGCCAATTTTCGAGCAACATATCAAAAAGGGATGAAATGCCTCTTACCATGTGGCAGGAAATTGAACTGTTTGACGTATGGGGGGTAGACTACATGGGACCTTTCCCTTCATCATATGGCTTCTCTTACATTTTGGTCGCAGTAGATTACGTCTCAAAGTGGGTAGAAGCTATACCCACCGTATCCAATGACTCCAAACCTGTTGTCAAATTGTTCAAAGACACTATTTTTCCGAGATTTGGAGTTCCAAGAACGGTCATATCTGATGGCGGGACCCATTTCCTGGAACGAAGTTTCGAAGCATTACTGAGAAAATACGGAGTCCATCACAAAGTTGCCACACCTTACCACCCACAAACTAGTGGCCAGGTAGAAGTATCCAATAGACAGATAAAAGCGATTCTTGAAAAAACAGTGAATAAAAACCGCACTGATTGGTCCACCAAACTTCCTGACGCCCTCTGGGCATACCGTACTGCTTACAAAACACCAATTGGAACAACTCCGTTTCGTTTGGTATACGGCAAATCATGTCATCTTCCAGTAGAACTGGAACATAAAGCCTGGTGGGCCATCAAGCAACTAAACTTCGACCTTAAAAGCGCAGGGGAAAACAGACAACTCCAGCTACAGGAGCTAGAAGAACTCCGAATGACAGCATATCACAGTGCCAAAATCTATAAAGAGCAAACAAAAATGTGGCACGATGGACATCTTAAGAGAAAAGATATCGCCATTGGCGACAAAGTGCTCTTATTCAACTCCAAGCTCAGATTATTCCCCGGAAAGCTCCAAACAAAATGGTCCGGACCCTTCACCATAAAACATATCTACCCAACTGGAGCCACCATTATCATCGACAACAACGGAGGAGAACGAACGGTTAACGGGCACCGTTTAAAAAGATACTACACTCAGGAAGACAAAACACATCAACAAACCCTCGATATCAGAGATGCTACGCCCACAGCATAACAACCTTACAGTTTCGTCGAGCCAGTGACGTAAAACCAAGGCGCTTCTTGGGAGGCAACCCAAGCCTTGAGTATCACCTTTTCTAATTTCTGGTCTTTTTTTATTGTTTTGCTTTCTTTAAGTTCTTTCATCATTAATCTAAAAATACAAAAAAATCTACATAAGCAAAACTACAAAAACAATACATAAAACAAATAACATAAAAATTCAAAAAAAAAATCATAAAACGGTCTTCAAACCGTTTGGACTCCAAACGATCTTCAAACCGTTTGGAGCCAAACGGTCTTCAAACCGTTTGGACTCCAAACGGTCTTCAAACCGTTTGGAACCAAACGGTCCTCAAACCGTTTGGACTCCAAACGGTCTTCAAACCGTTTGGAACCAAACGGTCCTCAAACCGTTTGAGCCAAACGGTCTTGAAACCGTTTGGACTCCAAACGGTCTTGAAACCGTTTGGGACCAAAATGGTCTTGAGACCGCTTGAGACCAAGCGGTCTTCAAACCGTTTGGAATACAAAAGGGTCACCCACCTATCACTATAAATATCGACCCTACCCCTCCGTCTTTCTCTCTTCGAACCTTCGTTTTCTCCAGATTTTTCGTGCGAAGAGCTTCCCTTTTTGCTCCTGCTGCAACCACGCAAAGTCACCCTTCCGTCCACCTTCCGCAAGGTAGTCCGGCGACTCCACACTGCTCATTCCATCGCCAGTCGCTGCTTATGCTGCCATCGCCGTCGTTATCAAATGGCTTTATCAACCGACCCGTCGCCTTCGTCGTCGCGCCATTCTGTCGCCACCATCATGACGCCAGTGCCGTTCCCTTTACCATCGCACGACGTCTCTTGCCCCGCCATCGCCGTTGCTGTCAAAAGATTGCACCGACTCTCCCACCGTTTTCATCGCCGTCGCCGTTCTTCTCATCGTTTTCGAAGGCGCCGGCGCGTTCTTCGCCTTCGCGCCGTTCCACCTTCTCCCGCACCGGCGACCTGCGATTATTCGCTTTCCAAACGGTCTCGAAACCGTTCGGGACCAAACGGCCTTGAAACCGTTTGGAACCAAACGGTCTTGAAACCGTTTGGAACCAAACGGTCTCGAAACCGTTTGGGACCAAACGGTCTCGAAACCGTTTGGGACCAAACGGTCCTCAAACCGTTTGGGACCAAACGATCCTCAAACCCAAAGCATTTCTCTTTGAAAACGATCTGAGGATTGGAGACGTATTTGTATTTGAGCTACTTTTGAAGGACAAAGATATCATGAACTTTTGTGTAACCAAGCAGCACATATCAAGCAGCACTTGCAACAAAGACTATCCTCCAGTTAGTGGCAACATGGAAGATGGAATCAATATTGAGAATAGCAGCTACCTGACTCAATCCATGGATGATGAAGTAGGACATCCCAAGGAAACTGATGTCGAAGGCAGCGGCTACCACAGTAACTTGAAGTATGATCAAGCAAAGGATCTGCTAGACAATATCAAGACAAAAGTGCAAAAGAGTGCGCTGCAAAATTAATGAAGCTCCTGAGTCAGCACTCCAAGGCATACAGCAAAGAGCACTTCAATCGCCCAGCCTTCTGCCACAAATGCCCCCATCTTTACGAGGGCAATTCGCATCCACTCTACTCCGATCTCCAGGGGCTACCGAAAATCTGCCTTAACTCGCAGCCCTTGTTCTAATGACTTCTCAACCTATCACCTTGCCACTCTGCAGACAGAGTGTGTGATAAGTTAGGGGGGATTCATTAGACAAGGGCTAGGTATCAACTTTTATATAGTCACCTCAACTAACCCTAGAATCATGTTAGTCTCTGCAAGTAAATAGCACTCAGACATCAAATGGCGATTTATCAATTTCCACCTGCTATGGATCCCGTATTTCTGCTTCAATTCTTTATCTGACTCTCCACAATTCAAAATCAGGGCAGAAATAAGCCGAGATCTCGAGGATGAGAGGGAAATTAGGCAACTTCCGAATCAAAAAGTTCTGCAAGTGGACAACAAACCAAATAAGTGCATGCTGAAAAACTTTAAGAACAGCTTTCCTCTCTTCAAAATAAAAGAGGCTTGGCCGCCCAAAATAAATCCTCTTTCCAAAACCCAAGCCTGTGAGTTTTTGAATAAAAGCCAGAGAGACGAATAAAATTATGAGAGTTGTGCCACGCATAAGGACCTATATGAAGAACTGATAAAGGGCTCACCCGGCCGGCACATTCCGCTGCCCTCACAAAGGCAGATGTGTCGCGTCCGGTAGTGAAACCCTAAAAATTCCAAGTATATGAAAAGGCTCATAAAGGTCTTGCCCGGCCGGTACATTCAGCTGCCCTTATAAAGGCAGATGTGTCATGCCCGGTAGTGAGATCCTGAAAAGCATAGACAGCCCCTCCCCCACTCGAAGGGGAGCTATACTCCAAAGCCTTTAGCCAACCCTCATACCCTCTCTAGCTTCCAGTAGGTTTCCAGAGAGGTATAAAGTTGATTAGAGTCAACGGCATGCACAAAATAAATGTGGTCCCAAGGCAAATTTTGAGATACGGAAAAACCCTGAGATCCAAGCAACTCTCAAAATCCAAAAGAATCAAGGCATGCAATAAGCCTCGATATGACTCCTGGGGAACTCAGGTCAAGAATTGAAGCAAGAGTATGGAGACCCTAATTAAGATCGCCTCGCCATTTCATGTCTCAGCTCTATCTAACTTGAGGACAAGCTAGACTCTAAGTTAGGGGGGTGATAACCTCCTATTTTAGTAGTTTATCTTAGTCTTTTTCTTTAGTTTTCCATACTCTTTTTATGTTTATACGGTACATAAACCTAATTTTACCCCTTTTTGTAAATACATCATCAAACTAACTTTTTCCTTTTACAATTGCAGAAAAACCACAAAAAAAAATCATAAAAGAATAAACCAACCTCAAGGCCGAGTGAAGCCAAACGGTCCCAAGACCGCATGGAGTTCAAACGGTCCCGAGACCGCATGAAGCCAAACGGTCCCAAGACCGCATGGAGTTCAAACGGTCCCGAGACCGCATGAAGCCAAACGGTCCCAAGACCGCATGGAGTTCAAACGGTCCCGAGACTGCATGAAGCCAAACGGTCCCAAGACCGCATGGAGTTCAAACGGTCCCGAGACCGCATGAAGCCAAACGGTCCCAAGACCGCATGGAGTTCAAACGGTCCCGAGACCGCATGAAGCCAAACGATCCCGAGACCGCATGAAGCCAAACGGTCCCAAGACCGCATGGAGTTCAAACGGTCCCGAGACCGCATGAAGCCAAACGGTCCCAAGACCGCATGGAGTTCAAACGGTCCCGAGACCGCATGAAGCCAAACGGTCCCAAGACCGCATGGAGTTCAAACGGTCCCGAGACCGCATGGAGTTCAAACGGTCCCAAGACCGTTTGACGCCAAACGGTCTCAAGACCGTTTGAACCCAAACGGTCTCCAGATCGTTTGACCTCACTCAAGGCCTATAAATAAGACCTCAAGGGCCATCCCTGGGGGGGGTCCAGACGTCCAGAGGCTGCCTCTCTAGTACCAGAACAACTCCATCCACCGCCCGAGGCTGCCGGTCTGAGACCCACGTTCCATTACAAAGCTACCTTCTCTCTCATCAACAAAGAAGGTGAAAGGAGAAGATCCGTCGTCAAGCAAGCTACAAAGGGTGAAGATCGTTGCTCTCTCCACCAAGGGTTCAACCTTCTCTCCTCAGTGGGGATGATGTTCTTTCTATCTCTTCTTGCCTCCTCCTTTGTTGCTCCCTCTATGAGGAGCGAGTAGTTCCATCCACTCGGGCGCGGGGACTAGCCCCGCTGCCCATGCTTTGTACTTTGTACTAAAAAGCTGTTATCCTTTCGTTTTAATACTAAATCGTTTCTTACATGCTTGAATGATGGCCACGTTCTTGTATGCATCTATTGTCTTTTGTTGTGGTTTGTCTACGACCGCTCTCGAGACTCGAATACCGATTTAGTGTTGGTTTCTGGTGTGTGTATCCACCACGCATCCGTTTCGGTGTCTAGGAGTGTATCTCAAAGAGTGGAGTAAACTCACTATCATCCGTTGCACTTCCATCTGTATGGAAGTAACCTTGGTAAGTCGAGGAACACACTTTGCGAGGGGAATGATGTAAAGCATGTGACCATTTGATCGGGAATGGCTGGCGTTGCAACATTCCCGCACTTCTCGTAGCTAGGTTATCCGAATAGGAGACTAGGCCTACAAAGACGCTATTCGATTTGATAATTATCGCTCGCTTGTTAGTTTTAGATGCACGCTTCATGAGGTTGAGTAAGATTCTCTCTTTGGAAGACTACATATCTTCATTGACGCGTAGAAATGTACCGAATGAGAGCTACTTAACCCTTGAAGGATGCGATGCATTGCTCTTGTCTTATATGGGCATTGGTCTTGTGGAACATCGAAGGATGCAATGCATCGCTCTTGTCTTATATGGGCATCGGTCTTGTGGAACATCCTTGGATGCAATGCATCGCTCTTGTCTTATAAGGCATCGGTCTTGTGGAACATCCATGCATCTAGCTTATAAGTCTTGCTTGCTTAGTACATATACAATGCATGTGTAGCGGTGGTGAATACCTGCTTAACCCCAGTGATTCATCATCATTTGTTAAAACTTAGTTTTACTTGCTTTATTTACTTTTCATGCTTTAGTCTAAAAACCGATCAAAATCCAACCTTTTGATATAAAAACCAATTAGTAAAATAACTAAGTGAAGTGTTGTACGTTTTCCATCTTGTTGCTTGCAACAAGACCGTTGTCTTTTGGGTTCGATCCTAAATCTGTACTATGATAAGGCTTCCATACTCTTATGGGGTTGGAGTTGTTATCTAAGCACCAGTTCTAGGTAAACCTAGGGAAGACATCAATCCTCTCTAGGGTTTTTGGTGATAGAATTCTGGGACTCCCATTGGAAGACTGAAAATCTTTTGATGTAAGTCCTAGATCCATCAAACCATCATCCTCGTTGTCTATATTGATGATATCATTATCATTAGTAGTGGTGCTAATGGGTTTTCAACACTGAAACGGGCTCTCCTTTCAATATTTTTATACTAAGGATCTAGGACAACTTTGGTACTTATTGAGCATATAGATGCTAAGTTCTCACCAAGGTACTTATTTATATCAGCAAAAGTATGTCATTGGCCTCTTGAAGGACTCTAGTGTGCTGAATTCTAAGCCTATTTATTTGTCCATGGACTATCACAACAAAGTTATGTCTAAGGGGAGTCTTTTTCCAACCTCAAACAATGTAGATGTATAGTTTCAAAGCTTGGCTATCTTACAATCACAACAACAAATATTGCTTTTGGTTGTTAGTGTTGTTATTCAATACATGCATAAATCTCTTGTGTGCCACTGAGTTGGGCACAACTCATCCTACTCTCTCTGAAAAGTGCACCTAGAAGAGGTCTCCTTTATAAGAAACCACAATCTCTAGATATTAGTTTGAACTGCTATGCAGATGTTGATTGGGCTGCAAATGTGAATGGCAGGAGATATAGTTTTGGTTTATGCATTCTCTTGGGAGGCCATCCCATCATTTGATGGAGTAAGAAGCAGTTTGCTCTAGTATTGAGGTAGAATATCACGTGATGGCACGTGCTTGTTGTGAAATTCAACAGGATGTCTATTTTTCAAGAATTAGGTTTTCCTCTATCTTCTCCAGCAACTCTCGATTGCAATAATCAAGTAGCTATTCATACAAAGTTTTCCATGAACGAACCAAGCAGGTTGAGGTTGACAACCACTTCATGAGAGACTTTATTTGTGACAAGAAGATCATTACACCATATGTAAATACTAGAGAACAAACTGTTGATATCTTCACCAAGCCTCATCCACCTTCATCCATCTCCTATATGTATATCAAGCTGGAAATACACAATCTCTCTAGGTTGAAGGGGAGTGTTGGTGGCATCTTTTGTTATTTATTTTCCCTTGTATTAGCTAATTGGGCTTACTCTCTTCAGGCTCATTGTCATTAGTCTAGTTTATGCTAGTTGTGTCTCCAATGCATCATACCTTGAGACAAGGCTATATATATGTGATTCTATGTAATCATGATTCTCATAATAAGAATCTGTCTTCACAATATATATTGATTGTACTTCATTATTTTTAAGGATTGGATAAATAATCCTTTGTTTGTAAACTGTTCTATTGGTTTGTTGATTTGTTGGTGATTTTTGATATACCTAAAAATATTTGTTGCCTCAGTTAGGAGTTTTAATCTAAAACCCATATTTTGTAAGTTGACGGTCTAGCAAAAAAGTATAGACTAGAAATGAACCAAAATGAATGCAGCCAACCAAAATTGGTTGCCACCCACAGATCTTATGGTGTTCAAGGAATATGAAAACTAGTTTATAATTTAATTTTTTGATCATTTATCAATTAAAATTTTCTTATATGAACTCTATGCTTAAATTCATCCATTCTAATTTTTTGTATTTAATTGCAACTAAGGTGTCAACTTTAGTCTACATTTGTTTGAACAAACTAAAGTGAGCATATACAAATTAGTTGGAAATATATATGTGCATTTATAACTTAAACACATTAGAATCAACCAAGAAATTTAATAATATTTTTTATTTATGATACTATATATATAATTAGGGAAAACATGGGTATATCATAACCTCTAATTCCTACTGCCTCATATTAGTGAAGTTTTTGTGCAAGAAAAACCAGGGATACATCAAACTATAATATTTCACTAGTTGGAAATTTCCATCTATGACATATCAAAGATTATGAATAATGGATTAATAGTTCAAGAACAGCATAATAGAAAACATAGAATGTATATGTTCTTCACATTTTTCTTGATTCTATAAAATCAAGGTGTAATAGTGATTTTCATTCACCTCAACCTTAGATTCTAGCATAGAAATCGAATATAGACTAACTCATCCTGAATTCAAGATATCTCCTCCTAGTTCCACGTACTTGGTCTACTAACGACTCTTCCCACACATAGGGCATGTACTGAGTAGCAAAATAAAGAAGAAAAGATAAGAGAAAATCTCAAATCAGTTCATGCAACTGATTTTTCCTAAGAAGTAGATACACAAGAAAGCAAAGACGGACACGAAGTAATGACCTCAAGTGATTTTAGCTATATTTTTTTGTTATTTCACTATTCTTTGTCTGTTTTTCTTTTCTACACTAATATTGCACTTATGATCGCTGCTATTTATATTTAGGTCTATGAGTATTTAAGTGCAAACATTATGCACTTACTTTGTTTTATTTTAATCCATTTATAATAAATATGTATCAGGATATTGCATTTTTGGTGATTGTTTGCACGCTGACATCACATGCAGCTGCATTGGCTGATGAGTTAAGTGTGCACAAACTATGATTTCTTGTTTTCCTTGATCACATGAAGTGGGTTGATGAACATATGTAAGTGTTTAATGTGTTTCTTGCCCACACTCACATCATGATGCTTCAAGTTAAAGCAATTTGATCAACCACAACGCTTTGACTAAAGCAGCATGAACAATGTAGCCTTACTTCTGGTCAAAGTGGTCGATCGATGTGGAATACTTTAGATCAAAGTAGACCACCATCAATTCTTCTAGAAAATAAATCACCCATTATCTGATTCCCTTGACTTGATATATGCCATACACTTTTTTGAAGTATGCATACTTTTCTAAGCATGTATGTGCACAATTTCTCTATATTAATTTTATCTCCATTTATGCTTAGTTTTAGTAGGTACACAATATAAATCTTTGACTAAGCCAAGTTTTATTTCAAGCTATAACTAACAATCATTTAACCAAAACAAAATGTAAGGAAAGTATCACAATTATAAACTTGGGATTAGGGTTTTTGCATGATCATAGGATTACTAGAACATAATCAACATTTTGTAAAAATCTTCCTCTATAATATTATTCTACCATGGAATTCTTAGAACAGAAAAAGTATACTTCTTACACATCTCATATTCTAACTCCCGTGGAGCTTCTTCCACACTATGATTCGTCTGTAGGACTTTCACCAAAGTTATGTCCCTCTCCCTAAACTACATACTATAGAATCAGGAACAACCACTATGAACATTCTGTCAATGCATAGGACAACCCCTATTATAGTGGCCCATCTAAACAAAGTAATGACATCCTTGGAAGTTTGTCCTTCGTCTCTGACCATAGTGTACTCTGCCACATGTATTTGCATGTTTTTGTATGTTGCCTTTGTGTACATGTCACTAGTGTTGAAGAAGCAGAAGGTATTGTTAGAGGTGTCTATCTGGTAATGAAGTATACCTACTAGTTATATATATATTCCCCTATTATAGGAAGAAACTAAATCACTTTATTTAGGTCCATGATTGCCAAAAATCCAAGACCTAAGCATATTTTGGAAAAGAAACCACTTCCTCCACTGGGTGAACCACTGATCTTCCCTACTCTACTAAACTCTTTAACTATCTTTCTACCTTCATACTATCATAAAGCATTAAATTACTCTTCAATACTCCTTTGTGACTTAACAAACTCCTCCTATTTCTCTTTGTCCCTTCTATTGATCAATGATGCATTCTTTGCGATCTTAGGATTAAGTCATGCCTCAAACCTTCTACAATTCTATTTGTAATATGGAACAAGATGTGATCAAATGTTGACCAATCTAGTGAAGTGTGCCTCTTACTCCCCAACTGTCATTCTTACATGTTGGATACTCTCTATCTATATGATATTACTTCTAAAGATTGTAGGAGAGTACTACTTCAGGTGAAATTTATCAAAAAGTTCTTCTAGGTCATAATAAAATCTCTCCTTTTATCTTCTACTCCATGCCACCACAACACAATGTCTCCTTTAAGTAGATAGATGGCATGGCATCTACTTGGAATCTAATTACTCCATGAGATAGAAAAAATTTCTCTAGCCATTGAAGCCACTCGTCTTCACAACCGATCAGTACTACCAGAGAACTTAGTCCAGACAAACTTTCTTTACTAGTTCATATGACCTCATCATTTACTCATTAGAAGATGAAGATTCATCATCGTATACTTCTCCTTGGTTTCTAAGAAAATAGAATATGAGGATGAAGATTGCTCATAGGAAGTTGTAATGTCTTAAGACTCAAGGTTTTGGATAAAGTGATCTTAAAAGAAATGATACAACTACACATATCAACAAGGTGCACCTCCTTTTTGGCTATCTCATCAATAGATACTCTGTTGTTATACATGTACTAGGATGGGTGACATGTTGAGAAGTTGAAAGTGGGTTATATGTGAGAGAGGACAAATCATGCAACTGAGGCTAGTGTAGGTTTATGATTCCAATTATTATTCTTGAAACTCTACTAATGTTTGAGTTACATGATTGAGCATTAAAATGTTTATTATATATAGTTCCCCTCTAATTGGCGGTCCCCACATGGCTATGTGACACCATGATTTCAATCTATGTGATGCAAGCATGGGGAAAGGGATACCCACTAAGGTGAGATGGATCCAACTTTTTATTTATATTTGTGAATATGAATTGGGTGTACATGGGACATTCTAGGTCTACATTAAAATAGAAACATATTATGGGGTCATATAATTGACCCTTAAGGAGGACATCAACATTTCTAAGTGGAGGAGCTTGGGACGTCCCAGGATTTGAGTCCTCAGAAAATATAATCCTAAAATTGATTCATGGAATACCTATAACAACAATCTTCACCTCCTTTTTAGGTAGTTAATCAATAAGTACTTCATAGATAAGCATGTTCAGCTTAGTGGTGTACTAGGAAAAGGGACATGTTGGGAACTTGAACCTAGGTCATGCATGAGTGAGGGAAAAATGCACAAATGAGGCTAGTTTTCATCTGTGGGGCCAACCATCATTCCTAAAACACTACTAGAGATTGGGTTTGTGCCATGTGTTAAAAAATAGAGTTTTTTTGTGAAATAAGACCTTAAAAATAGAGTATTGACATTTAATATACATCATATCAATATTATACATAACTTCTCTCTGTCACACTCTCGTAACCATGGGATAAGATGAATAATAAATACCATCTAATTATCTACCTACTTCTCTCTAGATACATCTACAACTCCAATATTGTTGATAGCTAGTTTCTATATCTTATTATGTTGAGGCATGTACACAAAAAATTGTTCTTGTATCCAAATTCTTCTCAGTATAGATGAATTGTTGGTAGATTATAGTATCTAGCTCTTACCAGACCATACATGCTCCTTGTTGTCCCTAAGCTTGCCTAGATGATGAATTACCCTACAAATTTCTAATGGGAAGCAGTAAAGAATCTTCTTCGATATCTAAAAGTGGAAACAAAATCTAATTTACTAGGGTAATCTAGATATGATTGTTTAATAAAATTATATCAAGAAAATACAAATATGGCTATCATAAAACATGGTAGGTATATTGATAATACTTGCCAATTTTATATAATTGATACTAGATTATTACCGCTTATCTATTTTATTATGCCATGGATCCACAACATGTAAAAGTAGCATGGAAAGACATGATTTTGTCGTATATTATATAGAGTAGACACATAATTCTAAGTTTGTCAAACTAGCTCATAAAGGTTTTTAATGATGTTCACCATGTGTGACCTTGGAAACTACATAAACTGGCTAGTTTAAGTGGACTCCTCCTCAAACCTTGGTACTCAAACAGATTAGAGTCAAAGTACTCTATCTTACTACATGCATCAGTGATTACATAATGGTTGGGATACTAGGTACTAATGAACTAATTCAACTATATTGGGCACCACTAGAATCTCTAATTAATCTATGGTAGTATCAAGGAGACTCGCTGTGTTGGGCTTGATCTCATACTCCACACCAACTAGCTCATCCTGACCTATGTCACTCTACACATTTACTCCTTCATGGGACGACTTTTGTGGTAGATTTATGGTGTTTAGGGTATCTACATTAGGTGTGTTGTTTAATTTCATCAATCATAATCTATTTCTTAGCTTAACTTTATATTGAAATCATTTATTCTCATTTTCTATAGTAGTCTGTAATTGAGAACTAGTTTTGTGTATTGTACATTTTCTTGAACTAACTAAATCGAGTGTATATGAGTATAATGGAAAGATTTATGGTTTTATCATCTCAAATACATAACTAGAATCAACCAAACAAATCATATGTTTACTCAAATTTATCTTTGGTTTTCAGAATTAGGGTAAACTCGTGTATATTGGTATCTCAAATTCCCACTATCATATAACACCATGAAATTTGCAAGCAAGAAAACTAGGGCTAATACTAGCATCTATAGCAAGTTATTTTATTCAATTATGCAGCAAAGATGTTGAATTAGGGATTAATAGTTGAAGATATGTAAAGCAGTAAACATGGCATGCATATTGTTGACATATTTGATATGATTGCATCCGTACATTTCCTTATTTTGTACTCAGACTTAAGAGGGGATCCTATAACCCACTTAAGTGGCCTCACTCCTATATATACAGGAGGCTATGTATTCTCTTTTCACTTATTGAACAAACACTCCTTTCTACATGGTATCAAGAGTAAGTTCCTAACACTACCCTCTCCCCTTCTTTTTTCCTTTCTCCCTCTCACCTAATCTCAGCAGTCGCCCCTAACCAAGTAGTCACCTCTCCCTCCCCCACCCCACCCTACCCCACCTCTCCTCCCACTCTCTTCCCACCTACAAGGCTAGCAACAACACCGCTAGTGTGACTACCACCCACCCCTCTCCTTCCCCGCCCACCCCTCCATCCCTCCTTGCTAGATGTGAAAAGAGTCACACAAAGGCAATGCACTGCAGTCGGCGTGCAATCGGCCATTGTCCCTATGGCCAAGGTGTTGTAAATACCTTCTAGAGGAGTTCCTCACTTCCCCTCCACCTTCCTCTCTCTCTCTTCTTATGTACTAGTTCTTTATTTTCTAATTGTTGCATAAAAACAAAGAGAGAGATCAACAGACCATGTGTTGAATTATAAAGCACTAAAAAGAATAAGAGGCACGACTTTTATTCTTCTTCCTCTCCATGTGCTTCTCCTAATCCACATGGCTGAGTGCTTTTCATAAAAATTTGGGATTTTATGTTAATCTATCCTACTGTGTCATTAATCCAGTAATGCTTTCTATTTTCCTACCAAGTTCTATTCTGGCATTGCTACTCCTCTTTCCACCAATTTTCCATTCCAATAGTATTTCTATTATGTTCTTTATACCATGGTACATTCTGGTACCATAGTATTTATATTTAAATGTCCTTTGTACTGTACTATATTCTAATACCTTTAATCTCTATTTGTGTAGTGCTTCTTATTCTAGTAATATTATGATCATAGCATGGGTGACTCCACCACACTGCTTACCATTATCTATAAGGATATGCCCTATAATACTGTTGTCAAACTCAACGATGGCAATTTTCTACTATGGAAGAATGTTGTTCAGATGTTTCTAGAATCACGAGGTAAACTCAAGTTTATCACTAAGGATGCCCCTATCATGCCCGATACCGCCTGGACTACAAGGAACAACCAGGTTCTCTCTAGACTATGGGGGTGCATGGAGCCTAATAATGCATTCAAGTACATGTGGTACAAGTCTGCAAAAACAATGTGGAATGAAATGAAGCAGTTATTCACTCAGGAGGACAATTATTTGCACATCTATAATGTCATGGACAAGATTTTATCATAGAATCAAGGGCATTGTCCCTTGTCAAAGTATTATGATGTAATGAAGGCTCTATCAAACCAGCTTAACTTCTTCTCTCAAATGACCTCTGGTGTTGTTACTAAACAAAGAGAAACTCTCCTCATTTGGTGCTTCCTCAATAGGCTTCATCCTTGTTTTTATCATGTTTGATAACCCCTCGTGGTTGGTGCAGCCTTCCACCTATGGAACAATCATACGCACACCTGGCCCAGTGTGAATGCTTGCTCCTCACATCTCTCCCATTATTGCATCTGAACTTCCATCAATAATGGTTATAGTAGCTAGAGGCCTTGGTCGTGGATGAGGTCAATGCCCAAAGTGTACTTATTACGGCAAGTTGGGCCACACTGAAGACATCTACCACTCAAAGCATGGCTATCCAACACATTGTGTGACAACACGTGGTAGGGGGCTCTACCTATGTCACCCAAGAACATGCCCACATCAAACAAGCATATACCCCACCAACTGGTCATGCATATCCTCCATCACAGGCATCTTATCAAACTTCTCATGTTTCATTGCTAAAAAGAGGAGTATGAATGCCTTCTCCAAGCTACATAATAGTATGGGGATTCTCACGTCCACAGCATCATGACCACATCTACCTCCTCTGATTGGCAAGTCAGGGATTTACCTATTACCGGGTCTTCTGCCCTCCTAGCTACCGCTCCTCAAGATAACTCTAGGACATCCATGTTTGCTACCAGTTCTAACTAGATTATAGATTCGGGTGTATCACAACATATGACTGGTATGCCCCATCTTCTAACTACATTCTATTCATTTATCCATCACTCCTCTATCACCATAATGGATGGATTGGTCGAATGAGTAACTTGTTGTGGCACTATTCTGATATATTCTATAACCAAATTAACTTTTGTCCACTTTGTTTTGAACTTTACGTACAATCTAGTGTCTATAGAAAAAGTTGTTGATTCCCTCTGATGTTTTGTATCATTTGGTCCATTTGTTTTTATTTTATATGATTGGAGGATTTGAAATGATTGTACATGGGGTATTCTCTACTGATATATACTACTTATCCACCCACCTTTAAGCACACCACATGCCCCTCTTGCCTCCATGTCACTTCAGTTGCACCTATGTTAGGCCATCTACCTTTGGATAAGCTTAAACTATTATATGGTTCTTTATCTTCTTGCTCTTCTACTTCTTGTAATGTCTGGCAGATAGGGAAACACCATCATGTGTTTTTCCCAGTTTGTACCTATAAATGATAATCCCATATGTTTAACTTGGTCCATAGTGATGTCTGTGGTCCATTTGGGGCTACTAGCTACACTGGATATATGTATTTTCTTACATTTTTGGATGATTTTTCTAGAACGACATGCCTTTATTTACTTCAAACTCATGATGAAGTTTTTACACTAATTCATGAGTTTCACAAGTTGGCTTTGGTTCAATTTTACACTTCTATTAAAATTCTTCGAAATGACAATGTCCTCGAGTATATCCAAAAGGTTGTCACTTTTACCTAACGTAAAGATGATATGTCAATGCTTATGTGTGTATTCTCCACAATAAAACAACATCATTGAGCATAAAAATTGTCATCACTTGACATTACACACTCTCTTCTCATTCATGCCAACTCGCCTAACCATTTTTCAGTCTGATATAGTCCTCATCGCTTGCTTTCTTATTAGTCGTCAGCCTTCCTCTATTCTTAGGAAGCACACTCCTTTTTCCATTATTTTACACTCAATCCACATTGTTTCCGTTACCGCCTTGGGTTTACGATTGTGTCACCTTCATTCAGAATTTTGAATCCAAGCCAGACAAGTCCCCCCCCCCAAACTATTCGAATGTTGATTCTCAATTTTCCTTTATCTCAAAAAGGTTACAAGTGTCTTGAACCTAGCTATGGTAGAGTCTATATCTCTACAGATGTCACCTTTCAGGAGGATGACATGTTCTTTTCATAATCCTCACCCCCATAGATCATACTTATACTATGGTCTCGATTCCTGATCCATTCATCCCATCAATACCACCTCCACCACTACAATCATCCCCAAATCGGTGCATGAAATATGACTCACCAACTGCACATGTATCATCATTATCAGTTCTAGACCAATCTAATCTACTAGTGGCATTGTGTAAAGGTATTTTTCTCATGTACTATCAAGCATCCCATTTCTCACGCTTGTTGTCTAGCACTTCTTTCTCCTTTTATATCATTCTTTGCTACAACCTTGGATACAACATATGTTCTAAATGTCCTACAGATGCTCTATGTCATCCTGAATGGAAAGCTATCATGATGGAAGAAATGAAGGCTCTCCATGACAACAAGACATGGTGTAAGGAACTTGAGCTAGCTTAGTGCTTGAGTATGCTTGCTTTTCTTAATAAGATGCTTGGAACCTTAATCTAATCACTTTCAATGCTTTTTTAACATGTGAGAATCTTTTATTTCCAGTTTGGCCTTGTTTTGATGATGTTTGAGCTTTGTATGTTTGTTTTGGACCAAGTTGCAATTTACCCAAGTTGAGGGGTTATTTTGAAATGTGTCACATGTTGAGTGTGCCCTTAGTGCTTTATCTTTATGAGAGAGAATGATTCTATGGGGCACCTTGTTTGACCTTGGTTGATGAGGTCGCATCATGCGGTGATGCTAGAGTTTCTAGGGTTTGCTTGGTGTCGACCATGTTGAGCTTGGTTGAGTGTTGTGACATGTCTCTCTACCTTGTTGATGTGCTTTGGGTGTGTCTCGACTGAAACACCTTCCTTGAGTGGTTTGTTTCGACGTTGATGGTCTTGAGGTGTTTTTGGTCGAGATGGATGTCGTGTTGTGGTGTGTCTCGATTTGGTTTGTTTGGCGGCCTTTTGTTGTGGTTGAGATAAGATTTCTTGGTGTTTGTTTCAACCTCTAGGGTGGTTGTAACCCAAGTGTCTGATACCCCACCTAGGTTTTATCACTATATTTTTCATGCATGTATATAGTTGTTTCATGGTTGTTTTCTTTGTGGATAAGTGTCCCTTTGGTTCTCTCTTATGTTGACACCTCACACCTACCTTACTTTCCTCCTCCTTTGAGTATATAACCCCTTTATCCTTCATGCAAGTGATCTTTTCAGCCCTCCTTCTTTCCTCCTCTCTTGTATTCATCCTTAGAGCTTTGAGGAGCAAGAAGGACTAATCTTGGGTGCTTTGAAGGATGATCAACCATGCATGTGGTGCTTTGGAGATTCATCTTCTTACTTGGAGCTCGTGATCTTGGAGCTTGGGTCTCTCCATAAGGTGGGTTATATAACTCTCTACCTTCTCCTATTACTAGCACCATAATATTGCTTGCATGCTACTGTTTTGATCTCTAAACTTGATGCTAATGTGCTATATGGTGTTGTTATGATCTAAGGTTTAAGACTTTGTAGTATTCTCATGTAGATTACTCTCTTTCTTAACCCTGATTCCATGAACTCGATGTCTAAGTGATGGATGAGGTGGAGTGGTGATGCACATGTTTTGAGTCTCTTTTATAGGTCCATTTTATACTTTTTCTGTGCATTTATTAGTCAATTAATTGATCATATTTTCATACATCATTATTGTTGGCATGTACACTTTGTTTGCATAAAATTATGCTTATTTTATCATATTTACATGATTTTATGTATTCCTCGGCCTTATACACATTTTTCTACATTTGTTCAAGTACTTGATATACAGTGGCAGAGTCGGTGCCACCGAGATCACAACAGTGGCCGAGCGATAAGAGACTAGAAGACTCGGTGCCACTGACACTCACAGTCGATGCCATCGAGATTAGTTCAGAGTGGTAGATCAACTAGGCGCATCAGCTCGGTGCCACTGACTATCATGTGTCATTGGTACCGACTCAGCAGGGCAAAGGGTGCAACCCGAGGCTATTGGTGCCATCGACTTCCTAGTCAATACCACTGACTCTATCAGAAATCAATAATCAAGTTAGATCGTCCAGATCCAACAGTCCATGTTATGTGGTACCGTAAGTTGGCCATTGGCCTAAAAAGGACGGCTAGACCTGAGGAGGATATCATGTTGCACCACATGAAGACCAGAGAAGAGAGGGAGAGGAGCACGGTGCCGAAGGACGTCAATCGGGAGATATGGGAACCTCCGATGGACGATTTTGATGTCGGAAGACTGTAGAACATGTGTTTCTTGAGGAGGATCATCCGGAACACCTTCTCTCCAGGGGTTACATGAATTTATTTCACGTTTCCCACATTTTTCTTATCTCTCTCCATGTATTCACAACTAAAAACTATGCGAGGCTAAACCCCTCCTTTCCTTAGGACCTGGGAGTAGCCCAGGGAATCATTGTATCAACTTTTTACATGAATTAATATATATATATATATTTATTTATCTTTATTCCTTGACATATAGTTGTGTTTTAAATGATCTACCTATGCTTGATCACCATCGGTAGAGTAATAGACTCATAATCTCTCTTGAAGGAGGATTAAAGGTTGGAAAATCACAAGTTATACACTTTCTTATGTGTTCCTTGGGAAAGGTAACGTACGGTTAGTGGAAAGAAACCCAGAGTCATTGATAATGCACCTAGACTAAGATATAAATTGCTACAGACGTGAAATTGGCTTAGATCCAGGTAGTGAATTACACAGTGGAAGCGGGCAATTCTGACTACAGGCTTTCTATCCAAAGTAGGAGTAAAATTTATATTAATTCGATAGAAATAAGATATAACGAGACCCCGTGGTGAAATCGGTAATCCTAAGGAATCCATCTCATTTGAATCAACCTCCATTAATTTTCCTTTAATTTCCTTTTATTTTGTTTAAACTCAAATCTAAATTTTTAATCAGTTTAGTTGATCGTATCGTAGTTAGTAGTAGTCACTGAGATTGCGCCTCCCTAAGTTTGACTTGGGCCTCACATAGGCCTATATTACTCGACGCGTACACTTGCATTCATATGCACGGTTTTAGCATGTCAAGTTTTTGGCATCATTGCCGGGGAGACGGTGAAGGTTCAGTACCACGAGTGCTGTGGGTGGCCACTCAAGGCCACCTTTTATTTCTTGTGATTTTATTTTAATCATTGAAATTCATTGCCTACATATAAGACAAATTTTCTTTATTGAGTACCATGATTAACTGATTTCAAATTTTCAGGTACTAGTGCATGGTGACAACACGGACCACAGACTATGGAGAATCTACATCAGAGGTCCCAGTCACTATTGAGGTTCCCATTCAAACAACTGCATCAGAAGACATACCGTTGACGCCCAAGCAACAAGCAATGGGTGACGGTAATCTAGGGGCAGAGAGGATAATATGGAAGATGATAAAGGCATCTTCTTCAGTTGCACAGATAGGGCCTATCAAGAAGCAGAATGTGAATGTAGTGTAATACAAGATTGATCCAGGGCTCATTGCACTCATCAAGTCACAAGCTTTTTATGGGCACACTCATGAAGATCCGGTGGCACACATCAGTAATTTTGTGGAATGTTGTGACATGGTGAAAGTTGATAGGTTTCCACAGACATCTATTTATCTGAAATTGTTCCCATCATCATTGGTGGACAAGGCAAAGGAATGGCTACACAACTTGCCAAAGGAATCAATTGAGACTTGGGATCAAATGATCGAGACGTTCTTTGAAAGGTATTTTTCTCCAGAAAAGACAAATGAGCTGGTGAGGAATATTCACAATTTCAAGCAATAGGCAGCTGAATCCTATTTTGAAGCTTGAGAGCATTTTCAAAACATGCTCAGGAAGGTCCCTCACCATGGGATAGATCTGGAGAACCAATTCAAGATGTTCTACTTTGGGATTCACAAAAGTGAACGTGTTACCTTAGATAGTGCAGGCTCGGGGTTCTTTCTCAACAACTCACCCTCTATGTGTCAGGACATTTTGAAAAATTTGGCAAAGAATCAGGCATGGGGTAATGAGAGAGATCATCCAGAGCATATCAAAAGCATAGGAGAGTCTAAAGCTATCACCTCTTTGAATGAGAATCTAGACTTGATAGCAAAGAAGCTGCTAGAGAAGGATAATAATTTATCAGATGAGGAAGGACAAGTGAAGTACATGCGGCAGCAAGGATTTAGGAACAATGATTACTCATGGAGAAAGGATCCCAAGTTTTCTTGGAAAGACCCAAACAACTTCTTGTAGGATCCAAATCAATAGAACCAACACAGGAACAATTAGCAGTAGTTACTGCAGTAGAGGAGAACACAAATGAAATTCTTAATAGGATAGTGAAGCAGAATGAACAATTGATAAACAACTTCCAACGTGATCTCCAAAATTTAGGGGCATAGATGAGGAGTTTTGAGACAACCTTGTCTCGGCTAGCAGCAGATGTGGCGGCCTTGAAGAAGCCTACACAGTAAGGTTTTCCAGGAAACACTGACACTCCAACAGGAAACCAGTAGGTCAAGGCCATACTACTGAGAAGTGGGAAGAAGACATTGACTCCAAGGACCATGGAGACTGAGGTGACCAAGCCTACTGACAGTGGTGACCCAGAGGAAGAGTCGGCACAAGTAGAAATTGAGGCAGGCAACTCAAGGGAAGAGCCAAATCAAGAATCTAGGATGGAAAAGAGGTCTTCATATGTGCCACCACATTAGAGGACACAGACAGTATCGGTTCCATATCCTAACAGCTTTAAGGCAACAAAGATGGATCAACAATTCAAGAAGTTTCTAGATAGCTTTAGGAAGCTTTCCATGAACATACCGTTGATTGATGCGATTGAACAAATATCATCATATGGTAAATTTTTTAAGGATACTATTAATAAGAAGAGGAAGGTTCCAGATGCTGAAGTAGTTATACTGAGAGAGCAAGTCAGTGCCTTCATTTTAGGTACATTGCCACCAAAGAGACAGGATCTCAGTTGCTTCAACATCCCATGTTATATCGGGAAGACAAAGTTTGGGGATGCACTATGTGATTCAGGGGTGAGTATCAACTTGATTCGCTTATCTACCTTCATGAAGCTAGGTCTCTAAACATCTAGGAAGAGTAGCATGACAATCCAATTGGCAGACAACTCAGTGGTGACACCGTATGGTATTTGTGAGGATGTACTTGTCAAGGTGGACCAGTTTGTTTTCCCTACAGACTTTGTGGTGATGGAGATGCAAGCTGACCATGGCAACGAGCTTTTATTAGGAAGACCCTTCCAAGTAATAGCTGATATGATCTTAGAGATGGGTAGGGGCTGTTTGACTATGGGAATTAAGGATGGCCGGTTTGAGATCAATATGCCAGATAATTCAAAGTCACCCATTGCTCAGGAGCAATGCAATATGATAAAGCACATGGATAGAAATATCTCTTTGTTTTTGGGAAAACCATTTTTGGACATGGCGCATGTGATGACAAAGGTGTACAAGGGTACACTAGATGTGGACATCATGGAGAACACTAAGGTGGTCTCACTTGCCAAGGCAGTAGGGTATCCGGATGACAAACATGAGGAATTAAGTTTATCCATTGTGTATGGGGATGAAGGGGACACTCTAGTACAGATACATCCATAGCTCCCATTATAGGCATATCTAATGAACCTTATAGATGATAGTGTGCAGAGTCGATCACTAGAAGAATGTGCAAGGCTACTGAAGGCTTTGTCGTGTTACTAAATAATACACTTTGAGGATTTGGGACCACTGCCACCACCAATGGTTTCTTCACTCCTAAGCCCACCTGAATTGGAGCTCAAGCCCCTGCCACCTCATCTAAAGTATGTGTTTCTAGCTGAAGAGGAGAAGTTTTCGATTATCATATCTACATCATTGAGTGAATCGGAAGAAGAATAATTGATTATTGTGCTAAAGAGCCACTGAGGCGCATTCGGGTGGACTATGGCTGACATCAAGGGGATTTCTCCTACATTGCTCCAACACAAGATTCGGCTAGAAGAAGGATCAAAGCCAGTCATTCAACCTCAGCTTTGCTTAAATCCAATCATTATGGAGGTAGTCAAGAAGGAGGTAATCAAGCTACTATCGGCAGGTATAATTTATGCTATTTCTGATTCCATGTGGGTTAGCCCGACACAGGTAGTGTCAAAGAAGGGGAGAATCACTATCACTACAAATTCCTCTAATGAACAAATAACCACTAGATTAGTGATAGGGTGGTGAGTTTGCATTGATTATTGAAGATTGAACATTGCCACGCTTAAGGATCATTTTCCATTGTTGTTCATTGATCAGATTTTGGAGCGACTCATCGGTCGCTCCCACTTTTGTTTTCTTGATGGATAGTCAGGCTATAATTAGATTTCAATCGAGCTAAGGATCAAGAGAAGTCTACCTTCACCGGCCCTTATGGCACTTTTGCATACCGCCGCATGTCGTTCGGGTTGTGCAGTGCACCTGCTACTTTTGGAGCAAATTCCGGGGGGCATGATCAAAGCCGGTGCTGCCGTCGGCATTGGGAATGTCTTCAGCTCAACCTTAGACCAGTCCATGACTCTTGGATAATTTTATTTAGCTTGCAAGGAACTACCCACTGATTGGGGGTACCAAGAAAACAAGATATTCTTTCATTCATTATGTTATTATTTTTGGGATGATCTTATTTTGTTGAGACAGTGTAGGGAAGGAATATTGAGGAGGTGTGTACCTAAATGTGAGTATGAGAGTGTGTTGAATCACTACCACACACTACCTACAGGTGGACACCATTCCAGTTCTAGGACAGCAGCAAAAGTTTTGGAGAGCGGTTTATACTGGCCAACCCTATTCAAAGATGCATATGATTTTGTGTGTAGGTGTGACACATTTCAGCAGTCTAACATGTCTAAGAGGCAGGAGATGCTATTGAATGTGTTTCAAGAAGTAGATATATTGGATTTATGGGTTATTGATTTCATGGGACCCTTTGTGTCCTCTAACTCTAACCTTTATATCTTAATGGATGCAGATTATGTGTCAAAATGGGTGGAAGTGATTCCAACCCGCACTAATGATGCCAATGTTGTATGTAAATTTGTTAAGGATCACATTTTCTATAGGTTTGGAGTGCCAAGGATGATTATAAGCGATGGGGGAACTCATTTCACCAATCGAAAATTTGGGGCACTCTTAAGGAAATATGGAGTGACGCATCGTGTGGGTACATCCTACCACCCACAAACTCAAGGGCAGGTGGAGATTTCTAATCGTGAGATCAAAAAGATTCTTGAGTAGATGGTGTCATCTAGTATAAAAAAATTGGAGTGAATTTTTGCTTGATGCGCTATGGGCCTATAGGACTGCCTATAAAACACCAATAGGAGCTACACCCTTTAGGCTAGTCTATGGATGGGCATGTCATCTCCTTGTAGAGTTAGAACATAAAGCTCATTGGGCGTTAAGGAGGCTCGGTTTTGACCTTGATGAAGTAGGAAAGACAAGGATGCTGGAGTTGAATGAGCTTGATGAAATTAGGATGAATGCCTATGAAAGTTCATGATTGTACAAGGAGAGGACTAAGCAAATACATGACCGGCATATAGCAAGGAGAGTCTTTTATCCGGGAGAGAATGTATTGATTTTTAATTTGAGGATGAAATTACACCCTAGGAAACTGAGATCTAGGTGGATTGGACTGTTTGTCATAGAAGAATTATTTCTACATGGGGTGGTTAGAATCAAAGAAGGAAAGAGATCCTTCTTGGTTAATGGCCAAAGATTGAAGCACTACTTTGGAGAATACTTCAATAGGAAGGAGCATGAGGTGAAACTCATTGATCCTAATTGATCTCAAGAATGGATTTGTCTAGCCTAGGATGTTAAACAAGGGCGCTTGTTGGGAGGCAACCCAACCATTAGGACGTTTATTTCATTCCTTTACATTATGTTGGTTTAGTAATGCTTAGTTTTTCATAATTTTTTTGTAAAAATGATACCTTGACCCATTTTTTAAGTGTGCAAGGCTGTGAAGAATTCGGCGCCACCGAATCCCAAATCGATGGCACAGAGATCGAGTCAGCAAGAGAGAAAATCTGATTGGAAACAGTCGGTACCACTGACACACCAGTCAGTGGCACCGACATCTCTGAAGAAAGTGTAGAAAAATTCGAGCAGCTAACTAGTAAGCCGTCGATACCACTGACACCCAAGTCAGTGTCACCGACTCGGTCACCACTCTAGGATCGGTGGGTGCATCAGTGCACTGGAAAAAAAATTGATCGAGTCAGTACCACTGACTAGTCACTCGGTGCCATCGACAGAAGAAAACATCCATCTGTGGACCCCTTCATCAATGATCCAGATGCATCCAGATCTGTGATCGGTAGCACTGATCCGCCCAAGATTTAGTGCCACTGACTTCATTGTTGGTGCAACTGATTGGTCGACAATCTGATATTCAAGATGGAGCACCGAGGGCCATCAATGCACTGAGGCCACGGATAAGCCCTAGAGTTGGTGCCACTGACTCATTAGGCAGTGCCACCGACTGAGCCATAGTAGGGCCATGCCAACTCTATAAAAGGGGAGGTAGTGGATTATTTTCTCTTCACAACTTCAAGAACCACTACTCCCCAAGTGCAAGTGACTACTCCGAGCATCCAGAAGTTGCTCCAAGCTCTTATTTTCTCAACCTCCTTCTCTGATCATTTCAATGTCATGGCAAGGAGAGAAAGACCCCTAGAGGTCTGACGCCACGACCCAGGATCATCCACCCTTCGATGGAGGTGTGAAATGTGTACGAGGAACTCGCCAAGAGGTCATTCACTCCAATAAGATATGGAAACCGAAGGCTATTGGAGGACATGGGCTTCAACGATAACATGGCGGCTGTCCTCAAAGGGCAAGAGTTCGATGGAGGGTCCGTGAACCCTATCTTCAGCGGGTGGCCAACATACAAGGAGATTGTGATTGAGTTCCTGGCATCTCTTGAAATATGTGTGGCCCCTGACCCAGCACATTCAGCGTGAGGCGAGTGGAGAGAAGGGAAGGTGGACTTCTGCCTTTACAACACCAACTACTCCATTACCCTTTGCGCCTTCAATGAGATCTATGGATGACCTCATGTGCCATGCCTCTAGCCAGAGAACTTCGACTTTGATGCAATATGGAAGGATCTCGTGATAGTTCTAGAAGGTTATAAGCTAAACTGGCACCACAGCTCATTAGCAGACCTCAAGCGCCTCTTTGTTCGGGTGCTACATCGCATGCTCACCAACACTCTCTTTGCCAAGTCTACTCAAGGGCAAGCAAAGGTCCAGCAGCCAGACTTATACTTTCTCTACCAACTTCTAGAGGGGAGGTCGGTCAACTTTGGGGCCTTCTTCCTCACCTATGTGATGGTGGTGAAGCGCAACGTAAGGAGGACCACACCTATCCTTTTTGGGGGGACTTATCACCCCCATTTCTCTCCACTTAGGCCTAGATCTCTCTACTCTTGAGCCTCTGTAGTCCAAGCTTCACATAGACCGCCTCCACTTCAAGCAAGCTGGTCTTATCACTGTCCAATACAACATCATCTATGCAATCTATTCAATCAGTGGCGCTTTCTATGAACGTCAACTACCTCATCTTGTTTTCAACATCAGGCAAGTTGACCACTATAGATGGCCAGACATTGATGACGAAGATGAAGAACAAGAAGGAAACAATGACGAGGAAGAGAAGTCAGATGACGACATGGAGGAAGTGGAGCCCACCATCCCCATCACACATCGAGTTGCTCCACGGAAGCATCCACGACACTATGTTGCCTCTACATCTTCTGTCAGGAAGGAGAGGAAGCTTATGGCGGGCATGTATTCCATGTTGTAGGATATTCAGACACATCAGCAGTAGCAAATTACATCTCTGGACGGAATCTAAGATGTGCAGGGTCAGTTGTACACCAGCCAACTGGTGATTTACAAGAACGAACGTCTTCTCTTGGCCAACTAAGAGAACATGCATCAGTGCCTGTAGAGGATGGAAAACTATCAGCAGTCATTCTTTGACCACTACTGGAGCCAGGGATACTTTGGAGGCTACCCGATGCCACCGGATATGCCTTCTTCTGATCTGACTTTCCAAGGGATGTTTCCTCCCTAGGACCCCAGCCAGCCACCACCACCATACTATTCGAGTATCTCTATTCCACCTCTTAAGTTTGAATTTTGACTATGAGGTCATAGTCATATTCAAGCTTAGGGGGTGATGGAACATCTTCTATCTTAGTTTTTCTTTCATTTTAGCATTTTGTTTTTATTTTGGTAAAAATTAGTTTTCTTGTTAGTTTTTCTATTATGTAGGATCCACAATCTATCTAGTGTAATTTGTGGAGAAGTAAATGCATAGTTTCATTTGAGTTTATCAATCTCGGGGTTGGGTGCACATGAAAAAAATGAGCAAATTTCAAAATTTTTGTGAGCTTATCTTGTGAGTAATTGAGTTGCATAACTGAAGAAGTGCTTGGGTAAGTCATCTCCAGGACATGAGAACATAAATGACCATCTTAATTGTCCAAGAAGAGTGATTGACAAGGTTGTTGAGCCTAAACTGACCAACCACTAATGTGGCCTTAAACTAAAATTTAAGAGAGGAACCCCTTGATTACCCTATACACAGGTCATTAGAGAGGGACATATGATTTTCTCTGAAGGTTTTGTCTCTTAGTCATGTGATCTCATCCACTGCATACTTTCGCTTTACACTCCACCATAAGAAGATTGACTACATGTTATCATTCTTTCTTTTGATTGCATTTACATTACATAGTAGATCTTGCATAATAGTTGTTTGTTTTTGCTTGCATTAGTGGAAAAAAATGAATTAAAAAAAAAATACATGAACAACAAAAAATTTGGTGCATGTCATGTAGTTGCATAACATCTTATTCATGTAGTTTGCATATGCATTACATATCATCTTGCAATTACCGTGTCTAGATTCTTCTTCTCTAATATAAGAAGGTAGTGATTTTGCCCATACCCTTAAAAAAAGCATTGGCACAAATCAAATGTGCAGTGCAAGTGGAAGCCCAAAGCAATTCTATCATGTTGAAAGGGGGCTTGAAAAAAAAAATTGAGTATAGTGTTAGAAAGTGAGGGAGAAAGGGCACAATCCTACCTGATCATAAGGAAGAATTAGTACATGATGTCGTTTTTAGATATTTTGTCTTATTTTGAGATGAAATGATAGTTGCATGCATCATTCCACCTTAATGATTAGGCATTAGGAGCATTCTATAAATTCTCATCATCATAGGTTTATCATAATTTTTTATTGCATGAATGATTTTATGTGCTCATGATTCTTCCACAGCTACCTATCCCCACCACCCGTTTCTCTTATTGGTAGGCCAATGATATGATTTTCTCCTCATTCATTATCTATCAGGAGAACTACTTCCATCTAGATGGTAGGTAGAGAAAAAGGGAAATGTAGATAGGAGATCACACAATGCATCAAGTATGAACCAAATGAGTCTATCATATTAACTGCTTTAACTGATAGTGTTTCATTGATTTGGAGACAGACATCTTTTATAGAGGTTTCGGGTTGCCTAGATGGCAGTTAATGTTCAGTGGTCAGTGAGGGCCGATATGAGGACCGAAAGGTGGAGACTTTTTAGATGTACCTTATGCCCCTATGTCCTTCAGCTGACTTATCTCAATCAAATCCATAGGTTTTGTTGCTCGAGGAAGAGCAAAGTTTAAGCTTAGGGGAGTTTGATGCACAGGTTTTGAGTCACTTTTACAGGCCCATTTTATACTTGTTATGTGCATTTATTAGTCCATTAATTGATCATATTTGCATACATCATTATTGTTGTCTTGTACATTTTGTTTGCATCAAATTATGCTTATTTTATCATATTTACATGATCTTATGTATTCCTCGGCCTTATACACATTTTTCTGCATTTGTTCAGGTACTTGATGTACAGTGGCAGAGTCAGTGCCACCGATAGAAAAGCCGGTGCCACTGAGATCACAATAGTGGTAGGGCGATAAGAGACTAGAAGACTTGGTGCCACCGACACTCAGTCGGTGCCACTGAGATTGGTTCAGAGCAGCAGATTAACTAGGCACATCAGATCGGTGCCATCGACGCTCATGTGTCGGTGGTACCGAGTCAGCGGGGTAAAGGGTGCAACCCGAGGCTGTTGGTGCCACCGACTCTATCAGAAATCAACAATCAAGTTAGATCATCTAGATCCAACGGTCCATGTTATATGATACCGTTAATTGGCCAATGACCTAAAAAGGACGGCTAGACCAGAGAAGGATATCATGTTGCACCGCACGAAGACCAGAGAAGAGAAGGAGAGGAGCACAGAGTCGAAGGACGTCAATCGGGAGATCTGAGCACCTCTAACGGATGATTTTGCTGTCGAAAGACTACAGAATGTACTTTTCTCGAGAAGGATCATCCGGAACACCTTCTCTCCAGGTGTTACACAAATTTATTTCATGTTTCCCACATTTTTCTTCTCTCTCTCCATGTATTTGCAACTGAAAACCATGTGGGGCTAAACCCCTCCATTCCTTAGGACCCGGGAATATCTCGGGGAATCGTTGTATCAACCTTTTACATTAATTAATATATATTTCTCTTTATTCCTGGATGCATAGTTGTGTTTTAAATGATCTACCTATGCTTGATCACCATCAGTAGAGTAATAGACTGGTAATCACTCTGGAAAGAGGATTAAAGATTGGAAAATCACAAGTTATACACTTTCTTACATGTTCCTTGGGAAAGGTAACGTACGGTTAGTGGAAAGAAACCCAGAGTCTTTGATAATGCACCTAGACTAAGATATAAATTGCTACATATATGGAATTGGCTTAGATCTAGGTAGTGAATTGCACCGTGGAAGTGGGCAATTCTGATTTACAGGCTTTCTATCCAAGGTAGGAGTAAAATTTATATTAATTTGGTAGAAATAAGATATAACGAGACCTCGTGGTGAAATTGGTAATCCTAAGGAATCCATCTCATTTGAATCAACCACCATCAATTTTCCTTTAATTTCCTTTTATTTTGTTTAAACTCAAATCGGTTTGACTCGGGCCTCACATTAATTTTCCTTGAATCAGTTTAGCTGATCGCACCATAGTTAGTAGTAGTCACTGAGACTACGTCTCCTTGAGTTTGACTTGGGCCTCACATAGGCCTATATTACTCGATGCGTACACTTGTGTTCATACGCACGGTTTTAGCGTGTCAAGTGGTTACATGCAACATGATTCTTGGTTTTTATCACCATGTTTTGGTTCGGCCTTTGTATTTTATTGAGGTTTTTGAGTTGGTTTTCTTGAGGTTAAAACTTGGTCTTTTTCCACTTAGTTCGTTTTCTCGAAGGTTCATGTTGAAGTTTGGATTTGAAGGTTTTAATGCCCTTTTTGCATGGATTTTTCCACCTTGTTGATGATGGTTTTCCCTTGATGTTAATCCCCTATTTTAGATGTGATATACTTTTGTTTATATTATGGTTTGTCCCTATTTTGAGGATGGTTGGTTTGCCTTGTGGTAGCTTGACCTTGATGGTCACTACTCCTTTGATCTTGCCTTGGTCGACACACTTTGTTTATGGGATGATGGCTGAGATGCTTTTGTTTCAGTCGAGACACATGACCTTGTGTAGGTTGAGGATCATAACACTCAAGGGTCGAGACACATGCTTTGGTGTCATGGTTGAAAACCTAACCCTAGGGTGGTCGAAATATGTGTTTTGGTTATGGTCAAAATGCTTTTTTTGCATGGTCGAGACATGTGCTTATGGTGATGGTCAAAAACCTAACCATAGGTTGGTCATGACCCATGATGGTCAGTGGTTGTAACACATGTTTTTGATGGTGGTCGAGACACCATGTTATTTGGTGGTTGAGACACTTGGTTTTGTTATGGTAGTGACCCTTGTTTGGAGGTGGTCGAAACACCTATCTTGGGTTTTGTTGTGACACGTGTTTGATGGATGGTCCACACACACATATATGATACATGGTCTCTACATTTGTATAGCATAGTGAGATGGTCATGCATGCACATGTGAATAATGTTGGTACTTAGTGTTGTTGATATAATAGTCTAGTTATAATCATTGATGATGCTCTAATCCTCATGAGTTCCAAGAAAGTGGGAGATGATATATTCTACAGTTTGATGATAGTTAATGAATGAAACCCTAATTGTCTATGTAAGTGAACCCTAACCCTGATTCTAGGGTAGGCAATGTTTATTGAGTTTACTTTGATGTATGGCATGTAGCTATACTTTATTTCTCCTACTTGTGTGAATCTAACCTTACAGATTGAATTAATTTCATAGTTATGTGAATGTTATGGTGATGGTTATGAACCCTATGAGACATGTCGAGATAATGATAGACACAAAGATTTATGACATGATGGATCTTATGACCTCTCACAGGCTTAATGCCTAATGAGAGGTGTTACCCTCCAGTGACGTGATTGAGGGATTGATATCCCATAGTAATGTGACATTGATGATGGCCTTGAGATTGGCAGTGCTACAAGTATCATGTGGTTATGTGACAAGTTCACACCTTATACATTTTATATCTTCTGAAGTTGTAATATGCCCTTATATTTGTAGAGTTTGTTTAGGGTTTGTACATTGTAACTTGATTGATTCTAAAAGATACCCAATCAGACTAATTAATCAAGTGAAACCCTAATCATGTATTTTCCATATGCCATATATCAATATTCAACGTCAGTATTTGCTAGATGGTGAAATGAGTTTTCCCTTAGTGGAAGCTCAGAGTCCTATATTGGTGAGTATATGCATTTCACAGTATTGGTTGTAGTCATACCCTGGCAAGAGAATGGTCGTGATCGTATCTCAATAATGTGAATTAGTACACACACACACATATATATGATATCTTTTGAGGATGGTTATGGTCATACCTTGAAAGGAGTGTGGTTGCGGTTGTAACTTAGTTTCACTAGCGCTATGCATATATACCAAGGTAGGCTAGGTTGTTTTGCAGTTGGACTTGATATGTCACTGCGGTGGACTCGAACTGACCGAGGGTGTGGAGAGATCATTAGATTCTAGCTCTTCCATTGATCTTGTATGGCATTGATTTTGACTTAGCAGTGGTCAGTTGGAGCATGAGTGGTATACCTCATCTCCTCAGGGCATAATAAAAGCAGTAACACAACTATGTAGTATATTTTGCTTAAGGTCAAATATGAATAACACTGGTTGAACCCTTTGCCTTATCTTTGTACTGATTTCTTGAATTATAATGTGGTAAGATAAATCACATGTTATACATGTTCTTCATATTCCTTCTTAAAATATTAATTGTTCTACTTCTCAGTGGTAACTGCCTAGTTTGTTTAATTTGCTTTATCATCTTAACAAATATCATTTAGATGAATCTGCTTAACCTATTAAGTGTGTATCTATCTACTTAAATATTTGTGCTTTTAATAGACATTGGCAGATATTTATATATCTTGTTGGGACGGTTGGTCTCACCATGTGGGTTTCCACATCTTTTAGGTGGTCGTACACGATGAGGTAGAGATCGTGTTGTTGAGGCTGAGCACCAAGAGGAGCAGTAGTTGAATAAAGGTTAGATGAGCTAATTGTGTTTTGTAGTAGAGTCCTATGTGCCGTCCCTATACTCTTAGGTCCTTGGGGGAGTTTTATAGGCATTTCATATTGAGATGACGTTTTGGCATTATGCATTTGTTGTAAAGATATGGCATGCATGTATATGTGACAGGTTATCATATGTACATGGTGTGTCCAGTGAACTAGTAAACAATGTTATGTAATAATCTTTTGGAAGGAATTATATATATACACATGTGGTTTTTGTGGACTGTAATGTGATATTTTCCACTTGAGGTGGGAATGTGAAATGGCTTTAATTTCTTGTGATTTCTAATAATCTGGTTTGATTAGTGTTAATTTCATGTTTTTTTAGTAATCTCGCTTTGTGTGGTGTGGGGTGTCATAGTCGAGGTTGGTATCAGAGATTTAGGTACGTTGAGTCTATAGGGCATAAGACTAGGGTTTGTGTCTATTCTAGTATCCTCCAGTCTATTAATGGTAACTTTTGCTTATGCAGAAGAAGAAGAAGAAGAAGAAGAGAAGATCGTTGGAGAACATGCTATTGAGAGTAGTGTTGCTACACCAGGAGGTGGTGCAAGGAGGCATAATAGGGTGAATGTTGTGCTTGAGATGCCCCAGTTAGGCCCTATAGTGTTGGCCAATCCTACTTTTCAGTCCATCTTTGGATAGTTTATGGCCACGATTACACATATGGCAGACAAAATACCTATTCCTCAAGCGAGATTAGCAATCCCCAATGTGGAATCTTTGGGTTATGGTAAGACCTTTGAAGTTAAGGTGAGTTGGGGCTATGGAGTATGCTGGTATGACAGACCTGGCGGATGTTGACCTTTAGTTGATGGAGTTGGAGAAGGCCTTCAAGATCCTTAGCATCCTCGAGGCAGACAAGGTGAAGCATGTTGTATATCTTTTAAAGGGGAGTGTTGGTCATTAGTGGGCCATTGAAGAGGAGAAGAGAGAAGGTGTTGAGATTGGTTGGGAGGAGTTTTTATGGGACTTTGTGATTTGGTACTTTCCTCAGACCTACGTGGACAAGAAGATCAACTAGTTTGAGAGGATTCGATAGGGATCTATGTCAATCAATGAATATGAGGTGAAGTTTATGGAGTTGTTGAGGTTTTGTCCTCACATGACTACTATAGATCAAGAGAGGATCAGATGTTTTATGAAGGGCTTGAGCACGGAGTTGACTACACTAGTGTTAGATTTGGAGAACTGTGAGAAGTTCACCACATTTGTGGAGTCGGTCAAAAAGGTGGAATGGTCTATGGTGGGGGAAGCGTGAGATGAATTCCAAGAAGAGGCATGCCCAGTATTAAGGATAGATGTTTGGAGGCTTCAAGAAGTCAAGGTTCTCAGCACAGTAAAGGTCGGGTGTGTAGTCACAGTGGTTGCCAAGTAAGGGCAGAGGTTGTAGTTTTCCACTAGTAGGATCCCATGGCACAACATCAGTGGCAGTGATGGGACCATCTAGGCCACAGTACGAGATCAAGACTTGCCATAAGTGTGGGCAGGTGGGACATCTGAGGTGGGCATGTCCTGTGAAAGATGATGAACTAAGTCAACGGCTGAGATAGAGTCAGCAGGGCTAGTAGAGACAATAGTTTTGCAGTAGTGGAGGTTGAGGACGTGGAAAGGCATTGCATGTTGGTTCCTCTAGATAGGCCAACAAAGGACGGGGTGAAAATAGGTGATGACTCAATTCTACGCCATGAGTCATCCAGAAGGAGTGGTAAACCCACTAGTAGTGACAGCTCAGATGGAATTATTTCATTCTTGTCTTCTTCTTACTTTATAACTATTTTGGCTGACCCCAGTGTGACACACTCTTTTATCACTCGAGAAGTGATTGATAGTTGTTCTTTGCATGTTAGTCATATACATGATAGCCTTCATTTAGAAACCTTGTTGGTTAGTTATACCCAGTTGCGGGAGGTGTGTCCTTCCTATGTACTTTCTTTTATAGGGCATAGCATTCAAGTGGATCTCATACCACTTGACATGCATGGATTCAATGTGATCCTTATAATGGAAACCTTGGATAAGTATCAGGTGGTCTTGGACTGTAGTTCCAAGGTGGTAACATTTGTTGATGGTGATGTTTCGTGGATTTTCCAAGGAGATAGGAAGATTCTTCTAACATGTTTGGTGTTAGCGATGGTGGCATAAAAGATGATGAGGCAAGACTATGACTGCACTATTGATTATCATCCAAGGAAAGAAAATGGGGTGACAAATGCCTTGAGCAGGATGTCTTCTTTATGCTCCTTGATGTGCCATAAGAGAGACATATTGTCTCCTTGTGTTAGATGAATGTGAAGTTGGAAGTATACATGTTGGCATGTTTGCTAGCATAGCTACAAGTGAAGCTTATGTTGAGGCAGCAGATTAAAGATGCACAACATAGCAATATTGTGATACAGTAGATCCAAGCAGAGTTTTGTAGTGAGAGGCATGATGGCTTCCATGAGGCAGAGGATGGGATAGTGTGTTACCACAGCAGAGTTGTGGTTCCCGATGTTGACAATCTGAGGAAGATGGTTATGTAAGAGGCTCACTCCTCGATGTATGTTATGCACCCAGGTAGCACCAAGATATATCATAATCTTAAAGATATGTATTGGTGGCCTAGTTCGAAGTGCAATGTAGGGGAGTTTGTTGTAAGGTGTCTTGTGTGTCAACAAGTTAAGGTAGAGCATTAGAAGCCTATAGGGATGTTGCAACCATTTCCTATATCATAGTGGAAATGGGATCATGTTATGATGGATTTTGTGGTTGGTCTGTCTAGGGTAGCCAAAGGTCATGATTCCATTTGGGTGATCGTTGATAGGTTATCTAAGTCATCACACTTTTTTCCAGTAAAGACAACATACACATTAGAGAAGATTGCACAGATATATGTTGATGAGATAGTGTGTTTGCATGGTATCCCAACTACCATCATGTCAGATAGAGGTCCTCAGTTTACCAGCTACTTTTGGGAGCACTTGCACACAGCTTTGGGTAAGCAGTTGAGGTTCGTCATTGCATGTCACCCACAGATAGATAGATAGTTTGAGAGGACGATATAGACTTTGGAGGAATTGTTGAGAGCTTGAGTATTATAGTTTTTGGGCATTTTGGGTATGCAACTCAAACTGATAGAGTTCGCTTATAATAGCAGTTATCAAAGGAGAATTGATATGGAACCTTATGAGGCATTGTATGGGAGACGTTGTAGGTATATGTTGTGTTGGTATGAGACTGATGAGTATCATCTTTTGGGTCATGAGTTTGTGCAGAAGATGATAGAGAAAATCAAAGTGATTCAACAATAGTTGAAAGCAACCCAGGACAGGCAGAAGTTGTATGTAGATAACTGGATTAGACCGTTGGAGTTCCAAGTGGGGGATAGAGTGTACCTCAAGGTCTCTCTTTGGAAAGGTTTTTTGAGGTTTGGGAAGAAGGGTAAGTTGACTCCCAAGTATATGGGACCTTACCCTATAGTGGCACATGTTGGGAAGGTGGCTTATAAGTTGCAGTTGCCACCTGAGTTTTACATGTTGCATCTAGTATTCCATGTGTCTATGTTGAGGAAGTGCCACCCTAATACTGAGTTGGTTTGCAACCAGTGGAGATTGAGCATGATGAGGACATATCTTATGTGGAAGTTCCTATGTTGATCCTGGATAGGAGGATCAAGAAGTTGAAGAGGAAGGATATCATTTTGGTTAAGGTTGTATGGCATCATCATGGCATGAAGGAAGCCACGTGGGAGATTGAGAAATAGATGTGTAGGAAGTACCCATCTCTTTTCGCATAGGATTTTGTGGGTGAAATCTATGTTAGGGGTTTATGGTTGTAAGACCCCTGACCTAGATTAGTACTTGAGTATGCTTTCTTTGCTTAGTAATATGCTTAGAACATTAATCTAATCCCTTGATATTCTTTGTTAACATGTGACAATCTTATGTTTCCAGTTTGGTGATGTTCCGATGATGTTTGAGCTTTGTATGCTTGTTTTGGACCAAGTTGCAATTTACCCAAGTTGAGGAGTTCTTTTGAAATTTTTTACATGTTTAGTGTGCCCTTAGTGATTTAGCATCATGAGAGATAGAATGATGTTATGGGGTGCCTTGTTGGACCTTGGTTGATGAGCTGCATCATGTGGTGATGCTGGAGTTTCTAGGGTTTGGTTGGTGTCAACCATGTTGATCTTAGTTGAGTGTTGTGACCTGTGTCTCGACATTGTTGATGTGCTTTGGGTGTGTCTCTACCAAAAAACCTTCCTTGAGTGGTTTGTTTTTACCTTGATAGTCTTGACGTGTTTTTGGTCGAGATGGATGTCTTCTTGTGGTGTCTCGACCTGGTTTGTTTGGTGACCTTTTGTTGTGGTCGAGATAAAATGTGTTGGTGTTTGTTTTGACCTCTAGAGTGGTGGTGACTCAAGTGGTAAATACCCCACCTAGGTTTTATGACCAAAGGTTTCATGAATGTATATAGTTGTTGCATTGCTATTTTGTTGGTGGACAAGTGTCCCTTTGGTTCTCTCTTATTTTGACACCTCACACCTACCTTACTTCCCTCCTCCTTTGAGTATATAATCCCTTTCTCCTTCATGTAAGTGATTTTTTAGCCCTCCTTCTTTCCCACTCTCTTGTGTTTATCGTTGGAGCTTTTAGGAGCAAGAAGGATTGATCTTGGGTGGTTTGGAGGATGATCAACCTTGCATGCGGTGCTTTTGAGCTTCATCTTCTTCCTTGGAGCTCATGATCTTAGAACTTGGGTCTCTCCTTAAGGTGGGTTATATAACTCTCTACCTTCTTATATTACTAGCACTATAACATTGCTTGCATGCTGCTATTTTTATATCTAAACTTGATTGTAATCTTCTATATGAGGTTGCCATGATCTTGTAACATACTAGATCTCGGACCCTACCCTGGAAGTTGACATTTTGGACTTAGCCAAACAAGTTTGAAGGTTAGACCTAAATAGATGTTTAGTATAACCCCAATGAGATAATTCATATATAGATCACCTTAATATAACCTAATGTTCTAACATTAATCTTAGGTTTCTAATGGATACATAAAATATGCCACATAACTCATTTTGGTGATAATATGAAGATAAGGAACTTAATTGGATGAATAATTTAGATAATGGGCTATTAATGGACCATATGAAATATCTCATAAAAATAAGTCTTAAAAGTGGAAACAAATTTCAAATTCAAAATCTACATATCAAAATTAGCATACGTGTCAAATTTCATCTAATTTGGACAACCTTGAAATATTAAGATAAGTTTAGGAGAGAAAAAATGAGTAAATGGCATAAGTAATGAATAATGTGATTATGTAACTTCAAAATATGTAAATAATGGCAAATTCATATTCAACACATCAAAGATAACTTGTGGATGAAGTTTGGTCCAATTTGGATGTTGTTTGTGCAAGTTATGCAATTTTAGGTACATTCTGGACTTTTCTGCAATTTACCCAATTAGGAGGTTTTCATTGCAAATTGTCACATGCCTTATAATCCGTATATATTCCCTACCATTATCAAGTTTTTTAACCATAGGGTGCCTATTTTCACCTTGGTTTGAAGGTGTTTCTTTCCGAGGGCATTTTAGGGATTACTCTCTTTATAAATGAGCTTATCTTTAGAAGCTATCAACCAAGAGGTCAGTTGGGATGGACTATAAGTGTCCATAAACTGACATTTGATATTCAAGAAGCCTCTATGATATATCCTCTTGCATGGCCATGAAATCCCTAGGCTAAGGATACATGGAAAGTGATGAATGCATATTCATCATGATTTTCAATCGCCTTTTTGGGACCAATTCGATACAATACTTTCGATTTCATCTCCTAAATCTCACAAAATACAAGAATTCTTAACTAATTCAATTATCAATATTATTGACTAGATTTATATTAATTTTGTGCAGGTCGTGATGAGGTTCAACCATCACATGGAATTCACTCAAGAACCTCTCATCCTTGGTCTTGACCAAACGATCTCGACCCCAAACGATCTCAGCCAGTCATCCATACGGTTTCAAGACCATTTGGAGCCATATGGTTTCTAGACCGTTTGGTGCCATACGGTCTCAAGACCTATAGGCCAGTCACCTGAAAGACCGTTTGGCCCCAAGATCGATCAACGAAGCGAAGATCGTTTGATCAGTGAAACCGTGAAAGCATCCATATGGTTTCAAGACCGTTTGGTGGCATGCGGTTCTCAAGACCGTTTGGCCATCAAACGGTCTCCAAGACCATTTGGCCATCAAACGGTTTCCAAGACTGGTTGGAGGATATTAATCAAGACTGTTTGAACAAAGATTCACGACCGATCAAAGCCTAGTGATTTGTAAGACCGTTTGGCCAGCTACCGTCGAAGACAATTTGAAGCCAGTGCAAGTGAAGACCAGTTGGTGCCTATTGGTTTCACTAAACTATTTGGAGGAAGAGTTCCAGGACTATATGGGTAGTTCCTTGCCAAGACCGTTTGTTCATTTGATCGATCTGCAAGACCATATGAAGACAGGACTCCATACCATTTGGGCGTAGCAAAACGATAGAAGCCAAGACCGTTTGGATATCAAATGGTCTCCAAGACCGTTTGGATGTCAAACGGTCTCCAAGACCGTGTGCTCCAAAACCATTCAAGTAAAGTGGTTGCTCTAAACCATTTAAAGCAAACTCACAGCAAAAATATGAGGACCCCATCCAAGCCTATAAATAGGACCACAAGGGCCCTCATTTGGGCATCGATTCCAGGACGTCGTGAGGCAGCTTGAGCAAAGGATCGATCTCCTTTCCACACCGCCGCCACTCCACCATCTTCAGTCATTGCCACGCCGCCCACACCTCCTCCTAGTACAAGCAAGGTGGTTGAGAAGAGAAAGAAGGTCTGCCTAGCCCGCCTTGGTGGTTCTTCCTCCTCGTCAAGATCTGCCCCAACTCGACGTAGAAGACCGCATCATCTTCACCGAGCTGCGACCACCTTCTGCATCATGCTCATGGCGGAATCTTCCTTCTCTCTTATTCTTCTTGTTTTTCACACCATGAGAGAGCAGTTCTTTTTCACTGGGGTGTGGGGACTAGCCCCGCTGCCCATGCTTTCATGTCTTTACATTAACATTCCAAGGCAATGTATATAACTTTTCATTTCATTGTTAATTGATAATGTTTGTAGTTTGATTACTTGCTTGCTTTCATCTTGTTCTTTCCTATATTGTGAGAACTTCTAGAATTTCGATCAATGAGGTAGACTCCTAAACTAGAAATAGAATGGGATTCCTTGAGGTAGTAAGTGTGTGATCTGTGAGGGGACGAGCCATCCAGCCTACGGTGACGCTTCTGTGTGTCACCCGCAAGGGGGGCCAGCAACTTCAGTTGGATGTTGTATCTTCTTTATTAATCATCGATGTTCGCTTGCAGATTAATCGCCTACATGCTTGTTGATTAGCATGGTTGACTCCTTGACGAGACATCTGATAGGGTTCCTTGAGGTCGTAAGTGTGTGATCTGTGAGGGGACGAGACATTTAGCCCACGGTGATGCTTCTGTGTGCCTACCCGCAAGGGGGGGCCCGCAACCTTAGTTGGATGTTGTATCTTTAGAGCCGTAAGTGAGTGATCTGGAGGGTGATGAGAAATCTAATCCCTAAGGTGACGCTTACATGAGCCTATCCTCGTGGAGGGTTCACAGCAGCTCCATTTGGATAGTTATATCTTTTTTTTAATCTTAGGGAGACCCCACTCCCCCTCCTCCTCAAATAGGTGCCAGAGCCCGGATGACCCAAGGAGTTGAATAGTTATATCTTGCCTGGATGTTATGTGTTTGAATGCGTTTAAATGTGCTGAAAAACCACTAGAGGGGGTGAATAGGGTTTTATGATTATTTAAAGATAATTTAACGCAAACAATCACAATTGAAATAATAAGAAGGAGACAAGGTGTTTAGAGTGGTTCCAACCTTAGCAAATACTAAGGCAGTCAATCCACTACCTGATTGCTTACCCAACCGGGATTTTGAAAGTATTAAATTTTATTACCTCGTAAGGATATTACATACAATTACAATACTTTCTATACCCTTTGGACAGCCTTCACCTTGAAGAAGTCTCACCAACCTTGAAGCAGCCTTCCTTGAAGTAACTTCAAGCTCCCCCTTGAAGTAGCCTTCCTCTTGAAGTGGCTTCCCGTTGAGACAACCTTATAGAAGTAGTCCAAAGATCTCCTTCTTCACCAAGAAGACCAAACTATCTCCAATCCGCAGCCTCCAATCCTAGGAGTAGCAATGAGAGTACAAGGAATAAGAAAGAACAAGAAAGGAAATGGAAATTACAATTACCACTTGAAGCACAAGGCTTGATTTCCTATATCAAGTGTATTGATCTCCTAACCAATGAGTATAGAAGTGTAGGTTTAGTGGATAGGAGATGCTAGCCTATAGGACACGAATTTGGAGTAAAGGAAATGAGTAGCAAATACTAGTGTTGCTCGATTTCTCAAACAGATTACCAATTGCAAGTATGTAAGCTCAAGTATTGCACAAGTGTGTGTTAGGGTGTCCTAAGGCTTGTCCTATTTAAAGGAATGGCCTATAAGTGCTTAAGGACGTTCTAGACACTTTCTAGGGGGTCTAAGTGCTTAACTAGCCGTTAGGTATACATTAGTTGCTTTAGCAATGGCTAGTTAATTAACTCTGAAAAGTGCATACAGAACTCTTCTTGGTCGAAGAATTATCGAGCGAGAGTCCTTCTCGGTCGAGGACTTGTAGACCGAGGGACTGTTGGGTTTTGTGGAGAAAACATGCGCGGCGGAAGTGATAAAATCCACGCAACCCGTAACAGGATCTCGTCGACAACAACGTATTCGGAAATAGGTTTGCGGGATATACCTTATCGCGGAGCAAGTCCGGCGATGTCCCGCTGCACGACGGTGCAACACTGCTTGTCAAACACGGACGGATCTTCTCTCCCGTTCGCTGTCGCAGGTTGATCCGGCGATGCTCCTCTGCGGCAGTGATGTACGTTGCTCGCAGCACGTACAGGTGGTCGTCGACGTCCTCCGAACGCAGGCGTCAAGGCGTCTGCGTCTCTACTTCGTCCACGCGGATGGACGGAACTCCACGTCGCGCTTCTCAAGCCGGCGGGAAGGAGCGTGTCTCTGCAGTGGCGTGCTAGCGCCGCGTTGCTCTCCTTTCTCTCCTAAGGACGACGACGGCTAGGTTTTGTACGTCAGAATAACCTAAAAGCGTCTCTCTATATCTTATATAGATATCGGCCGTCTATCCTCCTTTAAATAGGATAAGAAGAGAAGTAGGGTTTCCTAAACCCATCGGTAAACAGAAACGTTGCGTTAATTAAAACGCTCGTGGATTAATTAGAATATTTCGGAATTCATTAATTAACCAAATAATCGCATTAATTGATTAATTAATATCCGACTCCATGCAATCGCTTGGGATGGCTCTACGGGCATACATATACCAACAGACTCCCACTTGCACTTAGAGCCAGTCACTCCAATATTATTCTAATCGATTACATAAACATTTTAGTAATCAATGTGATTCGAAGCAATTTCAATCAAATCCACAATTATACTCCTATTCCAACACATCCTGTGTGTGTGACCCGGTAGGCTCCAAATTACGTTGGCAGTGATATCCATAATCATATTATGATTTCACAAGCAATGATTGGTATCTAGCAAGACTTCATTGCTACCCAAGTAATTGGAGAAGTGGGAGAACAACTTAACCTATCATACATGACTGGTGTTACAGTGATTGTACAGTTCCTTTGTCGTTGATATCCGGATTGAACTCAAGTCATGGAATTGTTATCCTCTTCAATGTTCAATCCATGTTCCTTGAACTAGAGCAGACTGTCTGAGATATATGTAAGCTCAATATCACATATTGATTCACATCAGCATGGCCATGCATTTCTCAGTCTCGCTTATCAAGTGGCCGGAATATCAAACTCCCGTAGGAAGGACAAATTCCATCTACATCACTCACAGTCATCCCCATGTGTCACAGTGCACCCAATCACCATCTTTATAGCAATCCTTATTCAGGACCACGATGGATGATGTCAAAGTACACCGAACGACATGTGATAAGTGTAGTGACTTCAGGTCTAAGAACCACAATCACCACCATCATTATGAGATGCGACTCTAACTACCAATCATGGTATCCATGTGTCACTCTCAAGGTGGGTCTATCCGATACACTGTTCTCTAACAAGTATCTATGTATTTGGTTTGATATCTCCATATCATGGATAATGAGACTCTTCCATCAACCAACATACATTCTAATCTTATGTGTTATTGATGTCTATGGATATTTCCACAATAACAACCGATTAGGGACAAAACAAGAATACATACTCTTAGCATACATATGATCTCACTGTTCAGGTCATCAACCAGAAGACATATGTCATTGAGTATATTATTCTATATACATCTATAAGTTTTATGGTCATCTCACAATATAAAACATAAACATATAGATTGGAAACTTTCCTTTATTGATATGATCAATATAGTATTACAAATCGTTTACATAGTATCCCATTACAATCATCGAATGATAGTCTCTATGGGCATACATACCAACAGATTCCCACTTGCACTTATACCCAATCACCCATGAATCTCAATCCAAGTGATCGAACATGCCCGTCATGTTTCTGCTGTGAAAGTGCTTTTGTGAGCGGGTCAGCCACATTGCTTTCTGTAGGTACTCTGCAAATCTTCACATCTCCTCGTTGTACGATCTCTCGTATGAGATGGAACCGCCGTAGAATATGTTTGGAACGTTGGTGCGATCTTGGTTCTTTAGCTTGTGCAATTGCTCCATTGTTGTCGCAAAACAACTCAATTGCATCACCAGCGCTTGGAACCACTCCAAGTTCAGAAATGAACTTCTTGATCCACACAGCTTCCTTTGCAGCATTAGATGCGGCAATATATTCGGCCTCTGTTGTAGAATCCGCAACCGTCTCTTGCTTGGAAATCTTCCAGCTCACAGCTCCGTTATTCAGGCAAAACACAAATCCAGATTGCGATCTGTAGTCATCTTTGTCAATTTGGAAGCTAGCATCGGTGTAACCCTTTACTACGAGCTCTTCCTCACCACCGTATACCAAGAATTGATCCTTAGTCCTTCTCAAGTACTTTAGGATGTTCTTTACGGCTGTCCAGTGACATTCACCTGGATCTGACTGATACCGGCTCGTCATGCTCAAAGCATACGATACATCAGGACGAGTACATAACATCGCGTACATGATAGATCCAATTGCTGATGCATATGGAATCTTACTCATGCGTGCCCGTTCATCACATGAACTAGGACATTGGGATTTAGAGATTGTAACCCCATGGGACATGGGCAAGTTACCTCTCTTAGAACCCTCCATGCTAAACCTCTTTAGCACCTTGTCAATGTATGTGCTCTGGCTTAGGCCTAGAAGCCTTCTAGATCTATCTCTATAGATCTTGATCCCTAGTATATAGGATGCTTCACCTAAATCCTTCATAGAGAAAGTCTTCCCTAGCCAACCTTTTACTGTCTGAAGAGTAGGGATGTCATTTCCCATCAATAGTATGTCATCCACATACAATATGAGAAATACGACTGTGCTCCCACTAACCTTTTTGTAAACACAAAGTTCATCTTCATTTTGACTAAAGCCAAACTTTTTGACTACTTCATCAAAACGTAGATTCCAGCTTCGAGATGCTTGCTTCAATCCATAGATTGACCTTTGTAGCTTACAGACTTTATTGGCTTCCTTTGGATCGATAAAACCCTCAGGTTGTGTCATGTACACATCCTCGAGTAAATTCCCATTAAGGAATGTTGTTTTAACATCCATCTGCCAAATCTCATAGTCATGATAAGCTGCAATGGCAAGCATGATCCTGATGGATTTAACCATGGCAACTGGTGAGAAGGTCTCGTCATAATCAACACCTTGAATTTGATGGAATCCTTTAGCAACCAATCTACCTTTATAGGTTTGAACATTTCCATCCATGTCAGTCTTCTTCTTAAAGACCCACTTGCACCCTATGGGTCTTACCCCTTTGGGTGGATCCACCAAGGTCCATACCTTGTTGGTGTACATGGATTCCATCTCAGATCTCATGGCTTCGAGCCATTTCTCAGATTCCGGTCCCTTAGTAGCTTCTAGATAGGAAGTTGGCTCATCTGCTATGCCCAATTCGTCACTATCTTGAGTCACGAGAAATCCAAATCTCTCTGGCTCAAGTCGTGTCCTACTAGATCTACGAGGTTCCTGTGTTACATTTGGAACTTGAAATTCCACAACAACTTGCGAGTCTTCATGTTCCTTATGTACCTCCTCAGGTTCTCTGCTTTCTTATTGGTCTCGAACTTCTTCGAACTCTACATTCCTCCCACTAATTCCTTTGGAAATAAATTCCTTTTCAAGAAATACAGCAGTCCTAGCAACAAACACTTTGTTGTCAGTTGGTGTGTAGAAGTAGTATCCCCGAGTTTCCTTGGGGTATCCAACAAAATAGCATTTTTCCGATTTGGGTCCAAGCTTTTCAGGAAATTGTTTCCTAACATAAGCTTCACATCCCCAAATCTTTAACATAGACAAATTGGGACGATTCCCATTCCATATCTCATATGGTGTCTTTTGAACCGATTTGGAAGGTACACGGTTAAGTGTAAATGCTGCAGTTTCAAGAGCATATCCCCAGAACGATATTGGAAGTTCGGCTGAACTCATCATTGATCGTACCATGTCTAATAATGTACGATTCCTTCTTTCTGACACACCATTATGTTGTGGTGTACCAGGTGGATTCCATTGTGATACAATACCACGGTCTCTCAGAAGGTCCTCAAACTCTTGGCTTAAGTATTCGCCACCTCGATCTGAACGTAGTGCTTTAATACTCTTACCAAGTTGCTTCTCTACTTCATTCATGAAAGTCTTGAACATTTCAAGAGTTTCTGACTTGTGTTTCATAAGATATACATAGCCATACCTACTGAGGTCATCAGTGAAGGTAATGAAGTATTGATAGCCTCCTCTAGCATTTGATCTAAAAGGTCCACATACATCAGTATGTATGAGCCCTAGCAGATCACTGGCTCTCTCACTGTGTCCAGTGAAAGGAGTCTTGGTCATCTTCCCTAATAAACATGCCTCGCATGTCTCTAATGATTCAAAATCAAAAGAGTCTAGATAACCATCCTTATGGAGTCTAGATATGCGCTTCTCGTTTATGTGCCCAAGACGACAATGCCATAAGAATGTTTTGTTTGAGCTGTCAAGTTTTAGCCTTTTAGTATTTACGTTATATATGCTAGTCTCAAGTTCTAACAAGTAGATGCCATAAGACATAGGGGCATTGCCATAAAAGATCTCATCTTTAGAAATAGAAATAATTCCATTCTTAATGTGAAATTCAAATCCACTCTTGTCCATACAAGATATAGAAATAATATTTCTATTAATGGAAGGTACATAATAGAAATTCTCTAATTCTATTACAAGGCCCGTATGCAAAGATAAACTAATAACTCCAACTGCGGTGGCAGCAACTCTTGCTCCATTAGCGACCCGCAGCTCGACTTGGCCCTTTCGTAAAGGCTTACTTCTTATCAGATCCTGCATATTAGAACATATGTGAGATCCACATCTGGTATCTAGTACCCATGATGAAGAAGTATTTAAGTTTATCTCAATAACGTATATACCTGAAGTGGAGATCTCTATCCCCTGCTTCTTCTTCCTTAGTTCCTCCAGGTAGAGAGGACAGTTTCTTTTCCAATGTCCAGGCTGGTGACAATGGTGACAACTGCCTTCTTTGGAGATCCCACCTTTAGCTTTGAGCGCGGATGACTTTGGCTTCTGCCCGGCTTTAGAACTTTTCTTAGCCTTGCCTTTGCCTTTTGACTTTCCCTTTGTCTTGTTGATCATCATCACAGACTTGGGCTTGTCTTTCTTCATCTGTGCTTCGGCTGTCCTCAACATGCCCAACAATTCTGACAACGGCTTGTCAAAATTGTTCATGTTGTAGTTCATGACAAAATGATTATATGATTCAGGCAACGATTGTAGAATCACATCAGTGGCCAACTCTTGACCTAGGGGAAATCCCAGCTTGGATAGGCTTTCCACGTACCCAATCAAGGTGAGTATATGGGTGCCAACTGAGTCTCCCTCTTTCATCTTGCTTTTGAACAACGCCTTTGAGACATCATATCTCTCCTGTCTTGCTTGATGTTGATACATGTTCTTGAGATGTGTTACCATCTCCATGACATTCATGTTCTCATGTTGCTCTTGCAACTCATAGTTCATTGAGCACAACATTAGGCACTTGACATCCACGGCATCATCAAGGTGCTTCTTGTAAGCATCCTTTTCAGCCTTGGGCGCATTTACGGCGGGCTCCTCTGGCTCTGGTGTTTCAAGGACATAGAGCTTACGCTCATGTGTGAGAACAATTCTCAATGTCCTAAATCAGTTTTGAAAGTTGGTTCCGGTAAGTTTGTCCTTCTCAAGGACCGATCGCAATGAGAACGTGTGAGTGTTGTTTGCCATTTGATTGCTACAAAAGAAAAAATTTGCATTTAGTCCAAAACATTTTGACTTGTAAAGATTTGATAAATGAGATTAATTAGGCCTTTAATTAATTACGCTCCCACTATTTTATTCAAATTGATAGCCCTCACAATCAACTCGGAAGATTGCAACGCACAACCTTCTAGTGAGCCAAGACCCAAAATAATTGGATCAATGCCCAGCCAACGCCGGCGTCAAAGACCAAATACTAAGGTAGGCAACTTTTGCCAATTGCATCATATGCAACTCTTGGATAGATGATCATACACAACTCCTTGCCATGATGCATCTGTGTGCCTCTAGGTACTTGATCCTATCAAGGTTCCCTAGTTAAGTCCAACCCATAAGCCAACACGATGAGTGTGCACCCTGCGGAGGCAGACCCACACATCCACCATCACACTTCCACGAGATAGACAGTGTACCACGCGGAGGCGTGCCCACACATAGTCGATCAAGCTTTTCATGTGTGTTGCTTTATGGAAGGCAACTAAAACTTAATATTATTAATTGAGGGATTTTATTAATACATACATATATATATATATATCCAAACACCACATACTTATAGTACGTATCATATACTACTATATCCACAACCACAAACGATAGACATGCAATCACAAATACATCGGTTATGGCCATACTATTGTAATCCTTTGGAGCAACAAAGGATTACGGTCCACCTATGGTCTTATGCATCTCATGCAACACCTGTGAAAACAACCTGTAAGCTTATAATGATCAACATTACAATGAACAACTTCATGGATGCTTCGTGAGGTTGGAATGTCAAGTTGCTTCTTGGAATGGGATCTTCTTGTTGCTTCTCCATGGACGCTCCTTGGAGTGGGATCTTCAGGTTGCTTCTTGGAATTAGATCTTCATGGTGCTTATCCATGGACACTCCTTGGAGTTGGATCTTCAAGTGGCCTCCTTACATCAAGATTACAAAGACTAAAACTAATCCTATCTTTATTACATCATATGATTACAAAATTAAAGAGAAAGAATTAATTACACTTTGAAATAAGAGATGAGGCTCGGCATGCAAGCCGAATACATTATACAAAGGATCCATATGCAACGATTATACATCCATAACATTCACAAACAACCATATCCACAAGATCAACATCCACATCCATTCACAACATTCACAAAAGGGGATACTAGGCCATAACCGTGCATGCACTCACCACATAAAACATATTTTAAAGGCGACGTGTATGCTATCATAGGTATATCTACATATACGTATATACATATTAAAATTGCAGTACTTTTAATGCGGGACATTCCCCATTAAATGAATTTTGACTCCCACGCAGACAATGCGGGGTACACAGGGGAAGCGCCCCTGTGCGGGGATCCCGCTGCCCGGTCAGTGGGCGGGGGTCGAGGGGAGGCCGCCCCTCGTGAGGTCTCAGGGGCAGAGCCCCTGAAAGGTCTACGGAATTTTACTTCCGTGCACTTAGGAAAATCACTATTTTCCACAGTCGACCCCGTCCAAAACGTCAAAAACAATAGCCTGCGGCGTATGTGGAATTAGGTTTAGATTTGCACATTAACAGGTTTAATTCGCATCGTATGCAACATAAAACAGTATACAGCGATTCGATCATATCGAAACGAATCCAAATACGCCGTAGATCGACGCTGCTCTGATACCACTGTTGGGTTTTGTGGAGAAAACATGCGCGGCGGAAGCGATAAAATCCACGCAACCCGTAACAGGATCTCGTCGACAACAACGTATTCGGAAATAGGTTTGCGGGATATACCTTATCGCGGAGCAAGTCCGGCGATGTCCCGCTGCACGACGGTGCAACACTGCTTGTCAAACACGGACGGATCTTCTCTCCCGTTCGCTGTCGCAGGTTGATCCGGCGACGCTCCTCTGCGGCAGTGATGTACGTTGCTCGCAGCACGTACAGGTGGTCGTCGACGTCCTCCGAACGCAGGCGTCAAGGCGTCTGCGTCTCTACTTCGTCCACGCGGATGGACGGAACTCCACGTCGCGCTTCTCAAGCCGGCGGGAAGGAGCGTGTCTCTGCGGTGGCGTGCTAGCGCCGCGTTGCTCTCCTTTCTCTCCTAAGGACGACGATGGCTAGGTTTTGTACGTCAGAATAACCTAAAAGCGTCTCTCTATATCTTATATAGATATCGGCCGTCTATCCTCCTTTAAATAGGATAAGAAGAGAAGTAGGGTTTCCTAAACCCATCGGTAAACAAAACGTTGCGTTAATTAAAACGCTCGTGGATTAATTAGAATATTTCGAAATTCATTAATTAACCAAATAATCGCATTAATTGATTAATTAATATCCGACTCCATGCAATCACTTGGGATGGCTCTACGGGCATACATATACCAACAGGGACTGTCTGGAGAAAGTGTATATAACGTTCTACTCCAACTGCCAACTACCTTGTATGTTGTGTCTAATGGCTACCTGGGTCATTCTCGGTCTAGAAGTTTGTTGACCGAGAGTGTCTCGGTCGAGAATGTTGTCGACCGAGATTAACCTTGTTTCAATGTTTTTAAACTAAGTAATAAGTGTGTGTATGAGTGTGTAGTTGTGACACTATTGTAGGGGATGACCTATCTAAGTGTTGTGATTGGTTAGGGAAGATCTAACGCTTGATTTACATGATATCTAAGTACTTGTACATTATATACTTGTACAAGTTTTTTACATTTGATTACAATCATGACTTAAAGCAATTTTAGAATATAGATCTTCCAAGTATTTTTCATCCACCTTATTCCTGCAACACTCAAGTAGCACATTAGATCCACAAGAATGAAATGTTTGTCATCATCGAAACAAAGGGATTATAATAATGTCCAATTTAGCCAACAATCTCCCCCTTTTTGAAGATGACAAACATTTCCAAAATATAAAATAAGGAAATATAAATCATGTGAGTTTCATACCTGAAGTTTACCTTTTGTAGCCATTCTTGTTTTGCAAGTGGATGCTGGCCGAGATATTATGAAACTCATTTTATTTTATGTTTTTTATTTTATATTATTTCTCCCCCTTTGTCATTTCAAAAGGATATCCAATATAATCTCCCCCTTAATTTTATGCTATGCTCCCCTTTAAAGAGATATTCAATTTTAAAAACAAGTGATGCATTGTCAAATTTAGCCATAATTTATTTTTCAGATCCTTTTAGGTTCATTGCATATATTACTCCCCCTTATTTTTATGCTCTACTATAATATTCTTATATAACATGTATATGTCCAAATGAAGCCATAGAAAGACACTTTTATTCATAATAACTTAGTGTTCATACAATTTATAAGATGACCCATAAAGCATGACATACTTGCTTATAAAAAGATGTCCATTACAATCATTACAAAGATAGCCATTCCAAAACATTACAAAGATATCTCATAATCTCACTGAAAAGACCGAAGGATTACATCAATATCTGGGTCTTTTCCAAGAAAGGGCTCAGCTCCATAATATTTGACCAGTGTCTGCCACTCCAAGGCACTTGTCTTGGTTAAAGCATAAGCCTCCAAGAAGGTGGGAACACGATCGAAGCGAAAGTGAGTAGCAATGTCTTGGAGTTGGATTGGGGAAAACTGAGTATGAGTGAGATCAGGAGATGGTGGAGGTGGAATTTGATAGTAGTTGTAGGAAGGATTGTATGGGTTTATCATGCCAGGATTAAGGGAATAAGGATATTCATCAGATTGGTTAGGAGAAAGGGCTTGCATCCTTTGGTTTAAGTAAGTCATGGCATGGTGATTGTAATCTAATTGCCTACTTAGGTGATATTGAGATCCGGCTATGTATGTCAAGGTGTTTGTGATAGGATCATAGGGTAGGTTGGTAGGAGGAGGTGGTGGAGGTATATCTTGGGTGGATGTCTCCCCTTCAGTCCTAGACCTTTTGTGGCCAAAGTCGATTCCCATCTTCTCTACTGTATTTTTACTTATCTTTTGAGGTTTCATATCCCATGTATAACCTAGGTCCTCAATATTCTTCTTAAGAAAATGTTGAGTAATTTGACAAACAAAGTCGGCATAAGGTGGATTGCCAGAGAACTCAAGCATATTCTTAAGGATGATACGAATGAAATTTGTGGGGATACCTTTTAGAATGGCATAGATAAGGTACATACGAAAAGTGGGTACTTCAGATTTATTTGCCCTAGGATCAATATTGGTGGGAACAATGAGATTTATGATCCTAGCTTCAGGTTTTAAGTTTATGGCATAATAGGTATCCCTATCTTCATGGCAAGTGGTATTGGATAAAAAGATGGCTCTTTTAATGTCACTTAAGCTAGTGGTAGTGTCATCCTAAGAAAGTTTATTTAGTGGATTTCCAGTGGTGAGATCAATAAAATCTTTATAGTCTTCTATATCTATGTTAAGCATGCTAAGAATACCCTCCTCAGAAAAATGGAAGCCATACCCATTAACCATAGAAGAGAAGGAATCATGGTCAGGATGTGGGGTTAAGTTGGCATAGAATTCATTAACTACTTTTGAGGAGTAGGAATGGAAGGAGGGATTCAGAAATTCAGACAAATGTTGCACCTCAAAGAGTTCCTCCAGATCAACAATGTTGTGGAAGTCCATGACGTCGACTGGCCGTTGTGGAAGAGGGGTTCTTGAGGATAGCCTGAGGTAGCAATCTCCTGCAGCTGCGTCGTTGAATGGAATGTCGTTGATGAACGGCAGTGCTGGAGAGACCGTTCTTCCTTTCCTAGCTGCAACTTGCTTCTTTCCACGCGTTGATGAGGAAGCCATCTTGTTGCTTTGAAGTGGAGAAGTAGCAAGGTAAGACTTGGATGTAGAGAAGCTAAAAATTTGCACAAGAATGCACTAGAGATGAGCTAGAGAAATGAGAATGTGAAGTTGTGAAGAAATGGGTCGTTTTGGGCGCTATTTATAGCAAAACAGAACCCATTTCGGTCGACAAATTGTCGACCGACGGCCGCAACGATCATTTCTTCAGACGCTCCTCTCAGTCGTCCAACGGTCGATCGAAAACTAGATGTTACAATTTTTTTTAATTTTATATTTTAATCAGAATATTTCCTTTTTAATTCACGCAAATGGGGGTTCACAATGTCAGCCTCGGTCGAACATTTTGTCGACCGATGTTGGCTCGGTCAAACATTTTGTCGACTGAAAATATATCTGAGTTCGATTGTACAACATTTTCTTGGTGAGTATCGGTCGAGAAGTATGGTCAACCGAGATGTTTTTGGTCGACAAATTCATCGACCAAGTTTGTCTCGATTGAAAATTTTTGCTGGCCGACGAAGTTGTTGTGGATAAAATTTTGAGCTGGTTTTTAATGTAAGTGAGAGACTAGATTTGTAGAGCACATATATATCTTCTAGGGGAGTAATAATGTAATCATTGTCTAGAATATTTGAGCAATTCTAAGGTCATAACTAGTTTTTAAGATTTTATTTTGACCTTTTATCAAAAGTACATTTGAAATCAAGATACTAAGATTAAGTACATTAAAATGATGTACAAATAAGCATTTTGTCAAGCTTATTTTAGGTCGACCTTGACTACGACCATAGCGCCCCTTGGTCAAACTTTGATTTCAACCAAGAGGCAATTTCTACAGATTTCTAATTTGAACACTTATATGTGAAGTATAATTTCTGCAGATTTTTAATTTAAAATGCATTTGTGCCATGAAGTTTTACTGTTTATGCAAAATGGCATCTTCATATGAGCTAAATCCTAATGATCAAAAATAATATCCATTCATGGTTCGTATATATGGATCAAAGATTTACCAATGAAACATAATGAGTATGGCACAATGATTATGATAGAACAGTAGAAGCATATCCACAATATAATGATAGAAGCATATAATTTCATGAAATACAATGATTATGATCATTTAAACTAAATTTCAATACACATGGTTCCTATATGGATAGACCAAGAAATACTTTAGGAAAAACCATGTGAATTATGGTAAAACGGTAATTTCCTTGATTAAACTAATCATGATTCATATTTTCAGTTTTAGAGAATAAACCAAAATAATCTTATTCAGGTTCATAAGTTTTCAATTTTTAAGACAGACTATGTAACTGAACATGCCTAATAAACTTTTTCAATCAATGAATAAGGTTTGTTCAAGATCAGTCTTCATATATCACTTTCATATTCATAATGTTATATCTTAATTCATGATGCAAAAGATCAATATGTCTTGTTTTAAAGATGGTCTTTCAAGATTTATTCTTGATTTGCATGTTAAATCAATCATTAATAACAAATTGATAGTAAACTAGATTAATTGAAAATAGGTTCAACAGAACTTGATTCGGTCCACTAATTCTCGACCGACAGTGTTCTCGGTCGAATATTTTCTCGACCGAGAATGTTTCTGTACTGTTTTTTAGTAATTGTTTACAAGTAAATCATAGGTCATTTTCAATTCAATTATGCAATTTGAAAACTCAGTTTAGTTGAGATAGAATATATGAATATCAAAGTAACATTTAGATCAAATCTCAAATAATTATATTCAAATCTTTATGTTTTGAGGACCCTAATTAAGGCAAATTTTCAAAGATGTGTCTCTGCAGACTTGTTTAAGATGTATATTTTCAAGTTAGAAATTTTAATTACTTGAATCAATTTGTTATCTCATTATATTAAGTTGAGATAGACATAGAGATATACAACTAGAGTCTTTGGTCATATGTCAACTTAATTCTGTTCATTTAGTTTGGGGGTTTTGGAACCCATACTAACTCAACATCCTTTTTCTTGTAAGGACATGAGAAAGAATAATGTGTAAGACGCAAACAATAATGACAACATATAGAATCAACCTCATATCTCTTTCTATGATTTTGTTCGAGGTTGTTCTTGGGTAGTATATTTGCCTCTAGGTACATACATAGATTGATTTTCTAGCACTTGTGTCTTTATCCAACTAGGTTTTTGGTAAGATTTTCCTTTAGGATTATAACCTAGTCCTCTCCTTCCAATTTGACGATAAGAATCATTTAAAATTTTATCAAGGGTATCATTGTTACTCAAACTACTAACTTTTTGTTGCAGCTTAACAATCTCATCCATTCTCTTATTGATGTCTAACTTTGCTTGATCTAGATTAGATAACAAGGAATCTCTTTCTTTTACAATAATATCATGATCTAGATGTGTACACAAAACATGCTATTTGAAGATCATTTACTTGAGTTTGCAAATTTATCTTTTCTAGGGATAGAAGATTGCAATTTGCTTCTACTGATTTTAGCTTAATATCATGATCTTAAATAACCTTCTTAAGATATTCATTTTCAAATGTGAGAGCAAGAAGTTTAGCATGTAACTCATCATTTTCTTTATTAGATTTCTTTAATTTCTTCTTGCACTCAATATACTTATTATGTGTTTCTTCAAGACTAGCAATTAACTCTTCTTTAGGTAAATAAAAAAGGCTTACCTCTTCTTCTTCTTCTTCACTTATTGTAGCAATAAAGCACTCTTTATGCACATCTTCTTTTTTTTCTTCCAAGGACAATTGAGTGTTGTGTGGCTTGTTCCTAAGCACCATGTGCAGCTTGTCGAAGATTGGTCCATGCTTTTCCTTTGTTTGTAGTTGTAGACACCACCACCCTTCATTCTTCAAGACCCGATTAGAGCTCCTGGAAGCCTACTCTGATACCAATTGAAAAACAACTAGAGGGGGGTGAATAGGGTTTTATGATTATTTTAAGATAATTTAACTCAAACAACCACAATTGAAATAATAAGAAGGAGACAAGGTGTTTAGAGTGGTTCCAACCTTAGCAAATACTAAGGTAGTCAATCCACTACCCGGTTGCTTACCCAACCGGGATTTTGAAAGTATTAAATTTTATTACCTCGCAAGGATATTACATAAAATTACAATACTTTCTACACCCTTTGGACATCCTTCACCTTGAAGAAGTCTCACCAACCTTGAAGCAGCCTTCCTTGAAGTAACTTCAAGCTCCCCCTTGAAGTAGCCTTCCTCTTGAAGTAGCTTCCTATTGAGACAACCTTCTAGAAGTATTCCAAAGATCTCCTTCTTCACCAAGAAGATCAAACTCTCTCCAATCCGCAACCTCCAATCCTAGGAGTAGCAAGGAGAGTACAAGGAATAAGAAAGAACAAGAAAGGAAATGGAAATTACAATTACCACTTGAAGCACAAGGCTTGATTTCCTATATCAAGTGTATTGATCTCCTAACCAATGAGTATAGAAGTGTAGGTTTAGTGGATAGGAGATGCTAGCCTATAGGACACGAATTTGGAGCAAGGGAAATGAGTAGCGAATACTAGTGTTGCTCTATTGCTCAAACAGATTGCCAATTGCAAGTATGTAAGCTCAAGTATTGCACAAGTGTGTGTTAGGGTGTCCTAAGACTTGTCCTATTTAAAGGAATGGCCTATAAGTGCTTAAGGACGTTCTAAACACTTTCTAGGGGGTTTTAAGTGCTTAACTAGCCGTTAGGTATACATTAGTTGCTTTAGAAACGACTAGTTAATTAACTCTAAAAAGTGCAGACATAACTCTTCTCGGTCAAAGAATTGTCGACCGAGAGTCCTTCTCGGTTGAGGACTTGTCGACCGAGGGACTGTCTGGAGCAAGTGTATATAACGTTCTACTCCAACTGCCAACTACCTTGTCTGTTGTGTCTAACGGCTACCTGGGTCATTCTCGGTCGAGAAGTTTGTCGACCGAGAGTGTCTCGGTCGAGAATGTTGTCGACCGAGATTAACCCTGTTTCAATGTTTTTAAACTAAGTAATAAGTGTGTGTATGAGTGTGCAGTTGTGACACTATTGTAGGGGATGACCAATCTAAGTGTTGTGATTGGCTAGGGAAGATCTAACGCTTGATTTATATGATATCTAAGTACTTGTACATTATATACTTGTACAAGTTTTTTACATTTGATTACAATCATGACTTAAAGAAATTTTAGCATATAGATCTTCCAAGTATTTGTCATCCACCTTATTCCTGCAACACTCAAGTAGCACGTTAGATCCACAAAAATGAAATGTTTGTCATCATTGAAATAAAGGGATTATAATAATGTCCAATTTAGCCAACATGTGCAGGGGTGGTGAAACCTGATACCATCCCAGCGATTCCATATCATTAATCTAGAACAAACTTTAATCATGCTCTTCACTTTCCTGCACTTAGTTTAATTAACCTCAAATCAACAAATCGTTATAAATATTAGTCTTACTCAAATTTGATTCGACTAACAAAGAATCTTAAAAATGTTGTCCTTTGGGATTCGATCCTTAACTATAATGCGATAAGACTCGTCCACTTGCAGGTGATATTATTGCACAAGGTTTTGGTAAAAGCTTGGGGAATGGGGATTTCAACCCTGAGTGAATTTGTTAGTGCGATAATATTCCATGTCAAATTCTGGCACCATTGTCGGGGACAACGGAATCAGATAGTCAAATCTAGTTCTTTTAAGGCTAATCTAGGATTTTGTTTTTCTTTTGATACAATTGATCATCTACTTGAATTTGACTCTACTCCGTGGATCTCACTTTTGAAATCTTTCTATTTTAGACAGATCAAAAGAACTAGTGCATGCACCGATTGAACAGTCCTGGACTCACTGCCAGCTTTGATCCAGAGATTGACAGAACCTTTCATCATCAATACAGAGAGAACCAAGCGAGAATGGCTCAAGAAGAGGAGATAGCCCGAAGGGTAGCTCAAGCCATCAATGCACAAAGAGAGAGGCTCATGCAAGAAGTCAGATCCGCAGTTCAAGAAGAAATCCTAGCAGCACAAGCAGCAGTACAAGTAGTAGAATTGTAAAAGGATCTTAGGGAGTTCTCAATCCCTAAAGCTACTGATGTTCATCACCCAGTCCAACCTCCTCCCATCCATGCTCCTAACTTCGAGATACAAGCACATTGGATTACCTTGCTTCAAAACAACCCATTTTATGGTAAACAAGGATAAGATAGTCAAGAACAACTTTTGAGATTCATCGATCTATGTGCTATGACAAAGCAAAATGGAGTGTCTGATGATGCTATTCGACTCTATCTCTTCAAGTATTCTCTTGTCGATAGAGCTATAAGTTGGTACAACTCCTTGCAATGTGAACCCATAACTACTTGGGAGCAGCTTCAAAATGCTTTTCTGGAAAAGTTCGATCCTCCTTCTCTGACTTATGAAATTAGGGGTTGTATAACAATATTCACTCAGGCCCCTGGAGAAACCCTTGTTGAAGCTTGGGAAAGATATAAGGAACTTCTACGTAAGTGTCCACACCATGGCATTCCCAAGAATCAACTCATCAAGATCTTCTATAGGGGTGTGGACGATGATATCAAGAGATTCTTAGATTCCTCATCCGGAGGAAACTTCATGCGTCAAAGTTATGATAGCGCATGGAGGGTTGTCACCCTTGGAGCTAAAAATCAAGCTAATTGGGGAAAATCTGTAGGCAAAGGAGTGTTAAAGGTAGCTATGGCTAAAGTTATTCCAGAATAAAAGTCTATCGCCGAAACCCTCAAACTCCTAGTTGCCAAGCAAGATCATATCGAATCATCCCTTGTTGCATTTGGGAGAGGATGTTCACCCCCTCAACAACAAGAACAGATCAAGTCGGCTTCATTGTTCTGTGAAGCATGTAAGAGTACTGATCATTCCACTTTAGCATGCAATGTTCTCTATGATGTGGTCCTAAGCAATGCTTATGGACAAGGAGATAATGGTCAAATGGAAAATCTCAATGTTGTCAACACCATCCCTGGTCAAGGATATTACAATCCGAATCAAAATAGGAACCATCCTGGTTTTCAATATGGAAATCCTTCAGGAGTGGAAAACTCGCGACAACTTGGTTCAAATGATCAGCAACGAGGCCCACCAGGATTCCAATATAAGCAACAAAAAAAATTTGAGAATCAAGGAAATTTTAGGGGTAACTTTCAAAATAGGAACTACAACAATTACCAGAACAACCCGCAGTTCCAAGACCCCAATCAAGTCCCTTACTAGAATCAACAACAAGGACATCAAGCCGGTCCCACTTCTCCTGATGACAAGTTATCGGCGATTGAGAAGATGTTACATTCGCAACAAACATTGATAGCTAGCCAGCAAACTATGATAGCTAACCAACAAGCCCATCAGAAGGCTATTGAATCTCAATTAGCTCAACTTACAGCAAGTATGAAACTACCTATTGGAGCCTTTGCTAGCCAACCAGAAAATAACCCTAAACACCCAGAGCAACTGAAGGTTGTCACCACCAGGTCTGGAAAGGACTATTCGGATCCTCCTGTCAAGACACATGTGGTTATTACAGACGAAGATGACTATGTGGTTGTCCAAGACTCTACAACATTTGAGTCCCAACCAAAAAGGGCAGTAACTGCTGATAAGATAGATGAGGAAAGTTCTGAAGAATCTACTGTTATAGAAAAAGAAACACCAGAGCCAGAAGTACCAGTGTACAAGCCTTGTATACCTTTCCCAGCTCGTTTAAGGTAGACAAAGCTTGACACTCGATTCAACAAGTTCAAAGAGGCCATGAAGAAACTTCATGTTGATATACCCTTTCTTGATGTGCTGGCTGAAATACCAGCATGGACAAAGTACTTAAAGTCTCTCCTCACAAGGAAGTATATAACCGAAGAATATGAGACAGTGAAGTTAGGGACAACTACTTCTGATATCTTCCTAAGCAAGATGCCTAAGAAGTAGAAAGATCTAGGATCTTTTGGGATCTCTTGCCACGTCGGTGATTCATCTTGTAAGAAAGGATTAGCATATCTTAGTGCTAGTATCTCCATCATGCCACTTAGCCTTTGCAAGAGGCTAGGGTTTGGTGAACTGCTTCCAACTGGCATGACCATACAGCTTGCAGATAACACAGTGACCCTTCCTATGGGTATCATCGAAGATGTCCCTATCAAAGTAGGCAAAGACTCCTATGTTCCATGTGACTTTGTCATCATGGATATAAAAGAAGACACCAGATACCCTCTCATATTTGGTCGTCCGTTCCTTGCCACGGTAAGAGCCCTAATCGATGTTGAGGCAGGAACTTTGTTGCTCATATTAGGTAAAGAAACTCTCGAGTTTAAAATTTTTGAAAGCATGAGAAGACCAAGTATGCAAGAAGAAGTATACTTGATTGAGTGCATAGAGCAGATGTCACTCCTCACACAGGAGGATTATGAACAAGAAGATCCTTTAGGGATGACCCTCACTAATCAGAATGCAAAAAGTTCAGATGATGAACAAGTGAAAAGTTATGTTTCCCACCTCGATGCTGCTAAAGAAGATCCTGAAGCCAAGGTTGAGGAACTAAAAGCAGTGGATGTTACTGAAGAAGCATGTGAAAAGTCACAAGCTCCTGAAATGAAGCCCCTACCGGAAGGATTAAAATACGTGTTTCTAGATGAACTCAAGGTCTGCCCCGTCATCATAAGTTTAGATCTAACAGCGGAAAAAGAAGATAAACTTTTGAGGGAATTGAAGGAAAGAAGGAAAGAAATAGGCTACAAGATGAGAAACCTCACTGGGGTTAGTCAAGCATTGTGCATGCACAAAATCCCCATGATGGAAGATCACAAGCCAACTATTGAACATCAACACAAATTGAATCCAAATATGAATGAAGTAGTCTGTCGTGAAGTTATTAAACTGCTCACTACTGGGATAATCTATCCGATATCAGATTCACCATGGGTGAGTCTCGTGCATGTGGTCCCAAAGAAAGGTGGAACTACTGTGATACAAAATGAAAACAATGAACTCATCCCCACTCGAATGGTTACAGGGTGGAGGATGTTCATTGATTATAGAAAGTTAAACAAGGCAACTCAAAAGGATCATTTCCCAATGCCTTTTCTTGATCAAATATTAGAACGGTTGGTTCATCAAGAATATTTCTGTTATCTCAATGGTTACTCTAGATTCTATCAAATACCCATACATCTAGATGACCAAGAGAAAACTACTTTCACCTGCCCATTCGGAACATACACATTTAGAAGAATGTCGTTCGGCCTCTGTAATGCACCAGCAACCTTCCAGCGTTGCATGGCCACCATATTCACTGGTCTCACTAAAACAATTATGGAAGTTTTTATGGATGCTTTTTCTATATACGGAGATTCATTCGACTCCTGCCTAAAACACCTCTCCCTTGTCCTCAAATGGTGTGAAGAAGCGCATCTTGTGTTAAACTAGGAGAAGGGTCACTTTATGCTAAAGGAAGGCATTGTCCTCGTCCATAGGGTCAGTAATCGAGGAATTGAAGTAGACAAGGCCAATATCAAAGCAATTTCCAAGCTCTCTATCCCTATCAATGTAAGGGAGGTATGCGCATTCCTAGGTCATGCATGCTTTTACCGACTGTTTATAAAGGATTTCTCAAAGATAACCAAGCCGATGACAAATTTGCTACTAAAGGATGCTGAGTTCAATTTTGACGAAGGATGTGTTAAAAGTTTCAACCATCTAAAGCATGCTCTCACAACAACACCCATCATTAGAGCCCCTGATTGGGATCACCCGTTTGAAATTATGTGTGATGCCAATGATTATGTTGTGGGTTTTGTCTTGGGCCAATGTATAGAAAAGAAACATTATGTGATCTACTATGCATCGAAAACCCTCGATGAAGCTCAAAGGAATTATGCAACTACCAAGAAAGAACTCCTTGCAGTCATGTATGCCTTTGACAAGTTCAGATCTTACCTCATTGGTTCAAAAGTCATTATCTACACAGATCATGCAACCATTCATTACCTCCTAGCTAAGAAAGATGCTAAACCCAGGTTAATAAGATGGATTCTCCTCCTACAAGAATTTATCTAGAGATAAGAGATAAGAAAGGTACAGAGAATCTGGTGGCAGACCACCTCAGTCGCATCCACGCCCTAGAAACTGAGAAGATCCCGATTAATGATTCTCTACCAAATGACCAATCAATGAAAATTTCAAAAGCTACACCTTGGTACTCAGACTATGTAAATTACCTCGTCGCTGGTGTCATCTACCCCGAATGCACCAGAAATGCACTGAAGAAATTCTTGCATGATGTGAAGCAATATCACTGGGATGAGCCTTACCTCTTAAAGCTCCGTGATGATGGCCTATACAGACGATGTATCGTTGAAGAAGAAGCTCAACTTATTTTGGAGCAATGTCACTCAGGCCCAGTTGGAGGCCATATGAGCCCTAAGAAAATTGCCTTGAAAGTCTTGCAGTGTGGATTCTTTTGGCCAACCATATCCAAAGATTCCTACAACTTTGTTCTATCATGTGACAAGTGCCAGAGAACGGGTAACATAACCAAAAGAGATGAGATGCCACTGAATTTGTGGCAAGAAGTCGAGATATTTGATGTTTGGGGTGTGGACTACATGGGTCCATTCCCATCTTCTCATGGATTTTCATACATCCTAGTGGCGGTGGATTATGTCTCAAAATGGGTTGAAGCCATACCGACCGTCACTGGTGATTCCAAACCCGTCATCAAGATGTTCAAAGATATTATCTTCCCCCGATTTGGAGTCCCACACATTGTGATTTCCGACGGAGGTTCTCATTTCCGGGAAAGAAGCTTTGAAGCATTGCTGAGGAAATATGGTGTAGATCACAAGGTAGCCTCACCCTACCATCCACAAACTAGTGGACATGTAGAGGTTTCTAACCGTCAACTCAAGGCTATTTTGGAAAAGACTGTAGGCCACAATCAGAAAGATTGGTCAGTAAAAATCAATGACGCCTTGTGGACCTACCAAACTGCTTTTAAAACTCCCCTTGGGACTACACCTTTTCGATTGATCTATGGAAAGTCATGCCACCTGCCGGTAGAATTGGAACACAAGGCATGGTGGGCAATAAAGCAACTGAATTTTGATATGAAAGAAGCAGGCCAAGGCATGATTTTGCAACTCTAAGAGCTGGAAGAACTCCGAATGACAGCTTATGAGAATGCTAGAATCTATAAAGAACACACAAAGTTGTGGCACGATGGTCATCTTAAGAGGAAGGACATTCAAGTGGGAGACCAAGTCTTGCTGATCAACTCAAAACTGAGGATATTCCCAGGGAAACTCCGTTCTCGTTGGACCGGACCATACACTGTTAAGAGCATCTACTCGCATGGTGCTTTCGTTTTATGGAGTGAAAAGTCAGGAGATGTTGTGGCCAATGGCCAACGTTTGAAAAGATATTTCACCTCAGCCGACACACACATTAATGCATCACTAGAACTCTCCAAACCAAATTACATCCACCATAAAAGTTGAAGAAATAAAGTCAAGCCATCGACGTAAAATAAAGACGCTTGTCAGGAGGCAACCCGATCAATAAATTCGTATTTAGTTTCAATTTTGAATTTTGCCTAATTTTGTTTTTACTTTTTAGATAATTTTTCACCAAATAAAAATCGCATCATGAGATTCTATCTTGAGTTCTGATTGGTTTTTATTTTTGAGATTTTCATATAGAGGACGCACGCTGATTGGAACGCAACCACGTTTGATGGTCCAAACGGCATGAACTTTCCCCTCCATCTCAGATTTAGAGTTTGCTTAGGATGATAAAATTTCTATGTTCGGGGTGGAGGGTGGGTGGTACATATCTTACCTTCTACCTTCACCCATCTAATTCAGAGTTAAGATTTCATCATTGCTTTTTGCCCAAAATTTTCAAATTTTTTCAAAAAAAAATTAAAGTTTTCCAAAGAATTTGCACAAAAACATGATGAAGTTTTGACACTTTTCGTTTCAACCTCTATGCATTTTGAATCATTATACCCTCCTTATTCAAAGTAGATCCTCAAAAGGACCTTCTTATGTAATCTAGCCTTTTGATTGAAATCATCTTGTGAAGCTTATGAATCCTAACATCATGATCTTTATGCAAAAATGGCAAGTGTTTGTCGAACTGATAGGGATCAAACACGCCGTGCTTCCTAACTGACTAGTGGAACAATAACATGGAATCCCCACCGGATCCTCATCAAGTCATTAATTGAGCAGAGTACGATAAAGAGAACAACCCGACGAACAGAATTGTAAATCAAGCCGCATTCTGATCTAAACTCTCTTTTACACTTCTTCTATCATTTTCGTACCCCTCCATCCATCAAAAAAAGAAACAAAAATAGCCAAAATAGTGCCAAACCCTAAGTTCGGGGTGGCATGCCACTTCCCTCTATATCCGCTTCTTCTATACCCCTCACAAACTAATAGGGGCGTACCACCAAGAAAAGATGCCAAAGCGCACATAAAAAATGCAATCTCGAGTCGAATAGAGGAGATATTCGCACAAAAAAATATGCAATAAATGAAATTGCAAATAATATAATAAAAATCTCGAGTCAAATAGAGGAGAGATTTATCCCTTCCTTCCATACCACCCTTCACTCCCTTTTCTACCTAAAAGACACAATAAATGCCTCTACTATCCTAAAATACACCAGTGTCAGATCAGATGCACACTTGTTGTTCTGCGGGTACCTCTGGACTCTTACGAAACTCTTTTGACATGCTTGTTGTTGGAAAAAGTGAGGAGGAAGTGAAGTTGGAAAGCAAACTCAGGAACGAAGATATGGTAAGATGTGTTCAGTGGTCTCAGGAAGTTGAGATGCTTAGTCATACTGAGCAGAAAAGAAACAATCGTGATGTGAAGAGGAGGCAATCGCATGATCAGAAAGTATTCATTTGGTGATTTTTTCAGATTTGGTGTTACTCGAGGACGAGCAACGTTTAAGTTCGGGGTATTCTGATGAATGCATATTCATCATGATTTTCAGTCACCTTTTTGGGACCAATTCGATTCAATACTTTCGATTTCATCTCCTAAATCTCACAAAATACAAGAATTCTTAACCAATTCAATTATCAATATTATTGACTAGATTTATATTAATTTTTTGCAGGTCATGATGAGGTTCAAACATCACATGGAATTCACTCAAGAACCTCTGATCCTTGGTCTTGACCAAACGGTCTTGACCCCAAACGATCTCAGCCAGACATCCATACGGTTTCAAGACCGTTTGGAGCCATATGGTTTCTAGACCGTTTGGCGCCATACGGTTTCAAGACTGATAGGCCAGTCACCCGAAAGACCGTTTGGTCCCAAGACTGATCAATGAAGCGAAGACCATTTGATCAGTGAAACCGTGCAAGCATCCATACGGTTTCAAGACCGTTTGGTGGCATGTGGTTCTCAAGACCGTTTGGCCATCAAACGGTCTCCAAGACCGTTTGGCCATCAAACGGTTTCCAAGACCGGTTGGAGGATATTAATCAAGACCGTTTGAACAAAGATTCAAGACCAATCAAATCCTAGCGATTTTTAAGACTGTTTGGCCAGCTACCGCCGAAGACCATTTGAAGCCAGCACAAGTGAAGACCGGTTGGCACCTATCGGTTTCACTAAACTATTTAGAGGCAAAGTTCCAGGAATGTATGGGTAGTTCCTTCCCAAGACCGTTTGGTCATTTGATCAGTCTGCAAGACCATATGAAGATAGGACTCCATACCGTTTGGGTGTAGCAAACCGATAGAAGCCAAGACTGTTTGGATATCAAATGGTCTCCAAGACCGTTTGGATGTCAAATGGTCTCCAAGACTGTGTGCTCCAAAACCATTCAAGTAAATCAGTTGCTCTAAACCATTTAGAGCAAACTCACAGAAAAAATGTGAGGACCCCATCCAAGCCTATAAATAGGACCACAAGGGTCCTCATTTGGGCATCGATTCCAGGACACCGTGAGGCTGCTTGAGTAAAGGATCGATCGCCCTTCCACACCACCGGCACTCCACCATCTTCAGCCATTGCCACACCGCCCACACCTCCTCCTGGTGCAAGCAAGGAGGTTGAGAAGAGAAAGAAGGTGGAGAAGAAGGTATACCTAGCCCGCCTTGGTGGTTCTTCCTCCTCGTCAAGATCTGCCCCGACTCGACGTAGAAGACCGCATCATCTTCACCGAGTTACGACCACCTTCTGTATCATGCTCATGGAGGAATATTCCTTCTCTCTTGTTCTTCTTGTTTCTCGCACCATGAGCGAGTAGTTCCTTTTCGATGGGGTGCGGGGACTAGCCACGTTGCCCATGCTTTCATGTCTTTACATTAACATTCCAAGGCAATGTATATAACTTTTCATTTCGTTGTTAATTGATAATGTTTGTAGTTTGATTACGTGCTTGCTTTCATCTTGTTCTTTCCTATATTGTGAGAACTTCTAGAATGTTGATTAATGAGGTAGACTCCCAAACTAGAAATAGAATGGGATTCCTTGAGATAGTAAGTGTGTGATCCGTGAGGGGATGAGCCATCCAGCCTACGGTGAAGCTTCTGTGTGCCTACCCACAAGGGGGGGCACAACTTTAGTTGGATGTTGTATCTTCTTTGTTAATCGTTGATGTTCGCTTGCAGATTAATCACCTACATACTTGTTGATTAGCACGGTTGACTCCTTGACGAGACATATGATAGGGTTCCTTGAGGTCGTAAGTGTGTGATTTGTGAGGGGATGATCCATCTAGCCCACGGTGACGCTTCTGTGTGCCTACCCACAAGGGGGCCCACAACCTTAGTTGGATGTTGTATCTTCATAGTTGTAAGTGAGTGATCTGGAGGATGAAAAGAAATTTTATCCCTAAGGTGATGCTTATGTGAGCCTATCCTCGTGGAGGGTTCACATCAACTCCATTTGGATAGTTATATCTTGTCTGGATGTTATGTGTTTGAATGTGTTTGCATGTGCAGTGGTGGTGAAACTCGATACCATCCCAGTGATTCCATATCATTAATCTAGAACAAACTTTAATCTTGCTATTTACTTTCCTGCACTTAGTTTAATTAACCTCAAATCAACAAATCATTATAAATATTAGTCTTACTCGAATTAGATTCGACTAACAAAGATTCTTAAAAACATTGTCCTTTGGGATTCGATCCTTAACTATACTGTGATAAGACCCATCCTCTTACGGGTGGTATTATTGCACAAGGTTTTGGTAAAAGCTCAGGGATTTCAACCATGAGTGAATTTGTTAGTGCAATAATATTCCACGTCAGAAAGCTCCATGGACACGTCATGCTTGACTTCTTCCTTATCCATAAAGGTTTGCATGTCCATAGGCACCCTTAGTATTGGACACATGGAAAGTAAATTGGCACCTCATGCTTGACTTCTTCCTTATCTATAAAGTCTTTCATGTCCATGGACACCCTTATACATGACACATGGAAATTCTCATAGACATCTCATACTTGACCTCTTTCTTTATATAGCCATATATTCCCCTTCCCAACTCCCAATTCAAAAACACTTGCTCTCCTTTATTTCCTCTATCTTATAGCATCATTCCTACTCTGTTTTGATAAGAAGGTGTTGTCCCAAGGTAAAATCTCCTAGGGTTCCAAATTTACTCTATTTAGGGTTTCTAAACCTCTTCCTTGGTGATTTTGACCAAAACTAGTAAGTATCCTCCTTTCCTTCCTTATTTTCATGTTGTTAGTCTTCCTTCCACCTTCCTCTAGGTCAAAACCATGGCCTTCCATGGTGACCACCTAGAAACCATAAACACCTCATCACCATTCTCTTTTGTTAGGGTTTTTCACCTCTAAATTGGAAAAGGTGCTTCTTGCTCAAGATAGGAGCTTTGTTGGAGAAACCAGCCTCTCTAAGTTTGGAAACCTTACTTATTGGACATGTCCACCTTCCCTATAGGTTCTTTGGAGGCCTAGGCTTGGATCTAGGACTGACTTTGACTATTTAGACTCTAAAGTTGAGGTATGATGTCTCCCCTATTATTCTATGTTGAGCAATTCACCTATGCTTATTCAATCTCTTTGTCCTATGGACATCGGCCTATACACAATGTCTTTTCTTATGAAAATCACGGTTCATGTGAACTACCTTATTTAATATTGATCATGTGATCATGGATATTCTTTTAAACTCTTATCTTATGCTTTGTTAATGATGGAACTCTAAAAGATGACATGATTTCTTTTGCCCACTTATGAGGTGGATGTATATGTTGGTCACTTATGTGGTGCCTAGTTTATATATTCTGACTATATTTTCTACTTGCCTCTACATTTAACATGCTATGTGATTCAGTAGCACTGGAGTAGTGTAATTGCATTGATTTTTATGGCAAATGTGTTATTTCCTGCCGAGCAGATGTGATATTTCCTGCTCTTTTGGTATGGAAAGGAACCTCATACCCAGAGAAATATGTGTGCTTCTTGGCCTATGTTTTATATATTTGGGAGATTGGAAGTATTCCTTTCTCTATCAAGTTTCAAGTTTATGAGACTTGGTTGCCTTTGTGTTTATATTATTCTAGGGCTATGTTTATCTCACATGCATGTAGGGTGATGATATGGGGTGTGTGCCCTAATTCTTTACATGTGCTTGTATGGCACAATCTTTATGTTTTATTAGTGGCAAGTATTCTTTTGTTATCATATGATTTCAATTCCTTTTCTCTTGATACCCATTTGGGTGGTCCTTATACTTTCTATGGGAAGCCTTTTATATTTGATGTCCTTCATTCCATATATTGCTCAATTTCCTATTTAGTATGCACATACCAGCCTTTGCTGATGTCATCTATGAAAAACTACTAGAGGGGGGGTGAATAGAGTTTTAAACAATTTTAAACAATTATTTAACTCAAACAACCAATCACAAAAATATTGGACAAGGGGACAAGGATTTAGAGTGGTTCCTACCTTAGCAAATACTAAGGCAGTCAGTCCACTACCCGGTTGCTTACCCAACCGGGATTTGGAAAGAATTAAATTTATTACCTCGCAAGGACTTTACATAAAATTACAATTCTCTCCCTAAACCCTTCAAGCAGCCTTCACCTCGAAGTAATTGCACCAACCTTGAAGCAGCCTTCACCTAGAAGCAATTGCACCAACCTTGAAGCAGCCTTCCTCCTGAAGTAGCTTCCCGTTGCAATAACCTTCTTGAAGTAGCTTCCCGTTGCGATAGCCTTCTTGAAGTAGCTTGAAGTCCACCTTCTCCTCTGAGAAGAACCTTCTCCAATCCGCAGCCTCCAACCCTAGGAGTAGCATGGAGAATACAAAAGATACAAAGGAACAAGAAAGAAAACAGAAATTACAATACCACTTGTAGCTCAAGGTTTGATTTCCTATATCAAGCGTTTTGATCTCCTAACCAATGTATGTAGAAGTGTAAGTGTTGTGGATAGGAGATACTAGCCTATAGGACACGAAGTTGGAGCAATGGGAATGAATAGCCAATGTAGGAATTGCTCTATTGCTCAAAACAGATTGCCAATGAGTATTCAATCTCAAGTGTAACACATGTGTAGCTTGGGTGTTTTTAGGTGTCCTAAGGCATGTCCTATTTATAGGAATGACCTACAAGTGCTTAAGGACATTCTAGACATTTTCTAGGGGGTTCTTAGTGCTCAACTAGCCGTTATGTGTCCACTAATTGCATTTGCAACGACTATTTAATTGACCCTGAAAAGTGCAGACAGAACTTTTCTCGATCGACAATTTGTCGACCGAGAAGGATTCTCGGTCAAAGATTTGTCGACCGAGGGACCTCCTGGAGCAAGTGTTTACAACGTTCATTTCCAACTCCCAACCACTTTGTCTGCTGGGTCTAACGGCTAGTAGGGTCTATTCTCGATCGAAGATTTTGTCGACTGAGAGTTTCTCGGTCGAAGATTTGTCGACCGATATTTTCTCGATCGACGATTTGTCGACCGAGAATATTACTGACTCAATGTATTCATTTACTAAGTGTGTGTATCAATGTGCAATTGTGATACTATCTTGGGGAATGGCCTATCTAAGTGTTGTGAGTGGATAGGGAAGATCTAAACGCTTGATTAACATGATATCTAATTACTTGTACATTATATACTTGTATAAGCATTTACATTTGATTACAATCATGAAAATAAAGCGATTTTATCAAATTGTTTCTTCCAAGTCTTTGTTATCCACCACCTTATATGCTTGTTCCTGAAATACTCAAATAGCACGTTAAAACCACAAGAATGAAATGTTTGTCATTATCAAAACAAAAGAGATTATGCTAATGTCAATTTAGCCAACAATCTCCCCCTTTTTGAAGATGACAAACATTTCCTAAATATAAAATAAGGAAATATAAATCATGTGAGTTTCATACCTGAAGATTACCTTTTGTAGCCATTCTTGTTTTGCAAGTGGATGTTGGCCGAGATATTATGAAACTCATATTTTTATTTTATGTTTTTGATTTTATATTATTTCTCCCCCTTTGTCATTTCAAAAAGATATCCAAAATAATAGATTTTATTTCTCCCCCTTAATTTTATGCTATGCTCCCCCTTAAAGAGATATTCAATTAGAAAACAAGGGATTAAAGCAAAGCAATGATTGTTAAATTTAGCCATAATTTATTTCTCACTCATTTGCAATGTATGTTAAGCCTTGAAATGATATGAGTTCCTTTTAGGTTCATGGCATTTGTGTATTGATTTCTCATCCATTTTACAAGGGATGTTAAGCCCTAAAAATGAAATGAGAATTCTTTAATCTTAGAGTACATAAAAATTTCTCTAGCCAAATGCACGGGATGTTAACCCCTAATTTGTCTAGAGAATTCCTTTAAGAACAAGATATATCATTTTATGAAATTTGTTGATTTCTTCATAAACAAGAGTAAAAATACTAAGGTCATAATAGGCTTCAAATGATGTTTACAATATTTTTGTACGCTTCTTAATCAAATAATCAAATTTGTTTTTATGAGCTCCCCCTTAATCTTACAATTTAAGGCTTCTAAGGTCACAAATGATTTTAAATTTTGATTTTGACCTTTATCAAACGTATACTAAGATTAAGTACAATAAAATGATGTCAATATAAGCATTTTGTCAAAGCTTATTTTAGGTCGTCCTTGACTACGACCATAGCGCCCCTTGGTCAATTTTAATTTCAACCAAGAGGCAAATTATGTAGATTTCCAATTTAAACATTCATATGTGAAGTATAATTTCTGTAGATAGCTTTAAATAAATATCTATTTGAAGCATGTTAAGATATACCTATTATGAAGACTTAATATGGGCATCATAGTGAAGTCTTTGTCCTTGATTTTTCTAGAACGCATGTTTTACATTCATTGTGAATGATGTTTTCATAAGCTTTTCTATGGGTACATATTAAATCACATTTCTTCTTATACCCTTATTTTCATATTAATCATAAGATTCTTTAGAGACATATATTTTGAAAGCAAGATTAATATCTTAAAGTCAAGATTTTTGCTTTTGATTTCTTAGAACAAACAAATAGATAAAAACATTAATATTTTTGTTCTAAGAGGCACCGTTTGGCTTGTCATAGCAACATCATTATTTTATCACAAGCTATGTCCACAATCATTGTTTATTATGTCAAGATGCTTTTATGCTAATGGCATTTTCAATGTATCTGAATCACAATGATCAAGAATAATATCCATTCATGGTTTGTATATATGAATCAAAGATTATTTTAGACAAACCAATGAAACATAATGATCATGATGAAGCATATCCATGGTGTAATGATAGAGAAATAAAGTGATAATTTCATGAAATACAGTGATTGTGATCATTTAAACTAAATGTCATAACACATGATTTCTATATAGATAGACCAGGAGATGCTTTTATTAGAAAATAGTGATTTCTAAACATGATTTCCAGTTTTACCTTATTTAGAGGATCAATCGAAATGATATCATTTATTTTCAAAATTGATCTTCAACTTGTTTTGCATGTAAAACAGTCATTAACAGCAAATAGATAGCTACTTGATCAATCAAATTAGTCAGCAATTTTACTGCAGACTGAAATCAGTGACTTGTTCGGTCGAAGATTTCTCGACCGAGTGACAGCTCGGTCGAAGATTTCTCGACCGACAAGGTTTCTGTACTATTTTTAGAACTGTTAATTGCTTCCAAAAAACATAGACTATATTTAATTCAATTATGCAATTTAAAAATCATTTTTAGTTGAGATAAACATAGAAATATCAAAGTAACGTTAGATCAAATCTCAACTAATCATATTCAAATCTTTAAGTTTTAAGGACATTAATTTAGATAAATTTTCAAAGATGTGTCTCTGCGGGTTTGTTTAAGATTGTATATTTTCAAGTTAGAAATTTTAATTACTTGAATCATTCTCTTTATGTTAAGTTGAGATATACATAAAGATATGCAATTTAAAGTCTTTGGTCATATCTCAACTTAGTCTAATCAATTCAATTTGGGGGTTTTGGAACCCATACCAACTCAACATCCTTTTTCTTGTATGGGCATGAAAAAGAGTAGTGTCTAAGACGTAAGCAATAATGGCAACATATAGAATCAACCTCAAGTCTTTTTCTATGGTTTTGTTCTAGGTTGTTCTTTTGTACAAATGTATTGGTTCCTTTAGGTACATATAGTGATTGATGTGCTTGTGTCTTTCTCCAACTAAGTTGTTGATAAGATTTCCCCTTAGGCTTGTAACCTAGTCCTCTTCTCCCAATTTGATGATAGGAATCATCCAATATTTTATCAAGGATTCCATTGTTGCTTAACCTACTAACTTCTTGGTGCAACTTAGCAATCTCATCCATTCTTTTCTTAATATCTAGTTTTGCTTGATCTAGATTAGATGATAAAGAATTCCTTTCTTTCACTATATTATCATAATCTAGATGTGTACACAAGACAGGTTGTTTTTGAAGATCATTTAATTTTGCAAGTAATCCAACCTTTTCTTGAGATAGAAGATCATAATTTGTTTCTAGAGTAAAAATCTTCACATTACTACTACTTAGAGATGATTTCAAAGTATGATTTTCAGAAATAATGCTATCTTTTTCAAAACCAAGATCATTTAATTTAGCATATAAATCTTCATTTTCAGATGTGAGAGCAAAAAGTCTAGCATTTAATTCATCATTTTATTTATTGGATTTCTTTAGTTTCTTCTTGCACTCAACTAGTTCTTCTTTAGATAAATCAAAAAGACTTACCTCTTCTTCTTCTTCACTAGTTGTAGCAATAAGACAATCCTTGTGTTCATCTTTCTTCTTTGATCTCCATGGGCAGCTAGTTGTTGTGTGGCTTGTTCCTAAGCACCAATTGCAACATATTGTAGATTTGTTCAAGCTGCACCTTTTGTTGCGATTGTAATCACCATCACCCTCCATTCTTCAAGACCTGGTTAGGGTTCCTTGAAGTCTTCTCTGATACCAATTGAAAAACTACTAGAGGGGGGGGTGAATAGAGTTTTAAACAATTTTAAACAATTATTTAACTCAAACAACCAATCACAAAAATATTGGACAAGGGGACAAGGATTTAGAGTGGTTCCTACCTTAGCAAATACTAAGGCAGTCAGTCCACTACCCGGTTGCTTACCCAACCGGGATTTGGAAAGAATTTAATTTTATTACCTCGCAAGGACTTTACATAAAATTACAATTCTCTCCCTAAACCCTTCAAGCAGCCTTCACCTCGAAGTAATCGCACCAACCTTGAAGCAGCCTTCACCTAGAAGCAATTGCACCAACCTTAAAGCAGCCTTCCTCCTGAAGTAGCTTCTCGTTGCAATAACCTTCTTGAAGTAGCTTCCCGTTGCGATAGCCTTCTTGAAGTAGCTTGAAGTCCACCTTCTCCTCCGAGAAGAACCTTCTCCAATCCGTAGCCTCCAACCCTAGGAGTAGCAAGGAGAATACAAAAGATACAAAGGAACAAGAAAGAAAACAGAAATTACAATACCACTTGTAGCTCAAGGCTTGATTTCCTATATCAAGCGTTTTGATCTCCTAACCAATGTATGTAGAAGTGTAAGTGTTGTGGATAGGAGATACTAGCCTATAGGACACGAAGTTAGAGCAATGGGAATGAATAGCCAATGTAGGAATTGCTCTATTGCTCAAAACAGATTGCCAATGAGTATTCAATCTCAAGTGTAACACATGTGTAGCTTGGGTGTTTTTAGGTGTCCTAAGGCATGTCCTATTTATAGGAATGACCTACAAGTGCTTAAGGACATTCTAGACACTTTCTAGGGGGTTCTTAGTGCTCAACTAGCCGTTATGTGTCCACTAATTGCATTTGCAACGGCTATTTAATTGACCCTGAAAAGTGCAGATAGAACTTTTCTCGATCGACAATTTGTCGACCGAGAGTCCTTCTCGATCGAAGATTTGTCGACCGAGGGACCTCCTGGAGCAAGTGTTTACAACGTTCATTTCCAACTCCCAACCACTTTGTCTGCTGGGTCTAACGGCTAGTAGGGTCTATTCTCGATCGAAGATTTTGTCGACCGAGAGTTTCTCGGTCGAAGATTTGTCGACCGATATTTTCTCGATCGACGATTTGTCGACCGAGAATATTACTGACTCAATGTATTCATTTACTAAGTGTGTGTATCAATGTGCAATTGTGATACTATCTTGGGGAATGGCCTATCTAAGTGTTGTGAGTGGATAGGGAAGATCTAAACGCTTGATTTACATGATATCTAATTACTTGTACATTATATACTTGTACAAGCATTTACATTTGATTACAATCATGAAAATAAAGCGATTTTATCAAATTGTTTCTTCCAAGTCTTTGTTATCCACCACCTTATATGCTTGTTCCTGAAATACTCAAATAGCACGTTAAAACCACAAGAATGAAATGTTTGTCATTATCAAAACAAAAGAGATTATGCTAATGTCAATTTAGCCAACAATCTATTTTCTCTTCTTGTTGGGGTATGCTTCCAACCCTAGGTGAAGGACTTGGATGATAAGGCATGAATTCTTGGACTAGCTTAAGGAGTTCAAGCTTGGAGACAAAGTTGTTATGGTTTTGATTTCCCTCTACTTATATCCTTATGTTGTATCATACATGTAAACCCTTATGGGATATTATGTTGTACTTTTGTAATCTTTTGTGAAAATGGAATATAGTCATCATTTTTATTCCGCTGCTATACTTTGGTTGTTTTGAATACCGTTTATTGAAGTTTGAAAATTTTGCACCTATTATAGCGTACCTTTGAGTGTGTTTGGAATGGATGTTCTATTCTTAAAATTCAAATTTTTTTAGTAAGGGGGTGATCCCGCCTCCTTACAGATCTAAAGTTTAAGACTTTGTAGTATTCTCATGTAGATCACTCTCTTTCTTAATCCTAATTCTATGATCTCGGTTTCTAAGTGATGCATGAGGTGAAGTGGTTACATGCAGCATGATTCTTGGTTCTTATCACCATGTTTTGGTTTGGCCTTTGTGTTTTCTTGATGTTATTGAGTTGGTTTCCTTGAGGTTGAAACTTGGTCTTCTTCCACTTAGTTTGTTTTCTTGAAGGTTCATGTTGAAGTTCAGATTTCAAGGTTTTGATGCCCTTTTGCATGGGGTTTTCCACCTTGATGAAGATGGTTTTCCCTTGATGTTAATATCCTATTTTGGTCATGATATACTTCTATTTCAGTTATGGTTTATCCCTGTTTTGATAATTGTTGTTTTGCCTTGTGGTAGCTTGACCTTGGTGGTACCTACCCCTTTGATCTTACCTTGGTCGACACACTTTGTTAATGGGATGATGGTCAGGATTCTTTACTTTGTTTCAATCAAACACATGACCTTGTGTCATGAACGCAACCCTAACCTTAATAGGTTGAGGATCATAACACTCAAGGGTCGAGATGCATGCTTTGGTGTCACGGTCAAAACCTAACCCTAGGGTGGTCGAGACATGCGTTTTGGTCATGGCCGAAACGTTTGTTTTGTGCATGGTCAAGACACCTACTTTAGTGGTGGTGGAGACATGTGCTTATGGTGATGTTTGAAATCCTAATCATAGGTTGGTTGTGACCCATGATGGTTAGTGGTCGTAACACATGTTCTTGATGGTGGTCGAGACACCATGTTAGTTGGTGATCAAGACATCATGTTGGTAGTGGTTGAGAAACTTGGTTTTTTTATGGTTGTGACCCTTGTTTGGAGGTGGTTGAAACACCTATCTTGAGCTTGGTTGTGACACATGTTTGATGGATGATCCACACACACATATATGATACATGGTCGCTACATATGTATAGCATAGGTAGATGGTCATACATGCACATGTGAACAATGTTGATACTTAGTGTTGTTGATATAATAGTCTTATCATATCAATGATGATGCTCTAATCCTCATGAGTTATAAGAAAGTGGGAGATGATATATTCTAGGGTTTTGTGACAGTTAATGAATGAAACCTTAATCGACTATGTATGTGAACCCTAATCCTAATTCTAGGGTAGGCTATATTTATTGGGTTTGCTTTGATGTATGGCATGTAACTTTACATTCTCTCTCCTACTTGTGTGACTCTATCCTTGTAGGTTGAATGAATGTCATAGCTATGTGAATGCTATGATTATGGTTATGAACCCTATGAGGCATGTTGAATTAATGATGAAATGCAAAGATTTATGATGTGATGGGTCTTATGACCTGGCAGAGGCTTAATGTCTAGTGAGAGGTGTTACCCTCAAATGATGTGATTGAGGGACTGATATCCCATAGTGATGTGGTATTGATGATGGCCTTGAGATTGGCAGTGCTATGAGTATCATATGGTGATATCACAAGTTCACACCTTATATGTTTTATATCTTCTGAAGTTGTATTATGCCCTTATCTCCGTAGAGTTTGTTTAAGGTTTGTACGTTGTAACTTGATTGATGCCAAAAGATACCCAATTAGACTAATTAATCAAGTGAAACCCTAATCATGTAGTTGACATGTACCATAGATGCATCTTCAGTGTCAGTACTTGCTGGATGGTGAAATGAGTTATCCCTTAGTGGAAGCTCTGAGTCATATACTATTGAGTACATGCATTTCACATGATTGGTTACGGTCATATCTTGGCAGAAGAACGTTATATATATGATATCTTTTGAGTATGGTTGTAGTCATACCTCGGCAGGAGTGCGGATGCGGTCGTAACTCAGTTTCACCAGCGTTGTGCCTATATACCAAGGCAGGCTAGGCTGTTTTGTTGTTGGACTTGATATGTCACTACGGTAGACTCAGATTGGCCGAGGGATGTGGAGAGATCATTGGATTCCAACTCTTCCATTGATCTTGTATGGAAGTGATTTCTTTATAGTAGTGGTCAGTTGGATCATGAATGGTATACCTCATCTCCTCACGGCATAATAAAAGACGTAATATAGTCGTGTAGTATATTTTTCTTGGGGTCAAATATGAATAACATCGGTTGAACCCTTTGCCTTATATTTGTACTAATTTCTTGAATTATAATGTGGTAAGAGAAATCAACTACTATGCATGGTTTTCATATTCCTTCTTAAAATATTAATTGTTCTACTATTCAGTGGTAATTGCCTAGTTTGTTTAATATGCTTTATGAGTTTATATGTTATCTACCTGCTTCAATATATGTGCTTTTAATAGATGTTGGCAGAGAGTTATATTTCTCACTGGGACGTTTGGACTCACCTCGTGGGCTTCCAAATCTTTTTGGTGGTCATGCACAACGAGGTAGAGATCGTGTTGTTGAGGTTGAGCAACAAGAGGAGCAGTAGATGAGTAAAGGTTGGATGAGCTGCTTATGTTTTGTAGTAGAGACCTATGTGTTGTACATGTACTCTCAAGTCCTTGGGGGAGTTTTGTAGGTGTTGTATATTGAGAGATGTTTTGGCATTATGCCTTTGTTGTACAGATATGGCATGTATGTATATGTGACATGTTTATCATATGTACATCTTGTGGCCAGTGAGCCAATAAATAGTGCTATGCAGTAATCTTTTTGCAAGTGTAATATATATAGGTGGTTTTTGTGGACTCTGATGTGATATGTTTCCACTTGAGGTGGATGTGTGAAATGGTTTTAATTTCTAATGATTTTTGGTAACCTAGTTTGATTAGTGTTAATTCTGCATTTTATTTTGAGTAATCATCTCCTTGTGTGGCATTGGCCGTCACACATGGGAACTTGTGACACCACCTATAGGCAAAAATATTGTAGGCTTATAATGGGTCTTCTTTGTCAAGCACAATTTAGATGGCTCCATTAAATGACATCAGGTAAGCTTGGTTGGTAAAGGATTCACCAAACTTTTAGTGTGTAATACTTTGAGACATTCTCTCTAGTGACAAGGATTTCCTCTATTCGCATTCTTATCTACCTTTCATCTCACCTCGACTAGCCCCTCTATTAGCTCTACATCACGAATGCCTTTCTTCATGGAGATCTCCTAGAGGAAGCCTATATGCAACAACCACCTGATTTTGTTTCCAGGGGGTATCTTCACACAAAGTATGTCATCTCCAACAATATCTCTATGGTAAGCACTTTCCACGGGCCTAGTTCAACAAGTTAACAGATGTCCTTACACAACTTAACTTTTAGAGATCAGCCACCAACCACTCCTTATTCTTATACACATCCTCCAAAGGTTGTATTCTTGTTTTTTTCTATGTTGAAGACATTGTCATCGTCAGCGATGATATGATGGGGATATCTCAGTTGAAGCAGTCCATGTGCACACATTTCTACACAAAGTACTTGGGCACCCTGAGATTCCTCAGGATCAAAGTCCTCTACTCAGCCTCGGGGATCATCTTGTGACACTGACGATATGTCTTGGACTAGGGCTGACAATTTTTTACCCGACAGGACCCGAAAATGTGTAATTTATTCCAAACCTAATTTCTTTCATTTGTGAACATTTTTGGTTGTATGAGACCCGGATAAGCCAGACCCAACCCGAAATGACCCGAAATTATTTTTTTTGAAGATTTCATTTTAACATTCAATTTTAAGACTTCTGAACATATGACCCAAAATTGACCCAAAATCGACCCGATTGCCAGCCCTATCTTGGACCTCCTTTAAGAGACCAACATGACAGAAGCTAAATGAGTCTCTACTCCAATGGACAATCATTTGAATCATAAGCCTGAAGGAGAACTCATTGATGATCCAAAGAAGTATCATAGTATAGTCAGGGAGACTGATTCACTTGACTATTAGTCCACCAGATATTACCTATGTTGTTGGGGTGATTAGCCAACACATGAGTGCACCACTCCAGGCCCAGTGGTCCAACATTCAACACATTCTCTACTACCTCAAGAGTTCTCTAGGATGAGGACTGCTAAAAAATGTCCTAAATACAAGGTAATCTCTATCTCTGGATATGCATATGCAAATTGGGTAGGTGATTCTAAATATTGCTGGTCCACTTCTGACATCATACCTTTAGAGAAACCTAGGGATTTTAATAGAATTTAGTTCATATGCTCCCCTCAATTGATGATCATAGAGTTCTCATACTCTTGCTCAATTGATGCAATTTATCATGCATCATTAGGTTTTATAACATTTACAGAAACTATGTCTTCTACTCATATATATCTACATATATGCCTTCTCTCCTTTACATATCCCTTTACATAACATGTTTTCTCCCCTTTTTCATTTCAAAAAGTGGGGGGTGAAAAACACAACTTGTTAGTAAAAGGAGATACTAACTATTAGAAAGGAGAGTAGAAGAGAAAAACTAGGGGCTTGTCCAAGCATATTATATAAAGTCAAGACATCAATTTGAACAACCCATGATGTAATTCTAACAAGAATCAAGGGAAAATAACAAAAAGGTCCTTGAAATTATAACACAATGTGTTGCAGAAAATTAATAAATCATGATTTTGACCCTCAAGATGATGAAATTCTCCTATAAAAAGCCAGGTCTCATGACTGAAGCCAAAAAGTCTTGCTCAGAAGGCCGCTTCCGCATAAAAACTATTTTTGCAACAAAAACTAATATTGAAGCAGACCATTCAAAAATTGCATAAATTCTTAAAATGCTCCAATATCTGCATATGATGTAGCTCTATTTGTTGCTCATCACAAGGACATACAAGCAACTCAAGATAGTAGATATGCAAATTAAGAAACAAGCTTGAGTATGTATGAAAACAAGATACAAGCATAACATATAGTTGAATACCAATTGACGAACAAGACTAGAACTACACATAGATGGACTACTAGTATATGATATCACATTATGTCATGATTGGCACTCACCCAATTTTGTGGAGGAGTAAAAAATAGGTTGTGGTAGCTCACTCCAGTGTCGAGGTAGAATATCATGCAATGGCTCATGAATGTTGTGATCTATAGTGGGTCCAGTCCATTTTGACTGAGTTAGTAATCCCTTTACGACCACTAGCTACTTTATGCTATGACTACACATATGTTCTTTGTAATGATTTTAAGACTATGTTTGTATTAGTAATTTTCCACTCATCTAAACTCATATTCTAGAGATAGAGCTTGAATCTAGGGCAACTTAGCCAGAAGTTAGGAGTAAATTTCCAGAATCCAACTCTTTGGTCTACTAACTGCTCTTACCACCAAGAGGTCCTATTTATAGTTGGAGACGCCTACTAGCAGTAGACACACTTAAGGACGAATTCTAGTCATTTGGGGTGTTGCAACAGATCTATTTTGGGGTTTTTAACTCTCCAATGGCTACAAACACTTTTTCTACACTTTTCCTACAGTGCATTTGGTCGAGTTTCAATAAAGGTAACTCCACGGATTGCACTATGTGGCAAAAAAAATTTAAGCATCGGTCGAGTTTGTCCTGGATGAAACTGGATCGATGGCTAAAATTTGTTTTGGCTGTGCAGAGTATCTGTCGAGTTTGTTCTAGAACAAACTCGATTGAACCTGACAATTTCCAAAATCCATCAAGGGTGTCTTTGGAGTTTATCAAGGATGAAACTCGATCGAACATGCACTCTATGATGAATTTTAGAAATCATCATTAAAATGCTTAAACATTTGTTTCAAGTGCTCCTAATTTTTTCTAATATTAATTACAAGTCATACAATCATTACAAGTGATTTACAAAATGATTCTAATGGATATACATCATATTCCACAAAAGTACAATTGTGTTGATTTTAAATTATCTTTTCTCCAAGTTAGGATGCACAAGTTAGGGCGTTTGGAGTGTGTCTATACCTCATCTAAAATCACTCAAGTAGAAGCATTAGACACGGATAGATGGAATAGTTAGTTATCATCAAAACATTCCATTTATACCATTAAACTTTGAGTCAATTAAACTTTGAGAGTCAATTGGACTTTGAGTCAACATTCTCCCCCTTTTTGAAGATGAAAAACCATTCCATAATTGTGTTGAAAGTATCCAAGTACTATGAAGGTCCCTATATTATAGTTGAGTGCCTCCAAGAGCTTCCTCTCTCTAAGCTTAATCACTTGCTACATCCATTAGAGTGAGTAAGATATTTGTAAGAGAGTTAGTCTTACAAGTATATCTTGTGAGGCTCTCACTTCCTCCACCCCCCAATCTCTCATTTATACCATGAAAATGAAGATGAAAATTCTCTCTCTTGGCTAAGAGAGGTGAAGAAGAAGAAGAAGGGAAGGAGTCCCTTGGTGAAAGCTTCTCCTTGGTGAAGGTAAAGTCAAAGGTAGAAGATCCATGAAGAGTGGGTAATTCCTTCAAGGAGGAAGACTTGTGCAAGAGTTGGAAAGTCCTTGATGAAGGCGGTAGAGTCGTTGCAAAGTGGGTAATACCTTGTAGAGGTTGAATACTCTTGGTCATGGATAGGTAAGTCCTTTGGTAGGTTGTTGGCTCCCTTCTCCTTAAAAAGAAGGTTGGGTATCCTTGGCCCAAAAAAGGAAGGTAATATGATGTATGTATTATAATGGAATATAAGTATGCAATTGTTGCAAAATCCTAAAGGTTGACCTTTATAGGTAGTGGATTGTCTTTCTCCTACTTTATATATTGGAACCACTCTACATAGCATGTGTTCTTGTGCTTGTTCAATCTCTCTTATCATTGCTATGTATGTTTTAGTTGCACATCAAATTCCATATTTTCATTCTATTTCTTAAAATAACTTGAAGGTCGAATAATTTTTTAAGTGCATTTAGCTCTATTCACCCCCCCTCTAGAACCCATCCTAGATCAAACAATTTTAAGGTTGGTTTTTCCTTGTACTTATTTCCTCTTCTTCTTATCCCCATGCTTCCTCTACCAACAGCTTCTTAGATGATTATTGAGGAACTTAATCATTCTTCTTATTCATCTGTATTATTTTCTTGGTGTTTTTCCATGTTCAAGCTAGAAGATGACAAATTTGAGCTTGTTGGTGGCCATGTAGATGATGGTTGGCCTTGAAAAGGGCATTTTGTTGTAGTCTTATGAATGTAGCATGAATAAATGATCTCATTTTGCAAAATGAATCCAACTAGATTGTGCCCTTGCTAATTTTATACATTCAAAGGCTTAGATCCACCAAAGCCTAAGATTCAAACATTATTATTACTAAATGCCTTAAGTTTTAGACTGAAGTCTATACATTACTTGGAAAATATGAAATTGTATTTCCATGTATGTATTGTTCCTATTTGCATATATTTTAATTATACTAAATCTCCTACGAAGGACATTGGATGAATTTTCTTTTGCAAAATCTGATATGTGGCTAGATCAACCATTTCTCCTTAAGTCGATGCTTGAAATCAGATGACTTCTACATGGAATCCAAAATTTTCTCTAGGGGTCAAATGGTACTCTTCTTTGTTGCATTTATAGCTTAAAATATGTGATTAGTTGAGTGAATGGGCGTTTACCCATTCCATTATAGTAATTTTGTCATATAATTACCCTTAAAGAAAGTAGAAACAAACTTTGATACTTACAAATAACTTCCTTAGTGTACAATAAAAATGTTCCATAATTGAGTAATGATGCATAATGTTGATTTAGTGATGGGTTTAGAGTTATATATGTGACATCAAAATGATACAATTTAATAATAGTAAGTCATGAGCAAGGGTCGTTATGGAGTCATTAAGCAAATTTGGGTAGTTACTAAAAGAGGAAAAATTTATATGTAATAGGGTCTTTCTTCTTAAAACATAACTCTATATTTATGATTCCCTTCTTATTACTTCACATAATCATAAATGAAATGGGTTACAAATGATTTAAAAATGAAATGATATGTGATAAATCTTTGGACGAGGGTTACATCCATGCAAGTAGGTACAACCCTTGAGGTATATGCCTTTAGGTCTATACTTTGGAGTTGACATTGTAGGTTCATTGCAATGGTTATTGGCTAGGATTAATTGTAAATATGGGAATAAATGGAATATGAGGACATTGAATCATTTACGGAATGTTTTGGGTTTGATAATAAAATAAATGTCCTTGCATGCTTTTGATGCACTTATTTTAAAAATTGTTTCCATTAAAAAATGTGAAGAAGGCCTTGGTAAAGAAATGTGGGCATATTCATTTCTATAGAGCTTGATGGTTCTTGAGATATACACAATGTAGCAACTCCCTTTAGTATCCTCTTACACTTGTAATAGAGATGTAAATCTTTATTACATGTAATGCCCTGCTCTAGGTAGTGATTTATGAAAATGGTCCTATGTTATGTGTTTCTTACGTGAAGTATTGAATATGAATGATGAATTCGTAAATATATGTGGTTGGCCTTGTATATGGAGAATGTTGAGAATGTATGGTATAAAAGAAATATGACCATATGATAGGCCTTGGGGGCATTTCCATGTGAGCATGGTTATGTGTATAGGAATGTATCCTACCATTGATGAATTCAATGAATATTGAGAAATATGTGAGATTGCATGTTGATCATACATAGCTCATTCTATTAGACACTTGTACTATTTAATGCTTACTTATGTCCTACTTATTATACTAACTCTACTTGGAGATAATAATCTGAACATCTCTTATTGATTCATACTATATTAATTTTAATGAAAAAAATAAAAATATGAGTAATCAAATTAAGTAATAAGTGACACACTAATTGTGTATATGACACCTTAGAACTATTCTAGTGTTTAAAAGTTTAGATAGTGAAACAAGTATCCTTATAGAAGTATAGGATTGTAATAAGGTACGCAAAGTCATATATTTTTCAATAGATGTAGCATGTCAAGAATCCATATGAGGTAAGATCCATTCAACTCCCAAATATCAGCCATTTATATGAGTGCAATTGAGGTTGTATCTCTTATTATTCTCATAGTCCTACCAATGTGATTGAGAAATATGGTTAATGAAAATATTTGGTAAGTGCAACTTATGTGATACTATAGGTGTTGTGATTTGCATACCCGGGGTGGACCTTATGTGTGGCATCAATCACCCTAAAATATTTCCTTTCACAATTGAACATGTTCTTATAAAAATATCATTTGAATGTGTGAAACTTTATGATACAATGATGGTATTGTGATTGTAATGCATATCTTTTGGTATGGAAACCTATTGTAATGTGAAGTCGATACAAGGAGTTTGAAGCTGCAATTTTGTGATTGTAGGAGATTGGGTTGCTTGGCCATAGTTAATTGTAGGGAACCAAGTGATATCATAGAAGAGAGGATGACAAGCTAGTAGCATTAATTGACAAGTTGTTTTAATTATGTGATTTCTCGAGGATGACCAAAGTTGGGGATTTTGATGAATGCATATTCATCACCTTTTCATTGTAATTTTTGGAGTAGTTTTAGTCATTACAGTTGTTAATTGCATCATGGTTGGTTTAATTTCATCAAATTTGATTCTATCTTCAAATATTAGAATTTGACTGAAAATCTTGCTTTTATGGAGATGAAAGCACATATCAACTCAAGAGAAAGATATATTCTCTTCCTCAGACTAGTGATCAAGAATTAAAAAGAATTCACAATAAATTTGATCAAAACAACAAACCCATGCATGTTGATCGGGCAATCAGATCTCCTAGTCGGTCGACCAACATGCCCACTTTAAGCATTACTCGGACAATCTCCTTACCAGGAGATCACTCTCACTGGTCGGCGGATTAGAGGGTCATCAAAACTTACAGTAACTATGATGAATTTTCAAGATCTAATGATTAGCCAGTTCACTCCCTTGAACGGCTGATCCAAATGTTGTATACTTCCTCAATGATAGTGTTGATCAGCCAAAAAATGCCTTCCAAGTCAGATTTTCATAGAACTTTAGTTCTCCAATAGATTGAGTGATCCCCTCCTACGATCAACCGATCAATAGACTCTCTAGAAGACTTATTAGAGCGAAGATCAAACAATCAGTCTCCCCGGTCGGTTGCCCAAAATTCTATCATTTGTGTTTCCAAGTTGGTGATTGACCGACCAAACCTCGTGGTCACTTGATCAGCACGTTAGACATAGCACATTTTGACTATTGTTAGACAAAGTTATTTTACAACATAAGGGAGGCCCGATCTATTATTGTTCTATTCCATTCACTATGAGTTCATAGCATGTTTTGGGAGTAAGAATCTGGAGTATTGATGAGGAAGAAGACCATCCTAACAAAGTTCTTCAGACTTGTCATGGTCAGACCGGATTGCGGAAGTCAGTGATCTCTAGTTGCTTTCATCTTCTACATTATTGACATGATTGATCTCTCCTCCTTCTTCTTGTATCTATAATCTTGTTGCGACAATGAGAAAGTAGACCTCCTGACTAAGGCATGGAGAGTAGCCCCACTGCCTATACTCTATATTAGTTGTTAGCAAACACAGTTTTCCTCAGATGATTAAATTACTTTCCATTTGATTTATGCTTGATTTCTGAATTGATCACTCATTAGCATAGTTTGATAAAATCCTAAACATACAGACCACACAAAATTATGTTAGATCCCCAAATGGATGCACATGAATTCGATTGCGATCACAGAAGGGATCGTGTAGGGTGACCGAATCATGAACCATGGGTAACGAGACCTCAAGCCCACAAATAAATTAAGTCCTTTTGTAATTCAAGTTCTGTAAGGAGGGGAATCCACTTGGCCCTAGTTTAATTGTTGAGGTTTTTGAGTTGTAATGACTTGGATAGGTACATAGGTGGTGGTATTGAAACCCAAACATTTCAATATATTTTTTTATGTTAAGTAAACCCTTCATTTAATACTTTTCTATTTGCAATATTTAATTCAACCATTAATTCATAATCATTCTCAAACATGTGGTTTTAAATATTATTTCTAACAATAACATTGTGTTTTGGGTTTGACCCTTTACTATACTACAATTGGTTCACCCGCTTGCGGGTGAGCTAGTTGCTAATGTGATAAAGCCTTCAAAATCTAAGATAATTCTTCTTAGGAAATTTGTGTGTGCAGTAACTCACATCAATAATCTACTTTTTATTATCGATAAATATAGTTTCTTTATCTGCATGATATTTTGGATAAGTTGTCTAAGTGTGTGATAGTGTCTCTTGATTTGAAACTTTGAGAATTATTTAATTTTCCTATCTAGTTTCACTTTTATCTTTTTGTCGTGTGCTAGTTTTTGAGTGGTTTATATCATGATGCCCATTTTGATCAAAAGGATTTTCATCACACTATCAAAGTTGTTCACTAAGGTTATATTTTCACTCATGACATTAGGATCACCAGAAATGTGAAAAACATGATTGTAATAGTATGGAATCATCTAATATCTAGACCCAATTACAAATCTATTTGATATTCTTATCTGATATGTATGTATGCTAATTCTTAGGGTTACAAATCCCTTACCATTTTTTTGGATTAATATGAGACAACAACCACTAACACTAGACAGATATCTCTTTTTTTGTGTATGTGTCTCATTGTGTATATCTTTCTTGATATATTGTGTTATTCTCTCTTGTACCATAAATGCATGCCATTTTAACATACTCACTCAAATTATGTGTTCATCGTTGATTGTGTAGGTTGTTGTTTGTTCTTCCATTCACATACTATATCCTTCATGAAAAAATTTAACAACCTCACATACTATATTGTAACACCTTTCATTACACTATGAGAATAACGAATTTTGAAGCATAGCATGTACCTTGCATACATTTTTTAATTCATCAAACAAGAAAGTTAAAATGAACACATGGTGGACATTGTACCATGATTATATACATAAATCAAGGATATGCTATACTTCTTTAGTTGCCTCATTTCATCATAATAATTTTTTATTTTATTATTTACCAAGTATCGCATAACTCCACAACCTTTATGTCAAGAACATTATAGAATTAATGTATGGATGACTAGAATGTATTTTGTGTTTTGAAAGTGGGGACCTTTAAATAAAAAGTGATAGTAAAACATATAAATGTTACTCTAAATTTAATAAAATAAGGACCTAAGTTTGCCTTGTATTTTTTTTCGAAGAAAGTATAAACTTCAACAAAAAGGTACATTTTATCACGATAGTTAAATCAGAGGATCTTTCGTTAGGATTGTATGAGTCTATTTCTAAACGTAAAAGTGTTGTAGTAAATTTTTTTGGTTTTGTATGTGAAACATGACACTTTAACATGTTGGACGTCATAAATGGATTAATACCCAAATACTTTACTCATATAACTTCATCTATTTTGTCATGGTTATATATACTCAATAGTAAGTTTCAACAAATTTTATGACTGGATGGTAGATGTTCTGACCAGACAATATTGTGATGACATATCACACTATCGTGTGTGGTGTAGTGGTGAGTAACCACACTATGTCTGACCCCAAAATTTAACCTACTAGGGGGTCCATTAATGGCTCGTTCTAGGAGGTGTTCCTCATCATTTATTTTTGTATCAAAGAAAAGTCCTTTTAGATTCTCTTATATGTAAGGAATGGACCAAGTTAGCAATATATGATGGGTGTAAATGAGAAAAAATTACTGAAAATTACTAAAAACCACAATATGATGGTGTTATAAGAATATATTTTAATTTTTACTACACAATTATATGAAACCTAAAATTGGGCATCATAAATTGATCAATAACCAAATGCTCTGTTCACAAAACTCTCTTATTATTTGTCCTAGTTGTGGAAAATCAAAATTAAGTTTTAAGAATCTTTGTAAGCTTGCAGATATAAAGGCTTTTCGAATTCGCTTTTAGGTGTGTTATGGGTGTTGGATGAAATGGCTCTAGAGGGGGGTGAATACAACTAAAAAACACTTAAACCAAATTCATTAGAACTTCAAATTAATTCAAGAAATAGGATTGCAAATATGGAATTTTAGTGCAACTAAACATACATAGGAAGGATGAGAGACATTGATAGAGATCAAGAACAATGTATGTATAGCGGTTCCAAACTCCAAACTAGGAGAGTGTATATACACTACCTAGAGAGGTCAACCTCTAGGATTTTGTAACCATTTCATACTAATATTCCATTATAAGACATACAATAAGACCTTTCTTTTGAAGGGCAAGGATACCTAGCCTTCCTTTTTAAGGATTAAAAGGAGACAATAAACCTTACAAAGTCTTACCTATCCTTGGATCAAGAGTCTTCAACCTCTACAAGGGCTTACCCACTTTTACAATGAGCTAGACACCTTCACAAAGGAGCTCCCATGTTGCAATAAGTTTTCCGCCTTGAAAGAATTACCCACTGTTCTCAAGGATCTTTAGCCTTCATCTTCTCCTTCACCTTGGAGAAGCTTTCACCAACTTTGCTCTTGAGAAAGGGAATATTTGAGAGCTTTACAAGAGTACAATGGAGTAGCTCTCTCATACATATCCTATCTCACTCATAATGACATTTTGATTAGTAAACAAGAGAGAGAAAGAGGCTCTTAGTAGACAAATCCACTCAACTATAGCTAGGAGCATAATAGGAAAACTTGGGATGCATCCCAAGGGTCCCTATTTATAGTTGGGGATGTCTACTGGCCACTAGAAGCTCTTGGGAACGAATTCTAGTCATTTGGGATGTAGTAAACTTTTTGTGTACACTCTATACAGTGTAGTCGGTTGAGTTTCAATAAAGCAAACTCGACTCATAGCACTATGCGACAAAGCAAATTTGAAGTGTCAGTCGAGTTTATCCTAGATGAAACTCGACCGACGGCTTAAATTTGATTTGTTTAGTGTAGGGTTTCAGTCGAGTTTTCACTAGGACAAACTTGGCCCAACCTGGTAGTTTCCAAGACCCATCCTAGGCGTCGGTCGAGTTTTTGAGAGGGAAGCTCGACCGATAAGGGTGTCTGTAATGCATTTTGGAAATTGTCATTTGAGTGCTTAAACATTCATTTTAAGTGCTCCTATTTTTTTCTCATCTTAATTACAAGTCATAGCATTAATATAAAAAATTACAAAAATTGTCCTAAGTTATTTAGGGCATTTTCCAAAAAATGCATTTGCATTGACTTTGGCTTGTATTTGATCAATCTATGGCTTGATTGAATTGATCCTTTTCATGTACCTAACACCTGAAATCAATCTCAAATAGACGTAATAGATACATATGAATGGAATAGTTACTTCATCATCAAAATATGGACAATGTATAATTGTTAGGTCAACATTCTCCCCCCTTTTGAAGATGACAAAGCATTCTTCAACGTATTGAAAAGGACTTAGAATTCAAACTTTTACCTTATGAATTGTAGAGGGATACATGAATGAATAATAGCAATTGATTCCCCTCAATTCATGCTTACCTTTTCTTGTATGGTTAGTTTCTCCAAAAAGCTTAACCATAACACATGTATACTATTCATTCCTCTTACATAGTCACGTGTATATCAAAGAATTAACTACAAAAGGATCACAATTCAATATGTACTTATCTCACTTCTCCCTCTGTGTCATATCAAAAAGATAGGGGGTATAAGAGCTAAAACACATGTCTTATCCATAGGCACAAACTACACAAGCAACCACCATAAGCAAGCACCAACCAATGAACTAGAAAGAACAAATCATACTAGAGTCATAATCAAAATATGGAAGCACATGTGCAGAACTCATGAGATATAACCAAGCATAGAGTTAAGGTACATATAATGAGATTACAACAAAAAATATTTCCTCTCTATATGGAAACTATGAAACAACAAGATATGAAAATAGTAAGCCTCATATATAGTGCCCAAATGTTCAGTACATGAAGGTCTACAAAAAGATATAAATATGAGCACTCTATAGACCTAAGAACTAAACATCCAAGGCTATTCAATGGCCTCATCATCAACAGGCTGGTAGTCTTCATCATCATCAGAGGGTGCATCAGTGGCAGTAGGTGTATCCTCACCACCATCTCCATCTTCATTGGAGCCATCACCATCCTCATCATAACCACCAACTATTGGGTTTTGTGGAGAAATCATGCACGGTGGAAGCAACAAAATTAAATTTTCATGCAACTCGAAACATGATCGACAACAGCGTATTCAGAAAGAGTGTTCGCGGGATATACCTTATCACCGAGCAAGTCTGGCGATGTCCCGTTGCATGATGGTGTGCAACGATGTTGGACTACATGGATGGTACTTCTCTTCCATTCACTGAGTGTGTCGCAGGAAGATCGGGCGGCGTTCCTTTTGTGTGGTGATGTACACCGCTCATAGTGTGTATGAATGGTCGTTGATGTCCTCTGAACGCGGGTGGCTCAGCGTCTGTGAGTCTACTTCGTCCACGCAGATGGATTGGAGCTCCACGTCGCGCTTCCTAAGCAGACAGGAAAGGAGTAGCCTCTATGTGGTGACGTTCTAGTGTCACAGTGCTCTCCTTTCTCTCTTGAAGATGGTGACGGCTAGGGTTTACGTACGTGAGCATAAATTAAAAAGCCTCTCTCAATGTCTTATATAGATATCAGCCGTCAAGCCCCTTTAAATAGGAGACGAAAGGAAGTAGGGTTTCCTAAACCCATCAGTAAATAGAAAGACTGCATTAATTAAAATGCTCGTAGATTCATTAGAATATTCTGGAATTAATTAAATAACCAAATAATCACATTAATGGATTAATTAATATTCAACTCCATGCAATCGCTCGGGATGGCTCTATGGGCATATATACCAATAGACTCCCACTTGAACTTAGAGCCAGTCACTCCAATTAATTGGCTCAAACTTTTTAATATATTCCAATATCATTCTAATGGATTACATAAACATTTTAGTAATCAATGTGATTTGGAGCAATTCCAATCAAATCCACAACTATACTCTTATTCTAACACATCCTATGTGTGTGACCCGGTAGGCTCCAAATTACGTTGGTAGTGATATCCATAATCATATTATGATTTCACAAGCAATGTTTGGTATCTAGCAAGACTTCATTGCCACCCAATTAATTGGATAAGTTGGAGAATAACTTAACCTATCATTCATGACTGGTGTTATAATGATTGTATAGTTCCTTTGTCGCTGAAATTTTGATTGAACTCGAGTCATGGAAATGTTTATCCTCTTCAGGTTCAATCCATGTTCCTTAAACTAGAGCAGACTGTATGAGATATATGTAAGCTCAATATCACATATTGATTCACATCAGCATGGCCATGCATTTCTCAGTCTTGCTAATCAAGTGGCTGGAATATAAAACTCTCGTAGGAAGGACAAATTCCATCTACATCACTCACAGTCACCCCCATGTGTCATAGTGTACCCAAGCACCATCTTTATGGCAATCCTTATGCAGGACCACGGTGGATGATGTCAAAGTACATCGAATGACATGTGATAAATGTAGTGACTTCAGGTCTAAGAACCACAATAACCACCATCATTGTGAGATGTGACTCTAACTACCAATCATGGTATCCATGTGTCACTCTCAAGCTAGGTCTGTCCGATACACTATTCTCTAACAATTATCTATGTATTTGGTTTGATATCTCCATATCATGAATAATGAGATTCTTCCATCAACCAACATACATTCTAATATTATGTGTTATTGATGTCTATGGATATTTCCACAATAACAACCGATTAGGGACAAAACAAGAATACATACTCTTAGCATACATATGATCTCACTGTTTAGGTCATCAACTCGAAGACATATGTCATTGAGTATATTATTCTGTAGACATCTATAAGGGTTGTGGTCATCTCACAATATAAAACACAAACATATAGATTGGAAACTTGCTTTCATTGAAATGATCAATGTAGTATTACAAATCGTTTACATAGTATCCCATTACAATCATCAAATGATTGTCTCTATGGGCATACATACCGACAGATTCCCACTTGCACTTATACCCAATCACTCATGAATCTCAATCCAAGTGATCAAACATGTTCGTCATGTTTCTGTTGTGACAGTGCTTTTGTGAGCGGGTCAGCCACATTGCTTTCTATAGGTACTCTGCAAATCTTCACATATCCTCGTTGTATGATCTCTCATATGAGATGGAATCGTCATAGAATATGTTTGGAATGTTGGTGCGATCTTGGTTCTTTAGCCTATGCAATTGCTCCGTTGTTGTCACAAAACAACTCAATTGCATCACTAGCGCTTGGAACCACTCTAAGTTCAGAGATGAACTTCTTGATCCACACAGCTTCCTTTGCAGCATTAGATGTGGCAATATATTCGGCATCTGTTGTAGAATCTGCAACCGTCTCTTGCTTAGAACTCTTCCATATCAAAGCTCTGTTGTTTAGGCAAAACAAAAATCCAGATTGCGATCTATAGTCATTTTTGTCAATTTGGAAGCTAGCATCGGTGTAACCCTTTACCATGAGCTCTTCCTCACCACCGTATACCAAGAATTGATCCTTAGTCCTTATCAAGTACTTTAGGATGTTCTTTACAGCTGTCCCGTGACGTTCACCTAGATCTGACTGATATCGGCTCATCATGCTCAAAGTATACGACACATCAGGACGAGTACATAACATCACATACATGATAGATCCAATTGTTGATGCATATGGAATCTTACTCATGTGCACCCGCTCATCACATGAACTAGGACATTGGGCTTTAGAGATCGTAACCCCATGGGACATGGGCAAGTTACCTATATTAGAATCCTACATGCTAAACCTCTTTAGCACCTTGTCAATGTATGTGCTCTGTCTAGGCCTAGAAGCCTTCTAGATCTATCTCTATATATCTTGATTCCTAGTATATAGGATGCTTCGCCTAAATCCTTCATAGAAAAGGTCTGTCCCAGCCAAGCTTTTACTATTTGAAGAGTAGGGATGTCATTTCCCATCAATAGTATGTCATCCACATACAATATGAGAAATACAATTGTGCTCCCACTAACCATTTTGTAAACACAAGGTTCATCTTCATTTCGACTACTTCATCAAAACATAGATTCTAGCTCTGAGATGCTTGTTTTAATCCATAGATTGACCTTTGTAGCTTATAGAATTTATTGGCTTCCTTTGGATTGATAAAACCCTCAGGTTGTATCATATACACATCCTCGAGTGAATTTCCGTTAAGGAATGTTGTTTTAAAATACATCTGCCAAATCTCATAGTCATGGCAAGCTGCAATGGCAAGCATGATATTGATGGATTTAACCATGGAAACTGGTGAAAAGGTCTCCTCATAATCAACACCTTGAATTTGACGGAATCCTTTCACAACCAATCTACCTTTATAGGTTTGAACATTTCCATCCATGTCGGTCTTCTTCTTGAAGACCCACTTGCACCCTGTGAGTTTTACCCCTTTGGGTGGATCCACCAAGGTCCATACCTTGTTCATGTACATGAATTCCATCTCAGATCTCATGGCTTCAAACCATTTCTCATATTCTGGTCCCTTAGTAGCTTCTAGATAGGAAGTTGGCTCATCTGCTATGCCCAATTCGTCATTGTCTTAAGTCACGAGAAATCCAAATCTCTCAAGCTCGATTCATGTCCTACTAGACCTATGAGGTTCCTGTGTTACATTTGGAACTTGAAATTCCACAACAGTTTGTGAGTCTTCATGTTCCTTATGTACCTCCTCGGGTTCTCTGCTTTCTTGTTGATCTTGAACTTCTTTGAGCTCTGCATTCCTCCCACTGATTCCTTTGGAAATAAACTCATTTTCAAGAAATACAGCAGTCCTAGCAACAAACACTTTGTTGTCAGTTGGTGTGTAGAAGTAGTATCCCCGAGTTTCCTTGGGGTATCCAACAAAATATCATTTTTCAGATTTGGGTCCAAGCTTTTCAGGAATTTTTTTCCTAACATAAGCTCCACATCCCCAAATCTTTAACATAGACAAATTGGCACGATTCTCATTCCATATCTCATATGGTGTCTTTTGAATCGATTTGGAAGGTACATGGTTAAGTGTAAACGTTGCGGTTTTAAGAGCATATCCCAGAATGATATTGGAAGTTCGGCTGAACTCATTATTGATCGTACTATGTCTAATCATGTACGATTCCTTCTTTCTGACACACCATTATGTTGTGGTGTACCAGGTAGAGTCCATTGTGATACAATACCACGGTCTCTCAGAAGGTCCTCAAACTCTTGGCTTAAGTATTCACCATCTCAATCTGAACGGAGTGCTTTAATACTCTTAACAAGTTGCTTCTCTACTTCATTCATGGAAATCTTGAACATTTCAAGAGTTTCTAACTTGTGTTTCATAATATATACATAGCCATACCTACTGAGGTCATCAGTGAAGGTAATGAAGTATTGATAGCCTCCTCTAGCATTTGATCTAAAAGGTCCACATACATCAGTATGTATGAGCCCTAGCAGATCACTGGCTCTCTCACTGTGTCTAGTGAAAGGAGTCTTGGTCATCTTCCCTGAAAAACATGCCTCACATATCTCTAATGATTCAAAATCAAAAGAGTCTAGATAACCATCCTTATGGAGTCTAGATATGTGCTTCTTGTTTATGTACCCAAGACGACAATGCCATAAGTATGTTTTGTTTGAGTTATCAAGTTTTAGCTTTTTAGTATTTATGTTGTATATGCTAGTCTCAAATTCTAACAAGTAGATACCATAAGACATAGGGGCATTGCCATAAAAGATCTCAGCTTTAGAAATGGAAATCATTTCATTCTTAATGTGAAATTCAAATCCACTCTTGTCCATACAAGATATAGAAATAATATTTCTATTAATGGCAGGTACATAATAACAGTTCTCTAATTCTATTACAAGGCCCGTAGGTAGAGATAAACTAATAACTCCAACTGTGGTGGTAGCAACTCTTTCTCCATTAGCGACCCACAACTCGACTTGGCCCTTTCATAAAGTTTTACTTCTTATCGTCATGCATATTTGAACATATGTGAGATCCACATCCGGTATCCAGTAGCCATGATGAAGAAGTATTTAAGTTTATATAAATAACGTATATACCTAAAGTGGAGATCTCTATCCCCTACTTCTTCTTTCTTAATTCCTCCAGGTAGAGAGAAAAATTTCTTTTCCAATGTCCAGCCTAGTGACAATGGTGATAACTGCCTTCTTTGGAGATCCCACCTTTAGCTTTGAGCACGGATGACTTTGGCTTCTTCCCGGTTTTAGAACCTTTATCAGCCTTACTTTTTCCTTTTGACTTTGCATTTGTCCTGTTGATCATCATCACAGACTTGGGCTTGTCTTTCTTCATCTATGCTTCAACTATCCTCAACATGCCCAACAATTCTGACAACGGCTTGTCAAGATTGTTCATGTTGTAGTTCATGACAAAATAACTATATGATTCAGACAATGATTGCAGAATCACATTAGTAGCCAACTCTTGACTTAGGGGAAATCCCAGCTTGGATAGGCTTTCCACGTACCCAATCAAAGTGAGTATATGGGTGACAACTAAGTCTCCCTCTTTCATCTTACTTCTAAACAAAGCCTTAGAGACATCATATCTCTCTTGTCTTTCTTGATGATGATACATGTTCTTGAGATGTGTTACCATCTCCATGACATTCATGTTCTCATGCTGCTCTTGCAACTCATAGTTCATTGAGCACAACATCATGCACTTGACATCCACGGCATCATCAAGGTGCTTCTTGTAAGCATCCTTTTCAACCTTGGGCGCATTTGAGGCGGGTTCTGTTGGCTCTGGTGTTTCAAGGACATAGAGCTTACGCTCTTATGTGAGAACAATTCTCAGCGTCCTAAACCAGTTTTGAAAGTTGGTTCTGATAAGTTTATCCTTCTCAAGGACCGATCGCAATGAGAAAGTGTGAGTGTTATTTTTCATTTGATCACTACAAAAGAAAAAGTTTGCATTTAGTCCAAAACATTTTGACTTGTAAAGATTTGATAACTGAGTTTAATTAGGCCTTTAATTAATTATGCTCCCACTATTTTATTCAAATTGATAGCCCTCACTATCAACTTGGAAGATTGTAGAGTACAACCTTCTAGTGAGCCAAGATCCAAAATAATTGGATCAATGCCTGTTAAACGTCGACATCAAAGACCAAATACTAAGGTAGACAACTTTTTCCAATTGCATCATATGCAACTCTTAGATAGATGATCATGCACAACTCCTTTCCATGATGCATATGTGTGCCTCTAGGTACTTGATCCTATCAAGGTTCCCTAGTTAAGTCCAACCCATAAGCCAACACGATGAGCGTGCACCCTGCGGAGGCAGACCCACAGACCCACCATCACACTTCTACGAGATAGACAATGTACCACGCAGAGGCGTGCCCACACATAGTCGATCAAGCTTTTCATGTGTGTTGCTTTATGGAAGGCAAATAAAACTTAATATTATTAATTGAGGGGTTTTATTAATACATATACATATCCCAACACCACATACTTTATAATATGTATCATATATTACTATATCCACAACCATAAATGATAGACATGCAATCACAAACACAAAAACATCGGTTATGGCCATACTATTATAATCCTTTGGAGCAACAAAGGATTACAGTCCACCTAAGGTCTTATGCATCTCATGCAACAACAACATGTAAATCAACCTATAAGGATCAACATTACAATGAACAACTTCATGGATGATCCGTGAGGTTGGAACTTCAAGTTGCTTCTTGTAATTTGATATTCACGTTGCTTCTCCATGGATGCGCCTTGGAGTTGGATCTTCAATTTGCTTCTTGGAATTGGATCTTCATGGTGCTTCTCCATGGATGCTCCTTAGATTCGGATATTCAAGTGGCCTCCTTACATCAAGTTTACAAAGAATAAAACTAATCCTATCTCTATTACATCATATGAGTATAAATATAAAGAGAAAGAATTGATTACACTTTGAAATAAGAGATGAGGCTCGGCATGCAAGTCAAATACTTTATACAAAAGATCCACGTATAACCATTATACATCCATAGCATTCTCAAACAAACATGTCCATAAGATTCACAACCACATTCATTCACAACATCTACAAAAGGGGATTCTAGGCCATAACTGTGCATGCATTCACTACATAAAATAGATTTTTAAGGCGACGTGTATGATATAATAGGTATATCTACATATACATATATACATATTAAAACTACAGTCCTTTTAATGTGGGACATTCCCCATTATATGCGGGGTACATAGGGGCAGCACCCCTGTGCAGGGATCTCACTACCTGGTCAATGGGTAGAGGTTGAGGGGAGGCCGCCCCTCGCTGAGTCTCAAGGGAAGATCCCCTGAAAGGTCTACAGAATTTTACTTTCATGCACTTAGGAAAATTAATATTTTACATAGTCGACCCCGTCCCTAACGTCAAAAATAGAAGCCTACGGCGTATGTAGAATTAGGTTTAGATTTGTACATTAGCCGTTTTAATTTGCATCATATGCTACATAGAAAACAATATATAGTGATTCGATCATATCGAAACAAATCTAAATGCATCATAGATCGACACTGCTCTTATACCACTGTTGGGTTTTGTAGAGAAATCATGTGCGGTGGAAGCAACAAAAATAAATTTCCATGCAACCTAAAACATGATCTCGTCGACAACAACATATTCAGAAAGAGTGTTTGCAGGATATACCTTATCGCAGAGTAAGTCCGACGATGTCCCGCTGCACGATGGTATGCAACGATGCTGGCCTACACGGACGATACTACTTTCCCATTCGCTGAGTGCGTTGCGGGAAGATCAGGCAGCACTCCTTTTATGTAGTGATGTACGCCACTCGTAGCATGTATGGATGGTCGTTGTCGTCCTCCGAACACAAGCGGCTCAGTGTTTTGTCTCTACTTCATCCACACGGATGGATTGGAACTCCACATCATGCTTCCTAAGTTGGCAGGGAAGGAGTATCATATGTGCATCAACATGCTAGCGTCACAGTGCTACCCTTTCTCTCCTGAGGATGGTGATGGGTAGGTTTTACGTAGGTGAGTGTAAACTGAAAAGCATCTCTCAATATCTTATATAGATATCGGCCATCAAGCCCCTTTAAATAGGGGACGAAAGGAAGTAGGTTTTCCTAAACCCATCGATAAATAGAAAGACTACGTTAATTAAAACACTCGTGGATTAATTAGAATATTTTGGAATTAATTAATTAACTAAATAATCATATTAATTGATTAATTAATATCTGACTCCATGCAATCGCTCGGGATGGCTCTATGGGCATATATACCAACACCAATATGATCCTCAACATCCTCATCAGCCATCTTTATGACCTTCTCAACCACGAAGGAGCGAGGACTGGGTCATCTGTGATTTTTCTCTTTCCAAGAGACACCAAACTCCCACAATGTCTTAAATTACTCGTAATTTGGTACAGAAGCCCAATCAAAATCAGCAGGAAGGGCAGCAGATGGGCCAATAGGAAGTGCAAGCAGATGAGACGAGGAAGCAGGGGTAGGTCCACCATCATAGGTAGGGGGAATAGTGGAAGCAACATGTTGGCAGGCTGGGTAGAACTGACTGTATGCATAGGAAGCATATTTAGCAGCTGGATAGGATTGGTAGGTAAGGTTAGGATGGGTGCTAGGAAAATTAATGTTTGACATTATTTTGACTAGATCCTCATGTAGGTGCTCCTGGACCTGCATGTTGTATGACTTTTGGTGCATAAGTTGTGTGGGTTCTACGGGTATTCTTCTCCGAGTCAAACATGTCATGTGATGGAGAATGTAATGGGCCCATTTGACTTTGACATCACAATAGAGATAATACATTAGCACAACAATGTTTTCTACAATATCCATTTGATTTTTCTTTGGATGAATATTAAAGTTGACTACAAGTGCAATGAGGTGAGTCTTGATATCAAGAGAGGAAGAAGGAATAATCACTTTCTTCCTATAGGGTACCTCAAGTTTCTTTTGGAACTTATGGATGTCAGGTAGGGTGAGTTTGGGTTCAAAACCTTGGTACAACTTTTCAGGGTCAAGAAGATCAAGATATTGGTGATAGGTGGTTAACTATGTATACACAGTAGAACCATTGAAGTAAGTGTTCAAGGGATCTTTAGTGGTGATAAACCTAGTACCCACAACCATGGATGTAAGGATCACTTGAGTGTTAGGGGGTGGCACAAGATAAGTGTGTAGTTCCATATAAGATTGCATAGAATTCTTGGACAACTTTTGTGCTAGAAAGAGATTTAGAGTAGCACAATCTCTCTACACAAAATGCACCAAGGTGTTGCGCATTGAACACCACAACAACCTCAGTCATCACCTCATTTTGGGATTCAAGCACAATAGGAAAAAGAAAAGGATTTCTAGAAAGAAGCTCCTTATACCTATTTACATCTTGAGAGGAGATGAAATATGTGCCATCAAAAGGAATTACCCTAGGAGCAGTGGAGGATGAGGGAACTCTAGCTAGGCTGGTTGTTTTGCGTTGGAAGCCATGGGGATGAAAAGAGAGGGAATGGCACTAAGACGAGGAAGAAGGCATGAGCAGTAAGATGCCCAAGTTGTTGGGTCAAGGTATGGAAGGTTAGGGCAGGTGATACGAGGCTGAAGAGGGTAAGGGAAGGGTTTGGGTAGCCCTAGGGTTCAAGGATGAATAAGAAAGGAAGTCTATTGATCGATTTTCGTCTAGTTGAAAGGGAGAAAATCAACTGATGGTCTATATATATTTCCACCCAACTATGTTGTTGATCGAGTTTGAGGTTTGGGAAGCTCGACCGACACTCCTATGTATTCAGTCCTTGGGTTTGTTGTCAGTCGAGTTTCCCCATAGCAAACTCGGCCGACAGGTGAGTCTATCCAAAAGATAAAAAAATCAATTCTAGTCCACTAGAGTACTATATAAATTTATTTTTCTAGTCTATCATGCATTTTGAACATATTAAGACACTTTCCACTCATCATTGACTATTATTTTATAGTAAAATGAGCTTTTGTAAAAATAGCCAAAAATAAGCAAAACAAGGCAGAAAAGCTAGGCATATATAGCACAAACATGTATGAGATGAGAAAATTATGAGCAAGAACATGTAGGTAAGAGAACATATAGCTAGAAGGTATACCATTATCATCAAGAACAATAATAAGCAATTCTTTTGATCTATAAAAGTAAATTTCTCTCTAGCTATATATTTAGTGAAAATGACCGCAAGTTGATTTTCCATGTCCACATGAGTGATATAGATGTCTTTCTTGGCAATGAGGTCACATAGGAAGTGATGGAGAACCTCTATATGTTTGGCTCTACTATGCAATATAGGATTGTAAGAAAGATTGATTGCACTGGTATTATCACAAAATATAGGATAAGCATCATAATGAACACTAAAGTCTTGGAGCATTTACTTCATCCATTGGAGTTGGGCACAAAAACTCCCAGGTGCAATATATTCAAGCTTGACAGCTGAAAGAGACACAATGTCTTATTTCTTAGAGAACCAAGAAACTAAGCATGGTCCTAGGAGAAAGCAAGTGCCACTTGTACACTTTTTATCAATTAAGCACCCTACATAATCCACATCACTATAAGCAGTAAGAATAAAGTCCCTTGACTTGGGATGCCATAGTCTAAAATTTAGGTTTTGGTTAGGTACCTTAAGATCTTCTTAACCGCTATAAGATGGGATTTTCTAGGACTTGATTGAAATCTAGCACACAAGCAAACATTAAACATAATATCAAGTTTAGAGGTAGTTAAATATAACAAGCTACCAATCATACCTCTATATAGCTTCTCATCTACCTTCTCACCTTCCTCATATCTATCAAGTTTGTCAGTGTTTGACATGGGAGTATCCATTGGTTTGGTGTTCTCCATCCCAAATCACTTCAAGAGTTCACTTGTATACTTGCCTTGGTTGATAAAGTTTCCTTCCTTTGTTTGTTTGATTTGGAATCCAAGGAAGAAAGTAAGCTCCCGCATCATACTCATGTCAAATCCAATCTACATATGAGAAATAAACTCCTTGCAAAAATCAAGATCAATTCCACCAAATATGCTATCATCAACATATATTTGAATGATCAAAAAGTTTCTAGAAGTGTATTTAAGAAAGAGTGTATAATCAACTTTTCCCATGGCATAGCTATTTTCTAGCAATTGTTTTTTGAATTTATCATATCAAGCTCTAAGGGCTTATTTGAGAGATATAGGGGCTTATTTGAGTCCATAGAGAGCTTTTGTAGCAAATAAACATGGTTAGAAAGCTTGCCATGTTCAAAGATGGGAGGTTGAGCCACATAGACTCCTTCCTCTATCTACCATTTAGAAACACACTTTTAACATCCATTTGGTATAGCAAGAAATTTGTATAGCTAGTAAAGGCAAGTAACATTCTAATAGATTCAAGTCTACCAACAGGTGCATGAGTTTCATCAAAATCAATACCTTCATGTTGATTGTAGCCTTGAGCAACTAACCTTGCTTTGTTATTTACCACTTTGGCACATTTATATAGCTTGTTGCAATAGAGCCACTTGGTGCTAATGATCTTCCTGTCATTTGGTCTTGGCACTAAGGTCTACATTATTCTTTTCAAACTACTCTAGCTCCTCTTGCATAGCTAGGATCTATTCATCATCTTTAAGATCTTCCTTCACATTCTTGAGCTCAAGTTGTGAGATGAAGGCGCTATCGGCTTGTTCTTTATTGAATGCAACCCACGTCTTCACCCTTTCAAAAGGATTGTCGATTATGAGCTCCTTAGGATGATCTTTTGCAAAATGGGGAGTTGGATCCTTCTTTTATTCTTTCTCTTCTTCATCTACTACCACCTCTTTTCCTTTGTTTTTATTGTCGAGTTCTTTTAATCTAGGAACCACCTTATCTACAACATCATCATTCACAATATTCTTCGAAATAGAGGGGTTAGTTTCAACAAATTTAACATTGATAGATTCTTCTACTTTAGATAATTCAATGTTAAATACTCTAAATGCTCTACTAGTAGTGCTATATCCAATATAGAAAGCATTGTAATATTTCACATCAAACTTTTCGAGAGTATTCTTGGTGTTTAAAACAAAACAAGGACAACCGAAAACATGAAAGAAGTCAACAGAGGGTTTTCTACCTCGCCATAACTCATGGGGGGTGGGCTCTGTTAGAAGGGGTGAGTGAAAACCCGATTTTACACAAAACATGAAGTACTAATAGATTCATACCAAAACTTCTTTGGAGTATCATACTCTAGAAGCATGGTCCTAGCCATTTCATGTAAAGACCTATTCTTTATCTCTACGACCTCATTTTGTTGAGGTGTACGAGCGGAAGAAAAGTTGTGCATATAACCAGATTCCTCATAGAATTTTTCAAAGAAATCATTTTCAAACTCTCCCCCATGGTCACTATGGGTACAAATGATCTAACAAGAAGCTTCATTTTCAACTTGTTCGCAAAAAGTAGAGAAAACCTTGAGAGCATCACTTTTTGAAACTAAGAAGAAAGTCCAAGTAAAGCGATAGAAATCATTGACAATAACGAGGCAATACTTGATACCATGAAGTGATTGAGTTCTAATTGGTTCAAAAAGAACAATGTGAAGAAGTTTCAAGAGATCTTTTGATACTAAGGACTCCTTTGGGTTTAACGGAGGATTTGCTTTGCTTTCCTTGTGTGCAAGGTTGGAATTCTTCATCCTTCTCAAAGTCCAATTTAGGAAGACCTTTAACCAAATCCTTTTTGCACATCTTCTTAAACTGATGCATATTTACATGACCAAGGCTACAGTGCCACAAAGATATATCACTTTTATCAAAAACCAAGCATTTACCAAGAATAGGCTTAAGAGAATCAAGAATAATAACATAAAGATTTCCATTTCTAGTTCCCTTATATATGACATTGTAGGAGAGGGAATCTAGAAGCAAGCATTTAAGAGAAGTAAATACCACAAGATATCCATTGTCATATAATTGAGTAACACTAATAAGATTGTGATATAGGCCATACACAAGAATTATATTCTTGATGCATAGTGAACCACCCACATCATCATCAATTCATCACCTATAACTTTACCTTTGTTGTTATCACCAAAAGTCATTGATCCTCCTTTCTTCTTTGTGAAATTGTTAAAGTGGCTTATCTCACTTGTCATGTGCTTGGAGCAACCACTATCAAGAATCCATTTTACTTTTACCTATAAGAAAGGAAGATGTCTGTGCCCAAATCAAACCTTAGGATCTAGAGTTAGCTTGGGGAACCATTTCATCTTTGGGTTGATCCCCTTCTCTTTGTATGGACAATACGTAGAATAATGATCATCACTCTTATAATGTGCACAAACCATAGGGTTCTTAGAGCTGGATGACTTTCCATGGAAAATAGGAGGTCCCATGCTCTTTTTCTTACCCTTGCCCTTTCTCTTGCTCTTGGGATCTCCCTCATACCCCAAACTACTTTTACCATTTTGTTTTGTAGAGTGATCTAGAACTTCATTGATGGACTTTTTCCCTTTGAGGAACTTTTGCAAGTAAGATGTAAGCTTGTGATTATCATCACTAAGAGTAATGACAATAGAAGAAAGACTAGCTAAATCCTCTTGAGCATGAAGCAGGCCGGCCTCTAGACAGAGGGCTTTAGTATGACAAGAATATCTCTCAAGAGTTATACTAGCTACTTCATTATTAGTCAAAAAGGTCTAGAAGAAAGATCATTTACTCTAGAAAGCAATCTAGCATTTTCAGTTCCAAGCAAAATAAGCTCATAAAGATATATTTTGTTTTCATCCTTAATATCATCACAAGCATGTCTACGATCATTGAACTTGGATTATCATTTTCAGTTCTAATCAAAACAAGCTCATTAAGGTGAGTTTAATTTTCATTTTTAAGACTATTGATGTTCTTAAGATAAATTCCATTCTCTACCTCAACGACATTGTATTGCAACTCAAGTTCAAGAAATTGACATTGCAAAGAATCTATACTATCAAGATGAACTTTCTTATTTTGCTCAAGGAGATAAATTTTAGCATACAACTTATCAATAATTTCCTCTAACCTTTTCTTCTTAGATTTGCATTTGAAATAAGAAGTGTGGGAAACATTAAACATTTCAATGAGGGCTTCTTTACATAAATCATTCAAGCTTACCTCACTTACCTCACATATGTCTTTACTAGTAGAGGCCATGAGAGAAAGGTGACATTCTTCCTTATTGGAGCTAGAATCACTCGAAGAAGACTTCTCCCATGCGACATGGGCTGCATTTTTGCTTCTTCTTTGATTTTTTCCCTTCCTCTTGAACTTGCTTTCTTTCTTATAGTCCTCCTTCTTCTTGGAGATTCTCTTGTGATCACCTTGGGGAAATCATTATTGTAGTATCCCTTTTGACCACACTCATAGTACATTGGAGTAGAAGAGGATGAAGGCTTTCCTTTAAAGTGCTTCCCCTTAGAGTAGTCAACTTCATGATCACTAGGGGCTTCATCTTCACTTGAGGAGGGAGTAGCCCAACAAGCAAGTAGTTTTTGAAGAACAATAGCCTCCACTTGAGTTCTGAAGGCATTTTCCGTCATCTTCTTTGACTCATTCTCTTTAAGATTTTCTTCTTCTTCTTGCTTGTCAAGTCTTGGTTCATAAGCTTGAAGATTCCCAATGAGCTCTGCGGTAGCAATCTCCCCAAGGATTCTTATTTCTTCAATGGATGCCACCTTGGATTGCCACTTCTTAGGAGATACCTAAGGATCTTGGAGTTGATAGTGCCTTGATCCATGGGTTGGCCCAAAGAAGCAAGTCAATTGATGATGGTGTTAAGCCTCGAGTACATCTCAACCACTCTCTCTTTCTTGCCCATCTTGAAGTTCTCAAGATGTCTTTGAGCATATAGACCTTGGACTCCTTGACTTGCTTGTTCCCTTCATAGGTGATGCCTAGTTTGTTCCATATCTCATAGGTGGTGTTCTAAGAAGAGATCCATTTGAATTAGGAAGGAGTGAGGGTTGCATAGATGATGCTTTATTAGCCTTTGCATTCAGTTGGGCCTTCTTCAATGTAGCTTCATCCCAAGTAACCACATCCCCGACTTCCTTGTAGGGAAGGATGACTACTTTCCACATGTCATAGATCATCCCTTGCAAGTAGAACTGCATATGTCGCTTCCAATAAGGAAGTTTGTGTTGTCGAAGATTGGAGGTCTCATGGATAATCCACCCTCCAAGTTGAGAGACTCAAGAAGGTTGTCTCCCATCTTCTCGTCTCGTGGGAGAACTTGTCGGAGAAGACCGTGGCTCTGATACCACTTGTTGGATCAAAGGGCTCTAGAGGGTGGGGGTGAATAGAGCTAAAAAGCGCTTAAACCAAATTCATTAGACAATAAAATTACTTCAAAAAATATGAACTCAAATATAGATTTTTGTGCAACTAAACATGCATAGGAAGGATGAGAGAGATTGAATGAGATTAAGAACAAGCTATGTATAGTGGTTTCAAACTCCAAACTAGGAGAGTCTACATGTACTGTCTAGAGAGGTCAACCTCTAAGATTTTGCAATGATTTCATACTTATATTACATTATAAGACATACAATAAGACCTTCCTTTTGCAGGACAAGGATACCTAGCCTTCCTTTCAAGGATCAAAAGGAGCCAATAAACCTTCTATCCTTAGAGCAAGAGTCTTCAACCCGTACAAGGCTTACCCACTTTTGCAATGATTTGAACACCTTCAATAAGGAGCTCCCCTCTTGCAACAAGTTTTCTGTCTTGAAGGAATTACCCACTCTTCTCAAGGATCTTCATCCTTCACCTTGGAAAAACTTTCACCAACTTTGCTCTTGAGAAAGGGATTGGGAAAGTGAAGATTTGAGAGATTTACAAGAGTACAATGGAGTAGCTCTCTCACACAAAGCCTATCTCACTCATTATGACATTTTGATTAGTAAGCAAGAGAGAGACAAAGGGGCTCTTAGTAGACAAATCCACTCAACTATAGCTAGGAGCATAAGAGGCAAACTTGAAATGAAGCCCAAGGATCCCTATTTATAGTTGGAGATGTCTACTAGCCACCAGAAGCACATGGGAATGAGTTCTAGTGGTTTGGGGTGTTGCAACTGATTTATTTTTGATGTTTGTAACACTCCAATATCTAGAAACACATTTTCTCCACACTTCGTACAATGTAGACGGTCGAGTTTCAATAAAGCAAACTTGGCCAATAACACTATGCGACAAAGCAAATTTGAAGTGTCAGTCGAGTTTATCCAAGGAGAAACTCGACCGACGATTTAAAATTGATTTGGCCAATGCAGGGTGTCGATCGAGTTTTTACTATGAAAAACTCGGCCGAACCTGACAGTTTCCAAGATCTATCCTAGGCGTTGGTCGAGTTTTCAAGAGGGAAACTCGGCCGACAAGGTGCCTATGATGTATTTTGAAAATTGTCATTTGAGTGCTTAAACATTCGTTTTAAGTGTTCTTACTTTTTTCTTATCTTAATTACAAGTCATGACATAAATACAAATGGTTACAAAAATAAGTCATTTAGGGCATTTTCCACAAAAGTGCATCTGCATTGGCTTTGACTTATATTTGATCAAACTAGGGCTAGACTTAATTGATCCTTTTCATATACCTAATACCTAGAATCAATTTCAAATAGACATATTAGATATATATGAATGCAATAGTTACGCCATCATCAAAATATGAACAATGTATAACTGTTAGATCAACAATGGGTTGATGGGCCTATAAACATTTGAAGGGTGTGACAAAGAAGACTTTCCTCAAAATAAACTGCCATGTTGCGGCTATAGGTAAATGGCAAGAAGCAAAACACATCTCACTCAACCATAGCACATACTTAACATGTGACCATTCGACTATCGGACTAGCATTATTAAAGCATATATTTCAAATTCACATTTTGAGGGGGCAATGGCCCCTACTGTCACTAATTCCGACTATGGATGTACCAAACCACAAATAAAACTCTCTTTTATTATCCAAAATACATGATTTTAAAAAGATTCTTTTATACATATGTGCATGATAACTACGATTTTCACGGCAAGAAGGCTTACATAAGGTATCACATATTTTAAGTCTAAGGTACATTTTGAAACAATTGTGATATTTTCTTATATTAAAAAATAATAAATTTGTACATACTATACTATCCGAAAAATTGTCACAAAACCATAACCAGTTAACACCTTGAAGTGTTAAAATTTTCACCTTACAAATAAGAATGTCACATGACGTAGATAAGTATAGCAGCCTTCTTTATAAGTACACGCTAATGCACACATCTAGATAATCAAACTTGACATAATACGTATATTTGATATCTTCCAGCCACATAGACTCTTTTTCGATTTTGTTTGTATTTTTGTGTTTACTTTATAATACTATTTATATAAGAATAATAATATTTATTTGATATGTTATATGAATAGCATAATATTTCTTGATTATTATTAAATATGAAATAATATTATTAATTAATATTTTATCTTAATCTATATTTCTTAAATATCATATAATGGAAATGGCCAAATCAAATAGTGACTAAATAAAAAGTGGATTATTATCTCAATTAACTGGTCTTTTCCTTACCACATGTGTATGTGCTAAAAATAATAAGAAGTTAATGAGTTATAGTCTATATTAGGTTTGTTAATATAATCCAAATGTATATGATTTGGATGGTTATGATATTTTTTTGAAAGTAGTGAAACGTAAACTTACATTTCAAAGATGACGACGACAACGACAACGACGATGATGATGATAATAATAATAATAAAAATAAAAATAATAATAATAATAATCATCATCATTTAAGCTTAAGTCCCAACTATGTTGGGGTCGGCTACATGGATGCTTCGTTTCCATTCAGCTCTATCATGTGCTATATTCTGGTTAAGATGTAGAGATTAAAAATCTCTCTATATAAGCTCATCCCATGTTAATGTAGACCTTTCTGACTCAATAACATTGTTTCGTATAGGCACATTTGTCGGTCTGCGTTGCACATGTCCATACCATCTAAGTCGAATCCTTGCCACCCCCACCTTATTCCTGATATAGTCATTTCCTTTTCTCGTCTTCCCACACATACATTTCAACATACACATTTCAGCCACGTTCATCTTGTTGAGACATTGTTTCTTCACCGCCCAACATTCACTCACGTAGAGCATGGCTGGCCGTATAGCTGTTCTATAAAACTTACTTTTTAACCTAAGCGAGATCTTCTAATCACATAAAACTCATAGTTGCATTCCTCCATTTCAACCATCGTGCAGTAATCTTATGACAAACATCATTTTGAACATCCCATCTATAATAATAATAATAATAATAATAATAATAATAATATACTAATAATATAATAATAATAATAACAATAACAATAATAATAACAACAACAATGATGACGACGACGACAATAATAATAATAATAATAATACCAATAATAATAATAATAATAATAATAATCCGAGGTAAGTTGACAAATTGAATCCGGTCCAGATTACTTCACAGCGAATACACCATTTTCTTTTCTTTGGTTGTTTCGTTCGGGTTGGTGCCGGATTTAGATTCGGTTACGGCTTCTCGTCCCTTCTTAAAAAGTGCATTCCGCTGTAGCATTTCCCGCGCTCTAGTTCTTCCCCATGGACCCGTCTTTCGGTTTCTCCCCCTTCATCTCGACACCAGCGACCTAATACTCGGGGCAGCTACGACAGTGTGCCCTTCCTGTCACAGGAACGGCGTGTCCCGTCCTTTCCGGCTGCTCTTCTCCCGGCGTAGGCAGTAGTGCCAGTAGCTGTGGTTGGTGCTTAACCTAGTGACTCGTTGAGAGGCGGTGATCAGGTAGTCGTCCTCTTCTCGCCCCTCATCCTGCTGCTTTTTGGTTGTACCTTCCTCCTGCTTACCTTCGCATTTCTTCTTTCTCGCTCTCGCCCTCTTCCATGTTTCCCCCTTTTTTCATCCGCAACTCTTATGTTACAGCGGTTTCCTCTCTTGTATTTTTTTTATTATTGACACTGCCCCCCTCCCCGTAAGAAAAACCCGACCTCGACAGCTCAGTGCCCTAGGACCCGATCAAGCAGCGCCGATCTAGCCGCGGCATCGGCCACTGAAGCAGCCGCGCTGACCGCTTAAAGCAGCAGCGCCAGCCACCGCCAGGAGCACTGACGACGGCCACCACTCCAGCAAGCGGCGGCGGCCACCACACAAGTACATATATGTCCTTCTTTCTTCAGCCTTTGCTACTATACCTCGTGTCCTCCGTACCTTTTTCTCCTCTTATTCATTTACATGTATTTTGATTCCTTTCATTTTTCTTCTTCCTATTAGCTTGTCTTCTCCAATTGTCAAAGCTCACATTTCAGCGAGCTGTTTGTTGGGTGTGTAGGGAGCAGACGATAGGTAGGCAGCTGTTGTCCACTTCTTTTGAATGTGCTTCCTCTGACCTCATTTCTCTCCTCTCAATCTTACGCACATTATTCCTTTGATCCTAATACACAGCCACGTATTAGGTTGTTTGGGCTGTTTGAGGTTGTTGCATAGTGCGTATAGTGCTCGAGTAAGTGTTGCCGTGCATACAGTGCTCCAGTACAAGACCGAGCTATTCCTGTCATCACCAGGACGTGATTCTTTTTGTAAGTCTCTCTAGTCTGTTACCTGTTTCTTCTTGAACCTTTTTACAACATAATATTTGATTTGATTATTCCGTATCGGTATTGGAACAATATGTAAATCATCTGTATTATATATATATATATATATATTATATTATATATATATATTATATATATATAATATATATATATATTATATTATATATATTATATATATAATATATATATATAATATATATATAATATATATAATATATATATATATATAATATATATATAATATAATATATATAATATATATATATATATATATATATATATATAGAGAGAGAGAGAGAGAGAGAGAGAGAGTAATTGCCCGAACTTTTGCCAGACTTTCCCTCAAATTTTATCTGAATATTCCACATAATTCCTGAATGCCCAAATTTTCAGCCTCGGTGAATGATTACCGAATCCTGAATCTGTGGTGATATAATGTAAATATTTACATTTCAATGATATATATAACTAAATTATTAAAGAGCAATAACAAATAATACGATTACTATTCATTAGAATATCGTACATAGTTGTAATTATGTAAATATTTGTATTTATTGCAGTTATACGAACATATAATATAAAAGAACAAAATGTTAATGACTTACTTTAAACTGTTAAACAACATTAGTAATTGAATAATGAACTAAACAGTATATTTAATTAAGGCATCCTATAGCATATTATAGCAATTGACAATTTCATTATACATGTATAGTTGTATACTATATCCTATATTATACAGATATCCATATATAATATAATAGTACATATAGTCTAGTTTTTATTGAAATTGTACTTCTATATATTATGGTACTTATATAGTACTCATGTTTACATGGTAATTTCACCATACCAAAATAGAACTCTCATGTAGCGGCCAGTGGGATCAATATAGGTCCTATACAATATTATCAATCAGCTATAAGGTAGTACATTTATATGGTTTTCTTATTTACTTTTATAGCATGTAATACGCAATAGGTATTGAGCAATCTATTATTCTGTTTCATATACTTGTTGTTGAACCATGGCGATCCTTGTTTAGATTGAGTGGTCCTAAGCAGGCGATCAAGCTGCTCACACAAAGCAGGATACAACGGGTTGAAGCGGGAAAGCGCGGGTCAAATGACAAAATCCTTCACCAGCTGCTTCATCTAAAATTCCCCAGGTAGATGGGCTGCCACCTTAAGCGCAATATGGCCACTTTTTAAACCAATGTTGATAGCTATAAAATTTTGGGGACCCATGAAAGAGACTCAATGTGGCAACTAGGTCATGGCACGTGTCAAGGTTCACCCTCTAGGTGCCTAGACATACTAAATAAGTTTGATAAAATGTGCAAAATACTAATTGTTTGTCCTGTTGGATCTATAATGGGCTCAAGGAGGGGTGAATAGAGCTAAAATTACTTAAACAAAATTTATTAGACCTTCAAGATATTTTCCAAGATAATATTGCAAGTATGAAGATTTGATTGTAACTAAACAAGCATAGCAAGAGAGAGAGATTGAACAAGCGCCAAATAACACAAGTTATTTTTTTTTTTGATTTACGAGAGAACCGCCCCCGTAGAAGCGCCACTATTGTGACCCCCCCAGACAACGTAAACTCTCGGGGCACGAGAGGGTGTGGTCCGGTCACCCCCCTCCTGCGCCCAATCAAATTCGTGTTACTTTTCGCAGAGCACCTTCAGCGTGATTCGAACCCGGGTCCTTCATATGGACTTACCGAGCCGTAACCAGCCGGGCTAGTTATTTATAGTGGTTCCAACCTAAAATTAGGAGTTGTACATCCATTTAGAAGGGTTAATCTATAGGATTTTCAACCATGTCTCACTCGTTATATTCCATTATAAGAGTTACATAAGACCACCCCTTTCTAGGTCAAGGGCTAAACTAGCATTCCTTTTCGGATCAAGAAGTCAATAACCATTACAAAGGACTTACCTGTCTATGACCAAAAGTCTTCCGCCCTACTAAGGATTTACCTACTCTTGCAAAGTGTGTTTGGTTTTCTCCGAGGGCTTACTCACTCTTGCAACGAGTGTTTGGCTGTCAAGGTCTTACCCACTCTTGTCTTAGATATTCCGCCTTTGACTTCACCTTCATCAAGGAGAAGCTTTTCACCAAGAAGCTCTTCGTCACCTCTCTTAAACAAGAGAGATGATCTTCATCTTCATGGTAGAAAAAGAGATTGGTAGATAGAGGAATGATAGCCTCATAAGATATACATATATGACTAGCTCTCTCGCAAATCTCCTACTCATTTCAATGGATGTAGCAAGTGATTAAACTCATGAGAGTGGATGGAGGCTCATTGGGGGCAAAGCTCTCTCAATTATAGTATAGAGACCTTTATAATACTTGACTAACCATGGATGAAGTTCAAGGGGTCCTATTTATAGTTAAGGATGCCTCCTAGCTGTTGGAACCATTTAGGATGAATTGTGGCCATTATTTGGGTGTCCAACAGATCTTTTTACACCCTTTTCACTCCTCGAACGACTATATTTCACTCCAGAAAACACCTACTATAGTACGGTCGACCGAGTTTCCTTTAGGGCAACTCGACTGACAAACCTTGCTGTCTGGGCCATTTTTGGTCCGTCAAGTTATCAATTCGGCCGACAAAAGATTCTGAAAAATCCAGTGAACAGTGATGTCAGCTGAGTTACCCCAGGGGCAATTTTGGCCGACTGCACTTGTTATTTTGGGTGTTTCAAAACCTCTCAAGTGCATATAATTCATCCTAATTAATTATATTACACATATGAACTTAATTACAAGTCATACAATCATTACAAGTGATTTACATCAAAGATCTAAGGAGAAAACTATCTATTCTTCAATCTCATCATTATGCTTGTATGATTTGATCTCCAATTAAGATTTGCAAGTTTAGGCATTTGAAGTGTGTCTATCTAATCTGAAATCACTCAAGTAGAAGCATTAGACAAATGAGTGGAACGATTTAGTCATCATCAAAACAAGGGTTTAGCCAACTTAAACCTTGAGCCAACATTCTCCTCCTTTTCGAAGATGACAAACTATTCTATAAATGTATTGGAAACTTTTTAAATGAAATAAATAAAACCATACCTTTGGAGAAACCTAGGAGTTTCAATGAATTCAGTACATACAATGGGTTGAGGATTCTTCATGGAATATTGGAAGTCCTTTGTCTTTGTTGTTCCTTTTGCTAGTAATATACTCTATACCATGTGTACCAATTTGTTTGGTAGTATGATGTAGGATGTCATATAGATTCTTTTTGCTACATTAAAATTGTTCCAAATAGGATCTCAGCATAACATGATCATGCATAAGAGATGTAATAGTAGAGGACATTTTAACAATCTTATCTTTAGCATTCCTTAGATTATCTTCTAAGCAATGAGCTTTATCCATAAAAGAATCATTCTCTAAAGTAAGAGCTTTAAATTCTTTCACTCTATCAAAATAGATAGCACGAGCATCAAGAACATTATTACTACTACGCAAGGAATCAAGTTCATTTCAAGATAAGTAATCTTAAAAAATGAATTTTAATTTCAGATTCTATTCCTTGCAAAGCAAGCTCTTGGTCCTCATTAGCACATTTAAGAACATAGATATCAATAATGGGAGCATCTGTAGCTTTACTAAGCTCTTCGTTAGTACTAGACATAATGGGCCGAAGATTTAAAGTATTTATTTTATCAATCAAACTAGCATTTTATTTTTTAAGAACAATTACTTGACTAGGATAAGCTTTTTTTCTACTTCAATATCATTGCATATTAATTCAAGCTCTAAATTAAGGCTCTTAAGATTTTCAAGTCATCTTTTTCTTCATACATAACATCAATAATTTTAACAAGCCTTTTTCTTTTATGCTTAGTTGACTTGAAAGGGGAACGAGTGGCATAAGTTATCTCAATTATAGATTCTTTATCTAAAGAGTTTACATTTACCTCATTTGAATCTTCAATTGAACTTGCCATGAGGGCACAATGTCATTCTATATCTTTACTCCACTAGATCTTCCACTAGTGTTTTCATTTGTGTAGATGTAGCCTTGTGACCTCTTTCTCTTTTGTCTTTCTTCACTTTCTTTTCTTTACTTCTCTTTAACCCTTTTAGGGAGTATCTTCCCTCTTGATTTTTGTCCATCTTCTCCTACTTATGGAAGTATTGCTTGGAGAAGACCTTGCTTTGATATCAATTGTTGGATCTATAACGGGCTCTAGAATTGGGGGGGGGTTGAATAGAGCTAAAACTACTTAAACAAATCATTAGACCTTCAAGATATTTCCCACGATAATATTGTAAGTATAAAATTTGATTGCAACTAAACAAGTTGTGAGAGAATTTGGGTCAAAGCGATACCCGGTTAGGGTGTCCTCTCCTTTATTATATAGACAAAGACAATTTACATAGTAGACCCAACAAGAATAGGAAATAGTAAAGAGATACATAAAATAGGAAAACTATTTTCTAACACTCCCCCTCAAGCTGGAGCATACACATCGTGCTTGGAAGTCATATGCTTGAAAGCTGAAGATGGAGGCTGTAAGAAGAAATGAAGGAGGAAGAAGATGGGAACACCAATCACATGTCGGCTGCTAGGTGCAGCAAACGTGAGTAGGGCTTGAGCCTACACACTTGTATTTATATATTAGGGTGAATACATGAGGTACAAAGAGAGAAAAAGCATAAAAACAACATTTCATAAACAAAATAGGTCAGCCGCCGGTTTGCCGTTCCGCCACTGTGCCGGTGTCGATACCATCGACTTGTGTCGATGGTATCGACGGAGTATTCTCTTGCGCCTGAACCAATCTCGATACTATCGACATGTGTGTCGATAGTATCGACCGAGATGCAGCTGGCTTCAACATGAACCTAGACAGATCTCGATACTATCGACAGAGTGTCGATAGTATCGACCGAGATGCAGGTTGCTTCACACTCCCCCTCAAGCTGGACAGTACACATCGTGGATGCCCAGCTTGCCACAGAGTTTCTGAAAAATTGCTGAACCCAAGGGCTTTGTCAGAATATCTGCTAGTTGATCTTCAGACCTAACATATGGAGTCACAATAGTGCCGTCTTTTATTTGATCACGAATAAAATGGCAATCAACCTCTATGTGTTTTGTACACTCATGAAAGATAGGATTCCTGGCGATGTGCATGGCAGATTGATTGTCACACTTGAGCTCCATAGAAGGTAGAAGAGAAATTTGTAATTCAGATAAAACAGATTTGACCCATTTTAATTCACAGCATGCATGGGCCATAGCACGATACTCAGCTTCAGTGCTAGATCTAGCAACCACATGTTGCTTTTTACTTTTCCATGTGATAAGATGATCACCTAGAAAGGTACAATAGCCTGATGTAGATCTCCTATCAGTATGATCACCAGCCCAGTCAGCATCTGAATATCCTGTGAGAGACAGAGTAGATGGAGGTGCCTTTGGTCTAGAATAGGTGATACCTTTACCGGGAGCACTTTTTAGATACCTCAGAATTCTGCAGACTGCTATCCAGTGTGATTGTCGCGGAGAATGCATATATTGGCTGACTACGCCCACAACAAATGAAATATCCAGTCGGGTGACAGTTAGATATATCAACTTACCCACTATTCTCCTATAATATTCTGGATCTGGATACTCAACATCATCAACCACCTCTTTGATGTGATAATCCATTGGAGTATTTACCGGTTTAGATTCAGCCATGCCTGTCTCCTGTAACAAATCAAGCACATACTTTCTCTGAGATAAATTGACACCTGCATGAGATCTAAGCACTTCAATGCCTAGAAAGTATCTTAGTTTGCCCAGATCCTTTGTATGGAAATGTAATTGCAAACCCTCTTTGACACGAGATATTCCCATTGTGTCACTGCCAGTAATCACTATGTTATCAACATATACCAGAAGAATAATGGATCCACGAGAAGAGCTGGAGTAAAATAAGGAATGATCAGTCTTGGAGCGAGAAAAACCCATCTGAAGAATAACTTCACTAAACTTGTCAAACCAAGCTCTAGGTGACTGTTTCAGCCCATAAATAGCCTTTTTTAATTTGCATACTTTCTGACACTCCCCCTGAGCAACAAACCCAGGAGGTTGCTCCATATATACTTCTTCCTGTAGATCACCATGGAGAAATGCATTCTTTACATCCAGCTGAAATAATGGCCAATCAAAGGTAGTAGCAAGAGAAATAATGATCCGCACAGAATTCAGGCGAGCAACAGGAGAAAATGTTTCAAAGAAGTCAACACCATAGGTTTGGGTGTAGCCCTTTGCAACCAATCGGGCTTTCAACCTTTCAATTGATCCATCCGGATTGTGTTTAATAGTGAAAACCCATCTACAACCTACTACTTTCTTTCCTGCAGGAAGATCAACCAGATCCCAAGTACCATTATTCAAGAGAGCTGACATTTCAAGTTGCATTGCCTGTGTCCAGCCACTGTTCTTCATTGCATCAAAATGGTTTCTTGGTATAGACACAGAATCAATCCCAATAGAGAATGCACGGGCCTGCTTAGACAGATGAGACAGGCAACATACATTTGTAATAGGATGTTTAATAGTACAGGACCTAGTACCTTTCCGAACAGCAATAGGAAGGTTGAGATCAGATGTCTCTGTAGGATTCTCTTGAGTAGAAGGCGATGATGAGGGCTCAGGGACTGGTGCCGCTACTTCTTCTGGATCCTGCCTGCCTCGCCTATGATATACATGTGCGTAATGCTCAATGGTAGGTCTATCTCTTGCTTGTTCATCCGGAATAGAAGTAAAATCCGGAATGATAGGTGGCACTCCCTCACTCTGCACTGATGGTGGCAGTCTCTCATTTTGTATTTTTGGTGGCTCTCCCTCTCTCAACTGCTCCCCCTTGCTAATAGCATTGGAGAAAGATGGAGTGGTCTCATGGAAAGTGACGTCCCTAGACACAAACATGCGGCGAAGACTAGGACAGTAACACTTGTATCCTTTGCTCGTAGTAGAGTAACCTAAGAACAGTGTTTTAATGGACCTAGGAGACAACTTGTCGGTCTTAGGGTCAAAGTTATGGATAAAGGAAGTGCAACCAAACACTCTAAGAGGAATAAGATAGGGAGAGTCCTTGGGACGCAAAACAGAAAAGGGAGTCTGTCCTTGAAGAACAGAGGAAGGTTGTCTATTGATCAAGAAACAAGCAGTTAAAAGAGCTTCAGACCAAAACTTCTTGGGCACATTAGATTGAAACATAATAGATCGAGCAATATCAAGAAGATGGCGATTCTTCCTCTCTTCCACCCCATTTTGCTGAGGGGTGTGAGGACAAGAAGTGCGATGAAGCATACCAACCGAGCTACAAAAATCAGACATAGCCTTTTGAACATACTCCAAGGCATTATCAGACTGAAGAATTTTTATATTGCAATCAAACTGGACTTTAATTTCAGTATGAAAATGTTTCACAATGGACAACACAAGACTCTCTACTTTTAAGAAGGTAGATCCATGTCATGCGTGAGAAATCATCAACAAAAGATATAAAATAACGAAAACCATTATAACTTTGGTCTTTTACAGGACCCCACACATCAGTATGCACTAACTCAAAGGGACACAAAGCCCGCTTATTGACCCGACTGGGATAGGATAACCTATGGTGCTTTCCCAGTTGACATGACTGACACTCTAAGGAGGATAATTGGGATAACTCTGGTTCCAACTTCCGCAGGTTCTCCAAAGAAGGATGTCCATATCTGCAATGCCATAGTAAGGGGGAACCACTCAACATGATGGATGGAGCAGGAGCAGGCATTTGGCGAGGTAGACTATCACCGTTGAAAAGGTAGAGATCACCCTTCCTAGGCCCCCCACCAATCGTCTTCATACTCTTGAGATCCTGTAACATAAAACCAGAAGGTCCAAATATTACCCAACATTTTAAAGTGTCAATCAGTTTTGCAACCGAAAGAAGATTAAAAGGAAATTCAGGCACAAAGTGAACTAATTTAAGATCAATCTTGGGTGTTAGGGAGACAGATTCACTAGCTAAAACTCTTTTCACTGAACCATCTGCCAATGTAACAGATTGGTGAGGAATTGATGAGTCAATAGTGTGGAGCAATCTCCTCATACCAGTCATATGCTGTGAGGCGCCAGAGTCAAACACCCAAGATGAGGATGAGCCAGATGCTATGAAAGATGTAGCCTGATTACCAGCTGTAGATGCCAAATTTGCCGATGAAGAAGATGATGATGAACCCATACTCATATGCTGTGTCGCCTGAATGAACCGATCATATTCTTCTTGAGTGAGAGTGATGCCTGTGCCAGAAGATGTACCCACAGCTGTAGAGGATGAGGATCCTGTAGTGGTGGCACAATGTGCTGCCCCCACAGGTGGTGCAGCAGGTCTTCCATGTTTCTTCCAACACTTCTCCACTGTATGTCCTGGTCTATCACAAAAGGTACATTTCGGACGTGTCCCACGCCCTCTACCCATACCAGGGCGTCCTCCTCGTACTGCAGCGGCAGTGGCAACAGAAGCATGAGATTCTCCAGAAGGTATATCAGGCACAAAGGAAGCAGACTCAAACAATGATTGCTGGATTCTTGAATAAGCCTCCACAAGACTAGGTAGTTTATCAGTAGCCAAGATAACACTCCGAGCGGAGCTACAAGTCGAGTTAATCCCAGATAAGAATTTGGCTGTAACAAGATCATCTCTGTCCTTTATCTGTTCTGCAACAGTCACAGGATGATAATAACTTAGCTCTTGAGAAAGAGCCTGAATAGCCCCAAAATACTCCTCAAGAGATCGGTCACCCTGTTTTTCAGCAAACAAACGATCATAAATCATAAACTGACGGAGAGCATTCTTCTCTTGAGAGTAATGTTGCTTCATGGCGTCCCATATTTCCTTGGCCGTAGAGTAGAACATGAACCTTGCAGCGATTGCAGATTCCATACTATTCCATAGCCAAGTCTTCACAAGACTATCATGTCGCTTCCATTCAGCATATCCTTCGTCAGTAGATGCCTTGGGACCCGAGTCAACATGCCTTGCTCTGTCACGAGCCTCCAAGACGGTGTGGATGGCGTTCATCCATAGAAGATAATTTTTCCCGTTGAGTTTGATGGAGGCGATAGGTGACACCTCGTTGTAGATCATAGGTGTCTTGATATCCTCCATTGTAGAACGGAATATATGACGGATTGATACACATTAAAGAGAATGTGGTGACGGAGAGATACACGTCACACACAGACGAAAAGAAAGAAGAAATGCGTTACTGACGCATTCACAGCCTCCAAAGAATATTCCTAATCACACATGGAGGAGGTGTGACTAGGATAATGATTGAGATGAAACTAGTCCTCCGGCGGTGTTTTTAGATGATTGTTGGATCACCTGGAGATCCTCAACTGCTCTGTGATAGTGGCTACGGTAGAGTTAGATATCTACCGCAGACCCAGAGTAGCCAACGGTGGTCCTTTGCAGCAGGTGGATTACGCCAAGGAGACGGGTGGGAAGCAGTTGGTCATCAAGGAAAGAGAGACCTGGAGAGATCCTCCGGAGAGAGAGAGAGGAGAAACCCTAGATCGATCTCCGCTCTAATACCATGTAAGAAGAAATGAAGGAGGAAGAAGATGGGAACACCAATCACATGTCGGCTGCTAGGTGCAGCAAACGTGAGTAGGGCTTGAGCCTACACACTTGTATTTATATATTAGGGTGAATACATGAGGTACAAAGAGAGAAAAAGCATAAAAACAACATTTCATAAACAAAATAGGTCAGCCGCCGGTTTGCCGTTCCGCCACTGTGCCGGTGTCGATACCATCGACTTGTGTCGATGGTATCGACGGAGTATTCTCTTGCGCCTGAACCAATCTCGATACTATCGACATGTGTGTCGATAGTATCGACCGAAGATGCAGCTGGCTTCAACATGAACCTGGACAGATCTCGATACTATCGACAGAGTGTCGATAGTATCGACCGAGATGCAGGTTGCTTCACAGAAGTGGCTTGGTGAAATATCTTCCACTTGCTGATCAGTCCTAACCAGTGTTATCAAGGCGGGCGCCTAGGCGTCCTAGGCGCTCCAGAGGTCCCTCAAATCTAGGCGCCTAGGGGTCATAAGTGAGTTGGGAAAACTAGGCGGGTTGGGCGGGCTAGGCGGGCGCCTAGGCGGTCAAGGCGGACAGCCTAGGCGATTTTGCTGCAATTGTTGCAAAAAAATCAGTCCTTTTATACTACTGTTTCTTTGATTTTTTTCTATTTCCTCTTGTGTCTCCTATTCTAGCTTCTTTTCTTTTCTTTTTTTGCAATTTCTCCTTCATTTCCTGTTCCTGCTATTGCATCTAAATTTTTGTTACTTCTATGTCCCCTCTCATTGCTATTTCCTTGTTACTCATATCAGAAATTCAGATTCTTACTTGCATCTCCTGCTCGCACGTCTACTAGACTACTAGTACCACTTCTATTTGCAAGTTTTCTTCTACTTTTTCTTACTTATTCTTGCTCCTACATGACTACATCTCAAACAGCTGTTGCTGTTTGCATGTATTTGTTAAAGCTTCCTGATCTCTTCTTCGTCCCCCTAGGTGTCCCCCAACAACTCCTTTACAACTATTTTTTGTTTATCTAACTTCTTTCTCCTTCACGTCTCCTCTGTTGCTGTTGCACGTTTCTTTATCTGACTTCTTCCAACAACTTACTTGCATTTTTCTTTTATATTTTCCTGTTTTCTTTCTTGTTCAGTTTCTACTTATCTTCAACATTCAGTTCCTCTTAATTCTCCTTCCTATGGTCCTCCCAACAGTTATCAATAGAAGTTCAGCATATCACAACATCAATGAACACATAATTACAAAATTGCATGTAGTATCATGTGTATAAATAAATAAATATGTAACTGAAAATTAAGTATAAATAAAAACGCCCAGAAAAGCCTAGGCGCCCCGCCTAGGCGCCTAGGCGGGCTAGGCGCCCCTAGGATGAAAACTACCGCCTAGCCGCCTTGACATAGGCGCCTAGGCGGGCTAGGCGCCCATAGGATGAAAACTACCGCCTAGCCGCCTTGACAACCTTGGTCCTAACACGAGGAGTCTGAATCTTCTTGGAGAGCACTAAATCACGAACAAAATGGCAGTCCACTTCTATGTGCTTGGTCCTCTCATGAAACACCAGATTGCTAGCAATATGAATGGCTGCCTGGCTAGGAAGCACATATACGGATACGTTTCGGATACTGGTACGGGTACAGGTGTGGGGATACATCAATTTTTGAAAATATAGCATACGGGGGATATGACAATTTTTAATATTTTTTTAAATATTTTCAAAAATAAATAGCATAGTTATTTTAAAAATAGATGAAGGCAGTCAAATTTCATTTATAAATCACAATATCTAAAGAAAATGGAAACCAATTCCTTAGTATCGAACAATGATATAAAAAGGGGTCTTTCATTCATATTAATGTCAGATAGAAGTTACAAAAAGATGTCATAAAATCATATTCTAAACCATTCACATTTCATGTATCATTTAATTTTGTGTTGTAAAGTGTGTCATGTCATCTGTGACACCAAACCATCTTCTTTCGTCTATAAAAAGTAATTAAATATTTATGTATACAAGAATTATATCCAAATTCCAAATTTAAAAAATGAACTGAAATATGAAACAACAGAGGCAATTATAGACAAGTAGGTATATTAACGACAAGACACGGTGAGAAAATCAGAACTACTAAACAGAAAAATTAGAGAAAGCTAGAGAGGCTTACGTTCAAAAGGGGTGAACAAAGACAATGCCAAAATAGAATTCCGAAAAGAGTTAATGTAGAAATTCAGAGGCTAGAGGCTGTAACCACCAATAGAAAATTGAATCCCTTTGGAGAAGATGAGGCACAAAGGCTGTACATTAACCACCAATAGCCCATTGGAGAAGATGAGGCACAAGCCGCACAACAATAGAAATATGACGCGGACTGAAGCAAAACCAAGCTTCAAAATGTATCGCACAAGCCAAAGGAGCCGTTTTATTGATTTGCACATAGAATTAGTAAAAACGCAGGTCAATCCGTTAAAATAAGGTCTTAAAAACAAAAAAAAGGCTTAAATGGACCGGGTCGTATCCAAAACGTATCTAGGACGTATCCAGGCAAAAAAAAAGCAGAAAAAAGGGGATACGGCTGGAGAGGTATCCGATACGTATTTAGGTGTATCCATGGAGTATTGGTATCCGATACGTATCGGATACCGGTATGACACCTATTTTGGAGTATTCGTGCTTCCTAGCTGCCTGGTTATCACACATGAGAGAAATAGGGGTCTCAACGGACACACCCATTTATGACAAAACAAACACAACCCACTGTAGCTCACAACAAGCATGTGCTAGGGCTCGACATTCGACTTCTATCCTGGATCGTGCTACCACATTCTGCTTTTTGCTCTTCCAAGTCACCAAATGTGACCCAATAAACACACAATATCCAAAACTAGGTTTTGGAAAGCGCGAAGCGTGGGGATCGATCCCCTTGAAGCGGAAAGCGGGTTTGAAAGCTGACTAAAGCGGGCGCTTTTTGAAAAAGCAATCTGCATTGTTTTAAAAAATGTAGAAAAATTAAGTGACCGCCATACTGCTAAGATAAAGAAATAGTACTAAAAAATCAAGCATTTGAATGATATTTCATTGCATCAGAATGACTTTTACAGATGAAAAAGGGTCCTAATTACAAAAGTAATTTGTTACAAGCTAGAAACACTCAAACATCATAAAAACCCATAGTCCGCAGTCAACAATCAAGTATCATACTAGTACTATGTACTTAATATTGTTTCGATAGTTGGGCTTAGAAATTATCATTTAGTAAAAAAACATTAGTAGGTACTAGTAGTTAGATATTAGTACTTTGTACAAATATTGTTGACTACGTAAGTTAGTCTTCAACATAATATAAATAGATGCACATTTAAACAGTAATAAAGAGAAATACATGACAATATCGTAGAATCAAGATAATTAGATATTACTCAATAAATCCTAAAGAGAAATAAACTACTAGATTTGGTACATAATAGACAATATAACAAATTTTACTACCTTATTTTCTTATAGTATACAGATGGTTGTGCAAAGTTTTACTACAAGTATACATAATGACTGACTATTAATTTGTCAGTGGTAATAAACAACATTAAACATACATGCCAATGTCATACATAGTAAATTGTAAAGCACAATAAGTACATAATTGACAACATCATTTTGATACAGTCTACAGATGGTTGTGCAAAGGTTTTGTACAAGTATACATAATGTCATACTGTTACAGTATCAACGGTAATAAACAACATTAAACATACATAGTAATATCATATACAAACTTGAGAGTACAAAGTACTAGTCTAGCTGTACAGAGTGTACAAACAACAGTAACGAAGTAAAGAATAAATACTAATTATTAAAGTTTCTTAACACCTTTTGAAATGCAACAGCTGGAGCATCACATCTCCCAAAAGTAGTGATTTCATTTTTCTATAGATTTTACATGTGATTGGGTCACTCCAACAATACTTGATGTGAAGCGCCCTGAGCGGCCGCTTACGCGGGGTTGAAAAGTGGCTTGAAGCGGCAAAAAGCCGGCAAAAGCGGCTGCTTCACACCGAAACGCCTCAAAGACCGTTTCAGCTGAAATTACCATGGGACATGTGCCGCTTCACCTGCTTTTTAATTCGCTGATCTAGAAGTAGATTGTCTATCTCCAACATCACCAGCCCAATCAGCATCAGTGAACCCAGTGAGTTTTAAGGATGTATGTGTGAAGTTCTGTCCCGTAAAGTAAGGCCCTTTCCTGGAGATCCTTTGATGAATCGAAGCATCTGGGTGACTGCCATCCAATGTGACATCTTAGGCGCACTCATAAACTGGCTAACCGCTCCAACAACATAAGAAATATTAGGCCGAGTAACTGTCAAGTAGATCAGTTTCCCTACAATCCTTCTATACTTTGCTGGATCAGAAAACTCACTGTCATCAGAGATAGAAGTCTTGGTATGATAGTCCATAGGCGTGGAGACAGGTTTACACTGTGCCATGCCTGTCTCTGTAAGCAGGTCAAGGACATATTTTCGCTGAGAGAGATTTGTTCCTTTCTTGGAGTGTAGGACTTCTATACCAAGGAAATATCGAAGATTACCCAGATCTTTCGTTTGAAATTGTGTTTGCAGCCATGTCTTGAGTTGTAGAATGCCAATAGAGTTATCACCGGTAATGACAATATCATCTACATAAACAACTAGAATAATGGTGCCACTTGAAGACTTATGCACAAAGAGTGTGTGATCAGTAGAAGATTGGGTGAACCCAAAATGTATAAGTGCAACACTGAATTTATCAAACCATGCCCGAGGTGATTGCTTCAGACCATACAAAGATTTCTTGAGCCTGCATACCTTCTGACACTCCCCCTGAGCAACATACCCAGGAGGTTGCTCCATGTACACCTGCTCAAGAAGATCACCATGAAGAAAGGCGTTCTTGACATCCAACTGAAGAAGAGGCCAGGAAAAATGAGTAGCAACATAAACAAGAATTCACACAGAATTTAGTTGAGCCACTGGAGAAGAAGTCTCAAAGAAGTCAACTGTGTTTGAGTGTACCCCTTTGCCACCAGACGCGCCTTTAAGTGATCAATAGACCCATCGGGTTTTTGTTTGACAGTGTAAACCCAGCGACAACCTACAACAGACTTGCCAGGAGGAAGATCCATTAAGTCCCATGTAGAGTTCTCATGAAGTGCTGCCATCTCATTGTCCATAGCGCGGACCCAACCATCATGGCGGGATGCTTCTTTATAAGAACGAGGAACAACCGTAGCGTCCAGCTGAAGGGCAAACGTGCGAGCTGCCGTCGACAAATGAGACAAGCAACACACATTTTCCAAAGGATGGCGGATAGTGCAGGACCGAACACCTTTTCGAGCCGTAACTGAAAGGTGTAAATCTGAAACTGAAGCATCAAGAGAACTCTCAGTAGAAACATGTACCTCAGGAGTAGCAGACGATGAGGAGGCATGCTACTGGATTGATGACACTACATCCTCTTGGCGACACCCTGCTCACATGGTGTAAACTAGGGGAAAGGATGGAGGGGTGGTGGCGGCGGTGGTGATGGTGGGGTGATATCAATAACACTCTCATTACACGGTACAGGAAGAGGTGGCTCTCTCTCACGCTCAAAGATGTAGTCACTCTCAGGATTGTGCTCCCCCTCACTTTGAACAGAGTCACTAAAGAACGAAATAGATTCATGAAAGGTGACATCAGCCGACACAAAAAGACGACGAAGACGAGGACAATAACACATGTATCCTTTCTGTGTGGGAGAATATCCTAGAAAGATAGTGCGAACTGCGCGAGGAGACAGCTTGTCAGCTCGTGGATCAAACACGTGAACAAACGCAGTGCATCCAAACACACGAAGAGGAACACGAAAAGGTTGCTCGTCAGGTCGTAAAACAGAGAAGGGAGTAGCCCCTTGTAATACAGAAGATGGTTGACGATTAATCAAGAAACAAGCAGTGAGAAGAGCATTAGACCAATATCTCTTTGGCACAGACATTTGAAACAACAGAGTACGGGTGACATCAAGTAAGTGACGGTTTTTATGCTCAACAACCCCATTTTGTTGGGGTGTATGAGGACAAGTCGTCTGGTGAATCATGCCAGCAGAATTACAGATGGTAGAATTAACCTTTTGAACATATTCAAGAGCATTATCAGTACGGAGAGTCTTAATATGAGCATCAAACTGAATTTTTATTAACTGATGAAAAGTTTGAATAACAAACATGACTTCATCGCGAGACTTAAGTAAATAAACCCCAAGTCATGCAGGAGAAATCATCAATGAAAGACATAAAATATCGAAAGCCATTATAACTTGGCTCTTTAACAGTACCCCAGACATCACTATGAATAGGATCAAAAGGACGCTTAGAGCATTTTACAATGTGACTCGAAAAAGAAAGGTGATGGTGCTTGCCTAACTGGCATGACTGACACTCTAACGACTTAATAGAGGCTAAGCCTGGGACAAGCTTTTGAAGACTCTGTAGGGATGGATGTCTATAGCGACAATGCCATTGCAAGGGAGAGCAGCTGAAAACGGTGGATGAGGTGGAAGGAATTTGGCGATCTGGGCGACCACCTTCAAAGAAGTAGAGATCACCTTTCCTAGATCCCCCACCAATCGTCTTCCAACTCCTGGGTCCTGTAACACAAAGAAAGAATCTCCAAAGATTACTGAGCATTTCAGAGAATCAACCAGCTTAGCAACTGACAGTAAGTTAAATGGAAAGTCTGGAACATAATGAAGAGATTGTAAATTCAAATTAGATGACACTTGTACGGTGCCTCATGCTTGGACGCTTCTGACAGAACCATCAACTAGTGTCACAGAGGAATGTGGGATATATGAGTCAGAGGAAAGAAGCATAGAGCGTATACTCGTCATATGCTGGGAGGCCCCGAAATCCACTACCCATGTGGAGGATGGATGAGAGACAACAAGTGAAGTCCCCGGGTTACCTGCATCTGAAGCTAAATTGACGGAGGCGCTAAGGGAAGCCTGCTGAGTAGCTTGTAGAAGACGGTCATACTCCTCCTTAGAGATTGTGACATCTGACTGCACCTGTTTTGAACCCCCGGCTGTAGATGCTCCAGATGATTTGGCAGTATAATGCACAATTCCAGTTGAAGGCCGACCATGCTTAGAATAACATTTTTCTTCTACATGTCCAAGTTTTCCACAGAAAGTACATTTTGGACGATTGCCTCCAGCACCTCGTCCTCGGCCAACACCTCATCCCATTCCCTCGGCACCAACGACAAGAGACGCCTGAGAGTCTCAGTGTGGTGGTCTACTGGAGCGGCGGAGAAGGATTCAAAAGATGATTGTTGAATTCATACAAAGGCTTCTTCAAGACTTGGTAATTTGTCCGTAGCTAGAATAACACTCCTAGCTGAGGCATACACAAGATTTAAGCCGGATAGAAACCTTGCTATCACTAAATCATCTCGGTTCTTCATCTGTTCATCAGTCTTTAGTGGCTGGTAAAAGTTGAGTTCTTGGGAGATAGACTGGATAGTACCAAAATAATCGTTAAGAGAGCGACTATTTTGTTTCTCTGCAAAGAGGCGGTCATAAACTGTATACAGACAAAGAGCATACTTCTCATGAGAAAAATATTTCTTTGCAGCTTCCCAGATTTGTTTGGCTGTAGAATAGAATATGAATCTAGACGCAATTTGAGGCTCCATGTTATTCCAAAGCCATGACTTCACCCGCCTGTTATTTTTCCGCAAAGTAGGGTAGTCTTTGTTGCCTTCATCAGGAGGCTCCGACTCAATAATGTCCATCTGCTCACGAGATTCAAGCACAATATAGATAGCATTTATCCAAAGAAGATAGTTCTGTGAGTTAAGCTTCACAGAAGTGATCTAAGACTGGTCGATGTAGACGACTGTAGTGGAAGCAACAAGCTTGGCATCAGCCATATTGAAGAATCAAGAAGACAATAGCAGACAGAGTGAATGACACGTCGTGTCAAGGACGGAACACGCCGTGTTTGAGTAGTGCACGACATGTCTGTATTTCTACACGTCGTGTAAGTTGTCAGCAGAAAACTTTAGGTGCTCAACATGCCGTGTCTGATTTTTCACCCGCCGTGAGTTGCCAGAAACCTCTGACAGAATTTTCACACGTCGTGTTGCTAGGAGACACGCCGTGTCCATATTCAGAGGCGTAACTTTCACCAGCTAGGACACGCCGTGTCAATGATAAGACACGTCGTGTCTTCTGTAATCAATGCCGTCCGAGTAGAGGTCTGCGACAGCAACATGCTGTGTTCGGCGTCGGCAGACGTATACGTTGACGGAATTGGCTCTGTCAATCTAAAGAAGTGCTCGTTCCTTCAAGATAAAGTCCTATTCCCTGGCTACTTTGTATCCGCTACCGGCATTGAGGCTGACCCGACCAAAATCAAAGCCATTACTGATTGGCCCCAGCCCACTTCGATTTATGAGCTTCGTAGCTTTCACGGGCTGGCTACTTTTATCGTTGTTTTGTTTGAGGATTTAACACCATCATGGCTCCTCTCACTGAGTTAATGAAGTGTGACAAATTCGAGTGGACGCCATTTGCAAGACGTGCTTTTGAGGCTGTCAAAACTAAGTTACCGAAGCCCCGGTTCTTCACCTTCCTGATTTCTCACTTCCATTTGAAGCATCTTGTGACGCTTCCGGTGTTGGCATCAGAGGCGTTCTTAGTCAAGACGGTCACCCTGTTGCCTTTTTCAGTGAGAAACTCAATGGCGCAAAGCAATGAATTAACAAACGGCCAGGTGGGCCGCTTAAGCGACCATGACCCTCATCCGCCTAATTTAGCCCCTAAGCGCCCACAATCGTTTTGAACATAATTGCCCGCTTTTTGCCCGCCTCACCCGCTTTATCCCGCTTTTTGCCTGCTTTTTTCCCGCTTTTTTCCCGTTTTTGTTTAAAAATCCTAATGTAAGCATCTAACATTAATTAATTACATAATCCAAGTAGTGTTGACTATAATATATGAAACTTGTATACATTAAATGTTCTATGATATAGCTTGTCCTAATTTAGAATGCATACTTTGTGTGTAAGCTGTAATAATTGGGTACTGCTGTAATGCATCTAAGTAAATATCCTATTGCTCTATTATACTAGTAATGCATGATTAGTTTTACTGATTTCCTTGCTGCTTTCAGTGATTAATGATTGGTACTATTGGTTAGTATTACTTTAGTGATTACTTTAATTCAGCAATTCATAGTTTGTTATTTACAATTACTGATCTGCTTGCTGATTTTAGTGATTATAGATACTGATTAATAGTAAGTATTGATGAATACTTAGTTAATTACTGATTTGCTGATTAGATATGTATAAAAGTTCCTTATAAGTATATTTTTTATATACACATACATGTAATTTTGTATAAAAATATATAAAATTTAGACACCCGCTTTTTCAAAAATTGCCCGCTTAATCGCCCGCCTACCGCTTAATCGGTTACAGGGTGCTGTCCGCACGCCTCCCGCTTCCCGCTGATACACTGACGCAAAGCATAAATATTCCACTTACGATAAAGAATTTTACGCTGCTGTGCAATCCCTGCATCATTGGAGGCACTACCTTCTCCATTAGGAATTCATCCTTTGGTCTGACCATCAGGCCCTTCGCTTTCTAAATTCCCAGAAGAATTTAAGTGTGCGTCACGCCAAGTGGTGTGAGTTTCTTCAGGAGTACACTTTTGTTCTCAAACGTCGCTCAGGTGTTGAGAACAAGGCTGCAAACACTCTCAGTTGTTGCTTGACCACCCTGCAGTCTATGAGCATTGAAGTCGTGGGCTTCAACTGTCTGAAAGAGCAATATTCCACCTGTCCTGACTTCGTGACTATTCATTCTGACCTTCTCAGTAGTACACCTGGCCATGCTTGTGATTTTATTCTACGAGATGCATTTCTTTTTCACGACACGTAATTATGTATCCCTTCTACTTCAGTTCGAGATTTTCTCATTTGAGAATTACATGTTGGTGGCCTCGTTGGCTATTTTGATAGAGATAAAACCACCGCTCTAATGAGAGACATTTTATTGGCCTTCCTTACGACATGATGTAGCTCGCATAGTGTTTCAGTGTCGTACTTGTCAATTAGCTAAAACCAAAAGACAAAATACGGGTTTGTACATTCCCCTCCCTATTCCCCATGAGCCTTCGAAGGATCTAAGTATGGATTTTATTTTATGTCTTCCCCGCACTTCTCGTGACCATGATTCCGTGTGCGTGGCTGTTGATCGTTTTTCAAAGATGGCCCACTTCATTGCCTGTAGTAAGACTTTTGACGCCTCACATATCGCTCGCCTTTTCTTTAATGAGATAGTCAACCTGCATGGACTCCCCACGACCATAGTCTCTGATCGTGATGTTAAGTTTGTTAGCTACTTTTCGAAGACCTTATGGAAAATCTTTGGTACCAACCTCACATTCTCTTCTGCCTTTCACCCTCAAACTGATGGTCAAACTGAGGTGGTAAACAGGAGTTTGGGTAACCTCCTGCGATGTTTTGTTGGTGAGCAATCAGGCAATTGGGATTTATTGTTACCTACTGCTGAATTTGCTTACAACAGTTTTGTTAATCGATCCACATGAAAAAGTCTATTTGAAGTTGTTAATGGATACAAACTTCGCCAACCTATAGATCTTTTACCTTTGTCCACTAATGACCGTACTTCCCACACTGCTGAGACCTTTGCCCAACACATTCATGATTTGCATACCGAGATTCGCCGAAAAATTACTTTATCCTATGAAAACTATAAGCTTTCTGTAGATGCACACCACAGGTTTTAAGAATTTAATGTGGGGGATTATGTGTTAGTACGTGTGTGTCTTTAACGCTACCCCAAAAATTCCTTCAAGAAACTTCACGCCAGAGCATCAGGACCGTTCCAAATACTTAGTCGACAAGGACCCAATGCTTATGTACTCGATTTGCCAGCAGATTGGGGCATTAGTGCAGTATTCAATGTGGAGGATCTTTCTCCTTATCGAGGTACATTCGAGCCCCTCCACCACCAGCAGTAGCTTCTTCAGATCGTCACTGTGCTCCACCGTCTTAAGTAGCGATACCGCCTCTGCCTCGACTTCCTCAACAGCCGCCCGAACGCATTGACACCGTCTTGGATGACCAGACCGTCCTCACCAGCCAGGCAATGTTCCGTAGATCGGCATCACTCACTCCTGCAACGAGTCTTTGGCATTCAAGATCTTACACATCCTGTCTTGAATCTTCCGCCTTTTGATTTCACCTTCACCTAGGAAAAGCTTTTCACCAAGGGAGTCCATTCCCTTCTTCTTCACCTCTCTGGTAGAAAGAGAGATTAGGAGGTAGAGAATGAGAACGTCACAAGATATACATGTATGACTAACTCTCTTACAAGTCTCCTACTTACTCTAATGTATGTAGGAAGCTAGGAAGCACGGACACTTCGTGGAGGCTGCCGTGTCCGCGTCCAACACGTGTCCAACTCGGACACGCCTTGGTCACGCGGCGAACACTCCTCCAGCGTGTCCAGTTTCATATATATTTTTAATTTGCAAGCTGGACACAACATGGACACATCTAGGACGCTTACTGGACACGACCAACCCAACCCACATAAGATCTAACTAAAAAGAAAAGAGAAAATAAGACCCAACCCATAGACTCCTCAACCAAACCCCAACTCCTCACCAAACGCCTCATCCCTTCCCTCGAGATGTGACCAACTACCCTCACCCTCTAATTGTTGTTGTTCATGTAAAGAGCGTATGAAACCGCTTCTAGCAGCAGTTGCTGCAAGTAGTAGCTAGGTCCTGAAGTTGCTGCAAGCAGCCACCATAAAGAGATGGAGCTGCTACTAGTAGCCTTTGCATCAGCAACCAGTAGGAGCTAAAGCCACCATAAGCAGCAGCCTTTTGTGACAGCCATTTGCAGCTGGAGCTGCCAACACCTAGAGCAGCCATTAGAAGCAACTTCCTTCCCTTTCTAGGAACTCATTCTCTCTTCTTCCTCTTGATTTTAATATATTATTTTGTATGCTAAATTTTTAGCATCAACATAGTGGGTTTGAATACAAATGTGAATATAAAGTGGATATCATGGTGATCGTTGTTTCTGCTTGTTGTTAAGAATTATGGAGCTTGTTGTGTTTACAAATAAATTCTATACATATATATGTCTTTAACTGTATCTATTAATGTAAATATATGTATGTATATATGTATATATAGCCGTGTCCAACGCCGTGTCCGAGTCCTATATTTTGAAAATTGCCTTATCCCGTGTCCGTATCCATATCCGTGTTCGTGCTTCTTAGGTAGGAAGTAATTAAGCTCATGAGAGTGGATGGAGGCTATTTGGAGACAAATTTCTCTCAACTATAGTATAGGTACCTTCGTAGTGCTTGGCAGATCAAGGGATGAAGCCCAAGGGGTGCTATTCATAGTTGAGGATGCCTCCTAGACGTAGCAGCTATTTAGAATGAATTATGACCGTTATTTGTGTGTCTAATAGAACTTTTTTCACCCTTTTTACCCCTCCAATGCCTATATTTCACTCAAGAAACACCTGCTACAGTATGGTTAGCCGAGTTACCTTACAGGACAACTCAACTGACAGACCTTGCTGTCTGGGCCATTTTTGGTCGGATGAGTTACCAATTCTGCCGACAAAAAGTTTAGGAAACCCCTTGTGAACAGTGTATCGACGGAGTTACCTAGGAGCAATCTCGGCCAACTGCACTTGCTATTTTGGGTGTTCCAAAACATCCCAAGTGCAATATAATTCATCCTAATTAATTCTATTATACATATGAACTCAATTAGAAGTCATACAATTATTACAAGTGATTTACATCAAAGATCTAAGGAGAAAACTTTCTATTCTTCAATCTCGATTTTTGTACTTGTGTAACTTGATTTTTTCCAAATTAGAATTTGCAAGTTTAGGCATTTGAAGTGTCTATCTAATCTGAAATCACTCAAGTAGAAGCATTAGACACAAATGAGTGGAATGATTTAGTCATAATCAAAACAAGGGATTAGTCAAACCTTGAGTCAACATTATCATCATTGTCTAAGCCTCAACTCCAACCATGTTAGGGTCGGCAACATGGATTCTTCTTTTCTGTTTAATTCTGATTTGAGTTAGATTCTCATTCAGATAATAGAATGAGAACTGGATATTTCCATATCTACTCTCCTAAAGTTAATTGTGTTTACTCTTCCTCTTTTATGTTTGTCTGACTCATAAGTACCCTGAAGGGGTCATTTGTTGTTCTTGTTTGCAGTGCAAAGCTTTAAGATGGTAAACTGTTCTAATTAGTTGAAATAGAATCTGCAGTTCTTTGATCACTGATTATGCAATTGATTAATTACTGATTAAGTAATTATGATTTCTAATACAGACACCAAGCAATTTTCCTAGTGTACACTTCCTCCCTTCTAAACTTGGAAGGAATTTTAATCTCAGATATTATCGGGAGATTGATTTTAATGAATTGTAAGATACATGAAAAAGCAAGTTTTCATTCAGGTTTCATGGAGTTATGTCCGTTTTCAACCAGATTAATGACGTTGTGGTTCAATTTATCCCAACAACAATAGTTACATTTCCTGCTTTAGTGTTACATCTTGTTGGCTTGTTTGAGTCACTTCTAATTCGAAATGTAGAGACTATGGTACCTAACTCGGCTGATGGATATGTATTTTCTTTGTGGAAGATTGACACACATTCAGAAAGTTTCTGTTTATTTCACTTGTGAAGACGGATGACATGCATTTTCAATCACTTATTATACTTGAAATTTTATTTTCTACCACATATACTTATTCATTTTCTACCACATACTTAAAAATTTCATTTTCGACCACATCTGATTTCTAAACCCTTGAACTTTATGTCTAGGTTCCAAACTGTAGGTCCAAGAGTTTACTATAAGAATAAGATTAGGATGCAGGTGGTTTATCATTTTTAGTACCTTCTATAATCTATTATGAAATACCTTTTACAGTTTTTAGTATTGTGTGCTTAAAAGTCTTTTATATTTTATGCCACACGGATCAGTTATCTCTTGATAACTAAGGATCCCTATTCCCTTCATAGTCTAATTAATTTTCATCCAGATAGTATTGAGATTTGAGATTGTGGAGGATGCTTTATCCTAGATGCCAACAATTCTCAAAAGGCTAATCGTCGGAGCCCTCATTTCCTGTACTAGCATAACAAAAAATTCCACGACGGACCTGTAGATGCCCACCACAGACAACTGTTGTTAATTGTTGTCAAACGTGGGTCCTTGTATCCTCTTTGTTCCATTCTGAATGACTCTTTATGGTTATGGTTGATCTTCTTCCGTCCAAAGTTGCATTAAAGATTAAGTCTCCTATTCAATGACTCCCATTCTTCCTTTAGTCTGACACATGTTAAAAGTGTAATAGGACTCTTGTTGCAAAGAATGTTTATCTACTTCACAGTAGGCAAAGAATGTTTATCTACTTCCACTGTGGTCATTGCTTGCATGACAGACTTCGGTATTTCGACTGCATGTGAAAGTATCTATTTTAGCCAGAAGCGAGTTGTCATGGTTGTTAATGTCAAATGTTTTTACTTTGAAGTGAGCGTAGCATCTAAATATTGAGTGATATAACCCAACAACATATATTTTATGTGTCTGGTATTGTCATATTGATATGGATGCGTAGGCATTCAATCTTAAATAGGATTATAGAAAAAAAAATCAAAGATTCAAACAGATTTTGACGTCGATGTGATACACTGAAGCAGAGTCTATATTATCTTTCAATGGAATTGATCTTTTTTGTCGCATCATAAAGCTGCATTCTTTATCTTGCCTTCTATGTTAATTATTTGCAACTCCATCTGACGTAGAGAAGTTCAATTTATATATGCAGTCAATGGGCGAATCATCAAAGGGGGCTTCTTTATGTGCCGAATCAAAGAGAGGACTTTCTCCCAAAGGCATGCACTTTGTGCATTTGTATAGCTCCCTAGTAGAAAATATTGATAACATGAGTAATACTTCTATTCTGTTATGTGCAAGAATTGGTAACAAACTGTTAAAGTCAATACACAGTCATGACACATGATGCTGATTACTAGTTATTCATATTGAGCTTTTTGTCTGATGCTTGGTAACTAAACTTATATTGACATAGCAATGGAATTTGTATTATTCAGCATACCTATGCAGTAAATTGACTTCTGAATGCTGACCTGTAGAATCTGATGATGGATTAGAGAAAGAGTTCCTTATGTCCTGGAAATTTGCAACGGATGACAAGGATGCACTTGATTTTGCTAGTGAAGCACCAAACAGTAACAAGAAAAAACCTTTCAGTTTTGGAAAAATGTAAGCATGCAAAATGATTCTCTCTATCAAACTTTATATAAAAAATCCAGGCATAATTCTGAAGATTCCTGGTTACTTTTATGGTCAGTATGAGACTGATAGTCTTATTTCTTTATGCAGGGATGATTTTGAGTTTGGTGATGATTTTGGGAAACTATCATCTTTCAACATTGATATGTCTGATCTGGATTTCCCGAGCACAAAGAAGGGCGGGAAGACCACGGATATACCTAACAAAGAAGCCTCTCCTAGGATAACTAATGGGAAACAAGATGGTTTTTCATTCAATTTTGACTTTGATGAGTAGGCAGACTACGTACCCGCCTTATGTGGTTTTCTGTTTTGTTTATAGCTCAGAACCAAGAGCAAGAAGGATTATCTACAAATTGAACAGCATAAAAAGATGTGGGTTTGCTTCTATAACCAAGCTTGGTGCTTTGCAGGTTGGAAGGTTTTGGTCTCAGCTCAAATTTGCTATGTGAAAGTGACATACAAACTAATAAAAAAGAAACAATTCAATTTGATAAAACTGAGAAGGATCCTGATTCTGGAAATAAGCCTGGTTCAACTTTTGTTGTGGTAGAAGATTGTAATAAGAATGTGGTGTGTAGTGATAAAGTGACCATATCTGAAAAAGACTTTTCGGAAGTACCGCCAGGTCAGTATCAAGATCTTGCTGCTGCACAGAAGAGTGAGGATGCAAGAAACAAGAATGAGGTGCACAGGGAACAACTTGAAATATCACAAGTTATGAATTCATCAAACAATCATTCTATGGATGCATTCCCAGTTCAATGTGCTAATGGAAATGAATACAGCGAACACCAAATAAAAGTGAAAGAGGAGCCAGTAAAAAGTGTGAAATTGTCAGGCAGTCCAGACTCCAGGGGCTCAAGCTCTGTAAAGGCATCCGATTTGAAATATCCGCAGGAAATATGCATGACAGAACCAACCAGTGTTGATAAAAGATCTCAAAGCCATTCTGGGGATAAGAAAGAACAAACTAGCAGAAGTATGACAGTTGGGTCATCCACGGTAAAGAAAGGCACTCAAGATGCTTCCATATCTGCTGCTTCAGTGGTTTCAGAAGTTTCCAGCAAACATAGGTTTGTGTCAAAGCAAGTTGAAGATTACCAATCCAGAAATAACAAAGTTCTTGTTTCATCAAAACATCCTAGGTAAGTGTGTTTTCTGTCAAGCGTATCTTATGAAAGTAAGATGGAATCACACTTTATTGCTATAGGTGGAAAAACCTTTTGTTTATCATTATCAAAGTGGACTATGAAGAGTCAGCTCAAATGCCCTATATCCTTGTATGGATCGAGATTGCCGTAATTTATAGTAGTCTAGGGACAGAAAATTTCCATTAATCTCCAATAATGTTTACAGGTATATGGCGCTGCTTTGGTAACAATTGAAAGTGTGAAATTGAAAACGATATGTTATCTCAGAGGGTTTCTGTTTTGAGTTTGAACAAAGGTTAAAGTACACATTTCGTTTTCTAATGTCGAAGTGCTAATGCAGAGATGGAAATTTCATGCATGTGAATGTGAAAGAAAGTGCTACACATCTAAAAGCTACTGCTAATCCAGTTTGTAGCGAGGCTCCTCAGAGTGTGTTATCAAATGGTAGGCAGAGTTGCCCTATTTCTGGTCGTAACATAGAGGACTTGCATTATTCTGCGACTAATCAGAAAAGGTGATTTTCTGTTAGGACAATTTTCAGTCTTGTAAAGTATTGTTACTATCCTCTTTTTGTACTATGTTGGCTGATTTAAAATATTCTTCAGTGCTGTTGAAGAACCCCTTCAAAAGAGTGGCGGTTCAAATTCGTTTGACAGAACACCAGCAACGAGGAAAGGTCTTCTAGATCGAGAAAGTGACACAGAAAAGAAATATGAATCCATATCACAGTATGTTGATTTTGTTAGTAAGCCATTATTTTGTCTTTACAAAATAGTCCCTTTTATGTGATTTCGAGGCTTTCCAACTTCAATTGTTGGAAACACACGTAATAAGGTGCACATAATATTGGGAAGAGACAACTTAACGATTTGGTCTGTCTCACGTATCATATGCATAAGAATAATACACCACATATTGACAAGTAGGTCCCTGACCCTTACAGATAGACGCAAGCCCCCACATACTAACACATACCCTCAAACTGGAGCTTACATATCAATTTGTTACATAGAAATGTACTCAAAAACTATTCATGGACTTTGTAAATAAATCAGCTAGCTGATCTTCGGATCTCACTAATGAGAGCTGGACCAAACCATCCAGAATCTTCTATGAGAGAAGATCCTTTATTCATTGTTCCCTTTATTCATTATTCTTTATTCCTTATTCCTTATTTCCCTCTATATTCTCTGTGTATATGGGATTAGTCCCACACTGTGTAAACGGGTATTGGACACCACCCGTGTCCATATATATAGGTGTGCCATGTCAATACAATTGTATCATATTCCACACATTACTTTTCCTATCTACAATGATATCGTAGATTTAAATAATATACTTATAGATGTATAGTTAGGGCTAGTTTGGTAGGGTGTACTATATTTTCATTAAGTTCAAATGTCCAGATTTTAAGAGTCATTTTCATTTGATTAGGTGTTGTGGGGTGTAATTGTCAGAATTCTGATTCCCAGATCCACGGCCGGAAGCTGAAAAAGCGCAACAATTGTACCGCGCCCTTTCAGGAAGTATTCGGGTGCAGTTTACGTAGTCCATACACCGTGCTCTACTTTTTTGCCAGTTTCGGCTCACAGTGCTGACTAGTGCTGCTATATTACACCGAAGATGTACATTGCCGTGTCGCTCATTCTTCTCGCCATGTTGACAAATGAAAATGACTATGCACAACCAAATAGAAGAATACAAACTGTACGTGTTTGAACATCTCTCAACCAAATAAAAATGTTGCAGGCCAAATTCCACTCATTCGAACCATTTGTTTTCTTAAACACATTTTGCACTCAACTGCATCCTACCAAACAGGGCCTTAGCACCAAACATATCAAAATTGCAGTAATACTAGGTTTTGGCGGTAGAAAATCGTTTTTAGGTGAAAGTGAAAAACAATAGTAGGAAAGAGATGGAGAGGTTACAATGGTAGAAAATGGAAGAGATTAGTTAAACTTACCTTGGTTTGGGTTGATTTGAGCTCCAATTGTTAAAAATCACCCAAATGCACCTTCTTTTCTCCTCCCAGGAAGTAAACACAGTCATTCTTGCAAAAAATATGGTATACTTGTTCGTATACCGCCGGTTTTGGTCGGTACAGTGAAGTGAGTAGTGCATTTTGCATTGAAACCATCGAAACATGGCGATATTGGCGGTAAACCCCCGTCAGTAATACCGATATTTGCGAGCTTATCGGTACGTGCACATCTTTCCATATCCGATGGCGTCGATATTGGTATTTCGGTCAAAATATTGCCCGGATTGATGATATCTCATTCCTTGGTGGGGACCGTAGCACCTGAGCAATCTTTATCGGGTTGAAATTTGCAATGAAATAGTTTCCAAACCTCGAGTTGTATATGAGAACATGCAATGCAGGGATGTCGCCGAAGACTACATCTAACGTCGCCGAATTCGGGCGTGGTACAATTTTCTCGTTTTGCTGCTAAATTGTGTAGTTGGGTGAGGTTCCAAATCATCGTACTGCATCCTACTGTAGTTATTGTGAAGGTAATGAGTTTAAAAGTTAAACAAGAGTAGTACACCCTACCAAATAGGCCCTAAAAGCAATATAAATCAAGACAAAAATGTATAGAATTGTCATACATAAAAATTATTATAGATGTATTAGTAATTCAATAGGCTACTGGGTGGGTTCAACTTTAGTATTTGTAATCAATGTTTAAGAAAGTGAGAAGCGAGAGTTGTGTAGATGGTACCTTGTGGCCACTTGAGCGGTAGGCGAACGCTCAGGCGGGCGATTTTTGAAAAAGCGGGTTCCTTAATCTGTATACAATTTAATAGAAAATTACACGTATTTCTATACAAGTTACATATTGTAGGGATCTTTCACACTTATCTGAACACCTTATACAACACAATAACACACCCAAATAGTTTATGAATTATAACACAACTACAAAATAATTGATGACAATGAATAAATATAACTCAAGTATATAAATTTAATGCATGAAGACAATCAAGAAATAAATCTAAATTAGTGTTGTACCTTTAGATGGAGAGTATTTTCCGTATAAAATTAGTTGATCCAATTGCAGATACGCCACAACGCACCAACATGAAAATATAAAAACAAGAAATAGTTAATACAACGCCACCACAAAATAATTAGACGTTAAATTTCATAGACATTTTTAATGCAGCATAAGGAACATTAGTGTACTGAATATAAATATAAAAAAGTAGGCACTAGGCAATAGCTATACAACATAACAGAGGATGTTGCCCATGACATTAGTCTAATCCCGAAAAACATCAAAAAATGCTACAATATCACATCCCCCTTAATTCAACCCTAATTGTCCCCGTCTTCCTCCATGTTTTCAGCACTAGAATAGTACTCATCCTCTAGACAAGCAACATCCCTTGGGGGATCATCTCTTCCCTCAACCTCTGGATCAAAATCTTATTGGTAAGCTACTCTTTTTGTCTTTTCTCTTTGTGCATCACCAACAGTAAAAGGGATAAACTGAGCAGGAATGGTGGGTTGGGGATCTCTTTTGGTCCTGATATAAACCCTTTCCGTCACCCCATATGCTTCAGCTACTTGTCCCCATGTAAGTCTAGCACCTGGATAGATCTCATCTTCATCTGCATTGAGATCTGAAAACCAATCCTTTGCCTTGTCTCTATAGGCAGACTCCAAAGGTTCATCCTGTGCTTCAACCTTTTCCTTTTTATCTTTGAGTTTTGCATTGAAGTACACATATACCAAATCATTTAACCTTTACACGTAAAGTCTGTTCTTCTTCTTGGTGTGAATCTGTTAGACATGTCAAAATGAAAAGAAAAATTTAAATAGATTAGTCATGTTATGATAATTTAAATACATATTTAAAAGTCTTGAATGTTTGAGATCATTACCATCTCAAATGTACTCCATTTTCTTTCACACCCTGATGAAGTGCATGTTAGATTTAGGACCCTAAGTGTCATTCTTTGCAGATTTGAAGTATCATATCCATGATTTGTCCACCACTCCACTGCTCAACAGTAAATGCTCTAAGTCAAATAACATAATAAGGCTTTATATTGAATTTATCATAATTGTCAAGTTTCAAGACATTTTATCGGGGTCCAAGTTAGGATTTGATCTCTGTCTTAAGGCACTTGGTTTCCCAAATGCCCCAAGACTCTCTATAGGCATACATCTCTTTCTCCAAAACAATTTTATCTTGAATGTCACTTTTAGGGAAAAAATATCTATGCACTCCATGAGTCCCTCCATCAGACATTCTCGTGTGTTAATCTCAGGATTAGACCAGTAATAGTACAGATTCAGGTAGTAGCCTACAATGTCTAATAAATAGAATAGAAAATTAGAAATTAGGATACATTTAGTTAGACATTGAATATAAAATTCATGCATAAAATTTCTTTGCCTGCCACATGCAAGGGACGGTGAAGCATTTTGTCCCATTTATCATCAACAATCTCCATAGCCCTCTTCAGGAAGGGTTGATCATGATCTAGGCTTTGTGGCAGCAACATCAAGCATTGCAACATATATGAACCCTATACATGCTTTCCTCCCATTGTCTACAAGTCGTAACACATTGACTAGAGCCTTGAATGTTTTCAAAGTAGACACCACTCCAACCCAAAATGTTGATGATGTCACCATATTTGCTAAGCGCTCCCCCTCCCACCTGATACCTACATTCCCCCCATTCTGAGGAACAAAACATACTTCTCAGCTCGTTTCTTTCAACAAGCTTTGCAAACCGAGGTAGGCCGTGGCAAAACGTGTCACACCAGGCCTAACCAAGTCACCCTTAATGGACTTCCTCATCAAACTGAGGGTGCTGTGGTGGCTGTAAATAAAGATGGCTAACTTCTTGTACTTCTGAATCACAGTTTTTATTCTAGACAATTGCCCAATGCCCTCAAGCATGAGATCTACACAGTGTGCGGCGCAAGGAGTCCAAAAAATTGCAGGTCTCTTGTCCTTGAGAAGCCTTCCTGCTGCAATATTAGCTGTGGCGTTGTCAATGACCACCTGCACGACATTGTCTGCTCCAACTTCCTCTATACAACTATCCACCAACTTAAATATGAACTCAACATTGTGAGTGTCAGCAGAAGCATCTATAACCCTTAGGAAACTTGTATCCTTTCTATAATTGACACAAAGATTCATTATACTTCTTCCTCTTCTATCTGTCCATGCATCTGTCATGATTGAGCAGCCACTACTACTACACTTATCTCTTTGAGTCTCCAACGAGTTCCTAGTCTGTTTCACTTCTCTTTTTAAGAGAGCCTCCCGCAATTCATGTATTGTAGAGCCCTGCAATCTAGGACGAAATTGGCCAACAACCTCCAACATTACATTGAAGCTCCTCAATGTCAATGTATTCATCGCTATCCTTGCAATTTTCATAGTGTTTCATGCAAGTACATGTTTATGTAGGTATACAATATGCTATAAAAATCCCAGGAACAAGATATAGTGATATGCAAACAAGTAAAGACATGCTTACCAACTTGATAAAACCATCTTGCAATAAACTGCACTGCCTCCTTTCTTCTTTCTTTAGCTTCATGTGAATTTCCTCTTGCTTTGATGACAGCCGCTCCTTCACTACAACTTCTGGGTCCCTACTGAAATACTAGTTAATCTGTCCCACCACCTTAAGCTTCTTTGATCGTGAACCACCAAGAACTACCATATCCTCATCATCATACCGCTCCCTAATGTTGACCTCATCTCTAGCTTCATCAATTTCCTTTTGTTTCTTGGCATTATTTGATGCTAATTTATCCAGCTACTCAGTAATCTCCTTTTTTACTTCCGGTGGTACACTCATACAAGGATCCACATCCCCTCTCGTTCTAGCAAGGTGTTTCTTCAATATGAAAATCCCAGCTATGGAGATATGTTTGCAAAAAGTACAACGAAGGCGATCTCTACGAGCCGGGTCTGGAAGATCACAATACTTCCAACCCGGATCTTACGACCTACTGTTGGAAGCAAGAGCAACATTTTCTTGATTCTTAGGGGCTGGAGGAGCAGACATATCATCGTCCATCTACAAAAAGTCACAAAATACAATTTATAACATGAGTATAATAAATATTTAATAAATTAATCAAATTTAAACAACATATATTTCTAGTCTCTTTCCTTTTACTGTTAGTAGTATAAAATAATGTACTAATTTGAAAAACAGTAGAATTGTAGAAAATATGTATTGTATTAATGTACATTATGCAATAAGAAATACAATGTATAAAATTAGAATCAATATATAATATAATGTAATGCTATACACCTATCCGGTAAACAATAGAATAATGCACTATAGACTGTTTTATTAATGTATGATGAAGTTGGGTTACATATAATGCCATGAAAAAATGTACAACAAGAATGTGCTATAACTTGTACTATTATATAACAAATACATAAGACATAGGCAATCATACACATACATAGTTACTAGGAATGTAATCATATAGCTGCGGCAACAACATTTAACTAAAAAAACAAAAAAAAAGAAGAAAAAGTACAACCGTCATATGTATCTGTGGAGAAAAGGAGAAAATGATCAAACAAATAATGGAAATAAATGTCTAGTTGATTTCCTTGTAATGATCCATCCTCTCTCGAGCAGGAGAAGGCTTCCCTAAACGTCAAATAGCAACAAAATCAACTTTGGAACGTTAATTCTTCACCAGCAAAACAACAACTGTCGGCGCCCTCCAAAAGGGCAACCAAAGGAGGAAGGGAGAAGGTAGAAACTGGTCGGGAACACGACCACTTGCGCCGCTGCAGTCTCTTGGGTGAGAACCAAGAGCAATCCCTGAGAAGGGTTGTGCTAGATTGCAACAGAGAGGAGAACAACGTTCACTGAAGGAAGGGGTTCTGTTTACTGTAGTTGGGGGGGAGTAACCATCTCCTGCATGAATCGAGGTATTCTGAACCCTTGCGGGCCACAATTTTGTTTTTTAATGGGCCAATAGCTATTTGGGCCCATCATATGGGCTAAGGTACCCGATCAGCCAATAGGCGGCCTGAAGCAGGCACTAAAAAAGAGAATTGAGGCGGGCGCATAGGCGGGCCCCAGGCGCCCGCTTATTGGGCCGGCGCCTGCTGGCTACACAAGCCAGAAATGAAGCGGCAGGCCCTGTGGGCCGCTCAGGTGGGTGCCTGGCCCGCTTTTTAAACATTGTTTGTAATTTTATTTGAATATATAATTGTGAATTTCGGGTCAATCGAGTTAATTCGTGTATAAATTCCAAATCCAAACCTGACCCTCAAATAATTTCTAGTTCTTCAGGTTGAGGTCAAATTCAGGTCGGGTTGAAAAACCTTAGAGGCTTAGACCCTAACTCGCTTAAACAATTTGGGTCGGGGTTGGGTTTAGTTTTGCTAGCCTTACATGTAAATACCAATCTTAGAAAGAGCTATTAAACTTGCCAAACCGAGCACGGGGTGACTACTTCAGACCATAACAAGACTAATGAATTCGATAGACTAGATCAAACTCATTGTGGGCAACATGCTCGGGTGGTTGCTCCATTAGATCTCATTTAGTATAAAAAAGGCAATTTTGATATTAAGCTGTTGGAGAATCCAAGAATGTGTAGCCGCAAGACAATTGTCAAAATAATCATAATGAGGGATGTATTCATAATCCAATAGGCCACTGAATGGGTTCAACTTTAGTATTTATAATTTTATTTGAATATATAATTGTGAATTTTGGGTCAATCAAGTTAATTTGGGTATAAAATCCAAACCCGGCCTCGACCCTGAAATAATTTCTAGTTCTTCAGGCTCAGTTCAAAATCGGGTCGGGTTGAAAAACCTTAGACCCTAACCCGCTTAAACAATTATGGGTGGGGTTGGGTTTGATTTTGCTAGCCTTACATGTAAAGACCAATCTTAGAAAGAGCTATTGAACCTGCAACTTGCTAAACTGGTTGCTCCATCAGATCTCATTTAGCATACCATGCAAAAAAGGGAATTTTGATATTAAGATATTAGAGAATCCAAGAATGTGTAGCCGCAAGAGTTAAGAATAGACAAACAACCAATTTGGCTATATAGAAGAAATCTTGAAACAGTCTTCCCATTAAGTTTATGTGAAGCCCTTGGCCACTAAATGTGCTTCAAGTCGGAAACAAAGCCATCAGATCCAATTTTAACAGTAAAGATCCATCTACAACCATCCACAAACTTCCCACTCAGATGGTGGATGAGAGGCTGTCTTATTATTCTTTAGGGCACATTTCTTCCTTCTTAGTGACATGCCAAACTTGGTGATCTAAGTCTTCTAAAATAGGCGAGGGTACGAAAATGAAGAACAAAGAAGACAAAAAAACTTAATAAACTGAAGAAAGATTAGCATATGAAACAAAATTAGAGATAGGGTGAAGGGTGCATGATCGAGTGCAAGGAAACATGCATGTCTTCTAAATTAACAATACCTTGCCATCCAACAAAGGAATAACCGTTGAAGGAGTTGAATTTACAAGAACCTTAGAACCATGGAACAAGACTTCGAGTTGACTTCGACATGTGTGGAAATGGAAGTTTGTGGAAACATCGAGGAAACTTCGAGGATTTTTACAACCAAACTTCGACCCTTATTTGACAAAAAATAAGCTCAAAATAGTGATTTCATGATGAAAATTTATAGATTTCATCAAATCTATCTTATAAACCAAATATATATCTATATATAGCCATCCATACATGTTTACATATAAGGAATAACAAAGTCACATGCAAATGTAAAAGACATCATCTTAGTGTCAACTTCGACAGGCAAGGAAGTGGAAGTTTGTAGAACACGTAAGGAAACTTTGTGGAAGTTTTGGACTAACACTTCGACGCAAAATAAGCTAAAAGATAGTGAGATTGTGAGGGAATTTGGCATAAAACATCAAATTTTAGTAAACACATACTCCGTCTATAATCTTCTAGGTGAAATGTTTAGAACTTAGATTTGCTCTATATATGTGTTCTGTATCTACAGAAATCCCAATTGGTTCACATTCTGGAATGAAAAAAACATGAGCTTATTTTCAAATACATAAATTTGTGAAGAGGGGAAAAAGTAACGGAGGTGAAATTTTATTAGGTCTACACCAAATTTTGCTAAACTTGTGGAAATCTAGTAGAAGAATATACTTATCATGCTCTTTAGTTAGAAACCAAGGAAATAAGCATCTCAATGTGAAGAATGGTTTCCTACAAGTTCTTTATGCATTCACTATGTGTGCAACAATAATAAATACAGGGATCATCGAGAAGATGGGAGGCTTTGAGCTAGCTAAGTCAATTTCATCACCAAGTAGGCTGAATTCATTGACACATATCAACAAGTAGGCAACATCGATGTCGAGGAAGTTTACTAGGTTTCGACATCGACAGGCGTAGACATATGTAACATCGAGGATATATCGCCAGATGTCGAGGATGTTTAGTTCCATGCTTAGAACTACGTGCAACATATTACTATTATGATGTGCGTAATGGAGGACGAGGGGGTGGCTCATGGACATCTTCTTGTAGGAAAAGAGGTACATAAGACTTGACAATAATGGGTAAAGGTAAGAGCTCCTCGATATCTACTTGTATCTCATGGTTACCATCATCTAATAATGATGTATCCTCCAAGAAGGTGACATTTACAGTCAAAAGGAAACAATGTGTGGTGGAACTATACCATTTTACACCTTATGTACCCTAGAATACCACTAAAAGACACATTTTGTTATCTTTGAACCGAACTTGTCCAAACTAGGAGCAAGATGATGAACAAAACACACCCATAAACATTTAGGAGAAACACGATATAATGGCTTCTTAGTATTTGGACCTGAAAGGAATTTTCTTGTGAATGACAGAGGATGGCATGAGAATGAGATTGATAAGATGTGGCCCTAAGGATTGCATTGCATCCGAACTCCTTGAGGACATGCATATGTAAAAGGAGAGTGCATACTGTTTTAATGATGTGACATATCTTTCTCTCAACCATGGAACAAGACGTCAACCTTGACTCAACTTTGACATGCGTGTAAGTGAAAGTTTGTGTAAACTTCAACTCAAGGAAACTTCAAGAAATTTATTATAGAACTTCACAAATTAAGCTAAAAATAGAAAAAATATGATGAAATTAGGTAAAATCATCAAGTTTCGCTAATAAACATTATTTTGTAACTTCTTCAATAACTAATTTCTAAAATACACGTCTAAAGACTCTTAACGATATAGTTTTTGAATTAGTTATTATTGATGTTTTTCATAACAAAGACAATTGATGACAAAAACAAAGCTTACAATGTCAAACAATATAGTTATAAATGCAAAGATAAATCATATATCAATGCTTCCTCTAGAATTTTAACTTTTAGTCTATTTAGTTTATCACATTTTCAGTAATTTATTGAATTACTAGTTAAAAAACAATATCTTATCAATGTGTAGATATACACAACTTTGGTGGTTGGTGTAGCACATCTACATAAATTATATTCCAAACACATGAATATATTCTAAAAAATTGCATTTGAGTAACATTAGAATACCAATGGGTTTTATCCCAAGTTAGAAGTAGCAGTAGAGCCATTCCACTATAATAGCAGTAACATCCTCGAAGTTGATCGACATCTAGGCACGTCATCGGTTTTCCTACTTTTTCTATAGGGTTGGTCTGACATCGTCAATGTTGGTCAAAATGTTGCGGAAGTTTCAAAACATTGAAATTTACTCAGATTCGACTTTTCTGACCATTGACATTGACAAAATCGACAAATTTTCACCAAATGTTGATGACTTTTTGTGCCATGTTCCCAACAACATAATTTCCCTGCAATGTATAGGGTCAAGAGGACAGGTGGATGATTTCATAGGAAGATGCAACATGATTGGATTCACGGTTGAAATATTCTCTTGCATTGGTAGGACAAAAAATGTGAATCCTTCTCTTAACCTTGGGTTCCACCTCCATATAAAAGGATTTTAACATAGAAAACAATTTAGATCTATCCTCGTCAAATAGACCAAGTAGCACAAGAATGGTTATCGATAAAAATTACAAAATATTTATATCTATGTTTGAAAGTTACACGATATGGATTCCATGCATCAGGATGAATCAAACTGACAATAAACAATATATTCTCGATGACTTTCCCTGGACCTGATCACGGGCCACCGATGTTTTCCTAGCTGGCATGAAGCACACTGTAACTTGTCTAGGCTAGATAGTCTTGGAACAAGGACTTTTAAGTTTTGTCCAATGACATGACCCAAATGACTGTGCACTTGCAAAGGAGATGCAATAATGTATGTTGCAGGAGTCTTTCCTACTTCCTAGAGAGTAGAGGCCTGCAAGTTCAGACCTTTCTCCTATCACCCTCTTCATCTTTAGGTCCTATATAACATAAGTATCAGGAAAGAAGGTGATGGAATCCTCAAGAGAATGAGTTAGTTTTAAAATAGAAAACAACTAAAATGAAAAATTTCCAATGAAGAGTGTAGATGGAAGGGATATATGCGTATTGGAAAGACAATTCCAGTGCCCTTAACAAGAACGACGGAACCATCTGCAAGGGTGACACTTGGCATGCAAGGCTTGCTGGTGTAAGCGGTGAAAAGGTTGGTAATGTCTGTGATGTGATTAGTTGACCCAGAATCAAGAACCAATCCGCTCTAAAAGATGATGCTTTGGATACCCGACAAATATATGCTAATGTTTCAATCCCCTGAACAAGAAAAGTAACAGAAAAAGGTGTTTGTTAAGAAGCACAAAGCCGCATCAACTAATTATACTCGTCATCCTTGACGGAAACATGGTGTGTCCACTCCTTAGTGCCTTCCCCAGTACATGCAAAATTAACAGATTTGTTAGGAAACCCATTTAACTCGTAATAGGTTTCTTTAAAGTGTCCTTCTCTACTACAATGAATACACTTATGGTGCTATTGTGGTACTCCATGAACACCACCTCTAGCACCTCTAGTAAACCCTCTACCCCGAGCACAACCACATGTAGAGGATGTAGAAGAAAACTGACTATGTGAGTGACCAAGGTAGATTAATCAGTCAGTAATGAAATGAGAGTTGTAGCATCCTCTTCTAAGAATGCATGAGAGACTCTAGAAATAGTCTCTGCCAAGTAAGGGAGTTCATCTCTAGATAAAATTTGGCTATGGACTCCCTTATACTCACGACTAAGGCTGCCCAAAAACTTGATATTGTAAATTGATATCTCTGTACCTTCATCTTGTGAATATCACTGGAAAGAGGTGACAGTCCATGCAGACTGTGAGTCAGGCGTTTGACTTCTCTAAAGTATTTAGTGAGTTGACACCCTATTAAAATTCATATAACTCAAAAATCATATCATGCATCCATAATATTTTACTGTATCAATAAGTAGTAGACGATCTCCAAGCGCTTTTCATGTTTCAAAGTGATTAGTTATGTCTTCTATTTGCGGCTCCATATAGTATCACATCATGGAGAGTAGCATTGCATTATGTTGTTCCCACTGTTCCAAGATAACAAGATTAGTGGGGGATCCAGTCCCGAGTTGTTGTGCACCTGGTCTTTGAAAAATATCTTTATAGTCTGAATCCATTCTACAATATTCTTTTTGTTCAGCTTCCTATTAGTTTTGACGTGACTTTTGACCATGACAGTTTCTTGTTTAATGAAAGGTACATCTTTTTTTATCAGACATACTGAATAAGTTGATGAGCGGCTGGAATAGGTTGGTAGAATATGGTATGTACTGAAGAGCCCATTGTAGGGGAGGGGGGAGGTCAATAGGGCACCCTATGGGAGGTTGACTTATTTGGCTACAACACATGGATGCAGCCGACTTGGCATGTCAAGAAGGCAAACAGACTGAGCCGGCTTGACTATGTCGCAATGCCTGTATAATAATCAATTGCAGGTTTCTGATGGCATAAGGGCCAACCGATTAATTGGTGCCCCCTGACTGGGAGGAGTCTCCTGAAATGATAAGAAGATTTTTCCAGCTGACTGAACTCTTGTGCCTAGCTGGTCAAGGAGAAGCGCACGAGTAGCAGAGATGACATGAGGACATGGCTGACTGCCTGGATTACGCGCTGAGCCTAGTTAGAGAGAACCGCCTAAACGATTAACATGCACATGTAGAGACGCTGGCTACACTTGCTAGCCCTGCACCCTGACTGGCGGGGATGTGTACACATCCTTAGGGTTCAGATTGCAAGGCTCTTATACCATGCAACACGAATACTGGGAAGAGACAACCTAACATATTGATTTGTCTTACATATCATATATATAGGAAGAATACATCACACATTTACTTTAGGTCCCCGAACTTTACATATAAGTCCTTAAATATTTATACATAAGTCCCTACATACTAACAGAAAGTAATATTTACCATTGCCCTCTTTTTATTGTTACATTAGTCCCTACATGCTAACAGAAAGTAATATTTACCATTGCCCTCTTTTTATTGTTGTTTGGTTTTTAATATTTTTCAGTGCTGTTGAAGAACCTGTTCAAAACACTGTCAATGTAAACTCATTTGACAGAACACCAGCAACGAGAAAAGGTCTTCTAGATCGAGAAACTGGCAATGAAAAGAAATATGGATCTATATCACAGTATGTTGATTTGTGTTTAATAAGCTATTTTGCCTTTGCAAACAATCTCTTTTATGTGCTTTTGATGCTTTCCAACTTAAATAGCTGAAAACAATCTTCATTATCGTTGGGTACAACTGTTCCTAAAACGCCCTTGTTAGAGTCATACAACCAAACCCAAGACACACATTAAATTATGGTATATGTGACAAACCGTGTCATATTTGCATCTAGGACTGTCCTACTTGTGTGGGCAAGAACAAAAAGTGAGAAGGAGATATATCTTTCTTACCCACCTTTTGGCAATTACTTCTCTTGGTCTCCTGCTTTGGTGAAAAGTTAATGGCATGAACACCCATTTTGTACACAATATCTGCAACTAGAAGGGCTTTCAACCATTATAAAATTGATTAATGTATAAGAATCCTTTTATTCTCTATTTGGTCTATAAACTTTAGCCCTTGATGAGTATATTAGATAAATTTAAAAACTAAGAAAACAAGTCTGATTAGTAAATCCTTTTTTCTTTAATATTCAATTGTCAATTTCAGCATCAACTTTCTGCCTTTGACATAAGGCCAATTTTCTTTTCAATTGTATACAATTTCATTAACAATGTTACCAAAGACCTATGTATCTTTTATATTCCTTCGCCGGTCATTGCAATGAATATGTAATTTGATGTGCGAATCAAATTTTTTTCTGACCTATATAATTATAGAATTCCATCTCTTGTCTGTATGTCCGTGTATAGAATCATGTTCATGCTTGATGTTTCATGTGCACATATGAATTTGAACTGTTACAATGTGAAAACTTTAGCATCTGCCCACTGGATTCTAGTTCACACCGTACTGGTTGTCTTTATTAGTATATATATTTTCCTGGCTTTATTTTTATTTTGTTATTGTGTTATGGGCCTTTGTCTATTAGCCCATTAGTCATTTTCCTTATTCTAAAATATTCCTGTTTCTAGATCTTTCTTACTCTCTCCTATATAAGAGTCTCATGTACTTGTTTCATCAATCTAATGCAAACCATCTTTGTATTTTAGATGGTATCAGAGCGGGCTGATCCTCCTTAAACCCTAACCCTAACCTATGCCCATATAAACCCTAACCGCCACCCATCTCCTCTCTCACCCGCTGGCCCCCCAACCAGCCGCCGCCGCCCAGCCCCTGCCCTCCTTTCCGCCACCTCTCTACCACCCACCGCCCCTTCTTCCTCCACCCTTACAACCACCGCCGCCCCTTCTTCCTCCACCTACACACCAACCGCCACCCACCACCATCAGTCCCTGCTCCCTCTCCCTTCCCGCCGCCCCTTCTTCCTCTCCCTACCCGCCGCCCTCCCCACCTCCATCCAACAGCCCCTGCTGACGTCCCACTCCTCTGGCTAGCCACCTCCTTCTCCACTTAGCCCTTTTCCACCTTCTCTTCTTCCTTCCCTCCTTTCCCCACCATCTCTCCCTATGGCTAGCCTCCACTACCACTCGTTTCCTTTCCCGCCAATCTCCGGACGTCTCCGGTAACTTCCCAGTTATCGCACGTTGAAGGCGTAACCGGATCTTGCTTTGTCTCTGCCTATGTCTCATGAAAGAATAAGGTTTTCCTCCATGTTTGCGTGGGTTTTCTATATTTACTGCTACCTCGACGCGGGTTTCTGGGATCTGATGCATCAAATTTCTTGTTGCTATCTTATGCCCGTGTATGGATATTTTTAGACCTGCTCCTGAGATTGGGTTTCTATTGCTTTCATCTGCTATGTGCCTTCGCTTGCTGCTCGCCTGCTGCTCTGATTGCTGATTGCTACGTGCCTGCTGCTACTATGTGCCTGATGATCTGTCTGCTGATTGCTACGTAATTCCTGCTCTGGCCTGCTACTACTGTTTGCTGTGTTGTCCTGTATTCTGTCACACCTCCCACGACGTCCTCTGATCCGCTTCACAATCTCTGTGTGACGACTACCAAGTTGGACGGCTCCAACTATCACACCTGGGCAACCTCATTTGAATTGTATGTCAAAGCTCAGGGGTGCTATTCCCATCTGACTACTACTGGGCCGACAGAACCGACTGCTACTGCTGACGACAAAAATAAACAAGCGTATGACCTGTGGTCTAAGGACGACTCTGGGGTTATGACCTGGATGGTCAACAAAGCTGAACCAAAAATCAGCCAATCCCTTCTGCGCCTGCACACAGCTAAGGGTATGTGGGATCAACTCTCCCACATCTATTCTCATCAATAGAATCCCTAGAAGGTGTTTGATATTTTCAAACACCTGACCAAGGAGTATTCTACCTCAGATGCCATTGAAGATTACTACAATTAATGCTGTGCCCTTTGGGATGAGTTTGAGGTGTATCACCCCCTATCCTCAGATATTAAGGAAGCACAAAGACAACGGAATAAACTACAACTTGTTCAATTTCTTGCTGGCCTACCATCCTCCTTTGCGGGTTTCGTAGATCAGATTCTCTCCAGTGATCCTTTACCCACCTTACGCGATATTCTGAAATGTGTACAACGCTTGCCTTCTGTATCTCAGGCGACTCCTGAAATTTCTGACAATGCTGCTCTAACTGTTCGATCCGGAGACTCTTTCCGTGGACGTGGCCGCGGACGTGGCCGTGGTCGTGGCCGCTCTACTCTAGGTGCTGGTTGTGGATCATACTCCTCGGACGCTGACTACTCTACCGAACCACGTTTCTACAATTTTTGCAAGCGCACCAATCATACTGAAGACCGCTGCTGGATCAAGCACGACAAACCTGCTTGGGCAAATCAGGTGTCTTCAGACCAGCCTGACACCTTTGCCTCTACGTCTGCCCCACCATCTGTTGATTGGATCATATTTGAAGATGAGAAGTTACTCCAAGCTCGCCTGGCCTCTTCTGCTGAGACCACTACTGGCAGTTTTGTTCTTCTGACACAATTTGCTCCTCTTGCACAGTCTGGTAAACATAAATGGGTTTTTGACTCGGGTGCCACCTCTCATATTACTGGCAATCGATCTTTATTTTCGACCTTGCATAAAATTGTTGCCATTCCGCCTGTCACCCTAGCTGATGGTTCTCAAACATCTGTTTCCGGAATAGGGAATATCTATACTGATGGTTGTCTTATGTTGAACTCCGCACTCTTTGTTCCTAAATTTCCTATCAACTTGTTATTTGTGAGTAAAACTGTTAAGAGCTTACAATGCTCAATTACCTTTGACCCGGATAGTGTTATTTTTTAGGATCTGCGCACGAGGATAAAGATTTGTTTGGTCCATGAGGGACCAGATGGGCTCTACTATATGGATGTACCGAAGACGACGACTTACCTGACTACATTTGTGACCGACATTCAATGGCATTACCGCTTGGGGCACCCTTCACCGACAAAATTGAAGCATTTATTACTTGATATTATTGAGTCAGTTTTTCATTGTGAAACATGTCTGTTAGGGAAACAAACTCGGTCTACTTTTACTAAGTAAAATTGTATTAGCTCAAAAGCATCATTTGATATTGTGCATGCTGATATTTGGGGACCATGCTCTGTTGCTAGTATTGATGACTTTTCTAGAACCACTTGGTTGTTTTTATTAAAAGACATATCTCATATTCTTGACACTATTACCGCTTTCTTTGCTGAGATACGTACCTAGTTTGGTTAACCCATTAAAATCTTTCGAACTGATAATGCCCTTGAATTCATGCAAAGGTCAGTAAATTTGTTTTGCAACAAAATGGGTACTATTCACCAAACCTCTTGTGCTTATACACCCCAACAAAATGGCATTGCTGAACGTAAGAATCGACACCTCCTCGAGGTCGCGTGTACACTTCTCTTTCACTATCATGTTGCTCATGGTTTCTGGCCAGAAGTTGTTTCAACTGCTTGTTATCTTATTAACCGCATGCCATCCTCAGTTTTTGGCAATCAGGTGCCTTTTCAGATTTTATACCCGGATGCTCCTCTGTTCACCATACCTCGTATTTTCGGGAGTACATGTTTTGTGAAAAATTTGCGTCCCGACCTTACTAAACTGGATCCTTGTGCTACCAAGTGTATTGTCCTGGGGTACTCCCGGAGACAAAAAGGTACCGTTGCTTTGACCCGGTTACTAAGAAATGGATGGTGTCGATTGATGTGGTTTTTGTTGAACATATGCCGTTCTACTCCTCTACTGGATCTGCCCTGACGTTTGATTTACTGACAAAAACACCTTTACCTATGCCTGTTGATAATGCCCTATCAGATAGCACTATTGCGCTGGCTCCTCCTTTAAAAGTCTACCTGAGAAGACTAAAGGAACCAAATCCCTCTATGGCCCAACCAAGTTTTCCAACCTCGTCAGCAGATCAACCAACATCTCAGGTAATTTTCTGACTTAGACATTCCTATCAGTTTACGCGAAGGCACTCGTTCTGGACGCAACCTCCCATTGGGAATTTCTGCACTACTGCTAATCTGGGAAATATTTTTGCAAATTTCACTTATGCTTTATGTGCTGTAACTATTCCTAAGAATTTTGCTCAGGCTCTCCAACACCCAGCATGGCGTCAAGCCATGGAAACTGAAATGCAGGCTCTTATTGATAGACATACTTGGGATTTGGTTGATGCACTACCTAGATGTCAACCAATTGGTTGCAGGTGGATTTTCACAGTCAAATATCAACCAGATGGTACCATTGAACGACTCAAAGCTCGCCTGGTAGCCAAGGGCTACACTCAGACATATGGAGTTGACTACTTCAAGACTTTCTCTCCTGTGGCTCGACTGAATTCTGTTCGTATCCTTATCTCTTTGGCTGTAAATTCTGATTGGCCCTTATTTCAACTAGATGTCAAAAATGCATTTCTGTATGGAGATCTGCATGAGGAGGCTTACATGGTGCAACCTCCCGGTTTTGAGATTTCGGGGGGGGGGGTCTTCCAAAGTGTGTCGTCTTCGCAAAGCTATTTATGGCCTTAAGCAAAGTCCTCGAGCCTGGTTTGACAAGCTTAGCTCTATTCTTCAGATATTTGACTTCTGTCGCTCTCAATCTGATCACTCTGTGGTTGTTAAGAAAACTACCTCTGGTCTTGTAGTTGTCATTGTCTATGTTGATGAAATTATCTTATTTACAAGCGATTATGCAAGCATTCAGGCTACTAAGACATACTTAGAAAAACACTTTATTATCAAAGATTTAGGCAAACTAAGGTATTTTCTGGGAATTGAAGTCTCTCATTCTTCCTCTGGTCTTTGTTTGTAACAACACAAATATGTTTTGGATCTCCTATCAGAGACATGAATGCTTGGGGCTAAGCCTACTAATACACCTTTGGATACCAACACTAACTGGGATGACGACACTTCTCCTCCATATCCTGATCATCATCAGTATTGCAGAATGGTTGGAAAACTCATCTTATTGTCACTAAGGCTGATATCGCTTCCGCTGTTGGTCTCGTAAGTAGATATTTCGATAAGCCCCGTCAATGCCATTGGGATGCTGTCTGCCATATTCTGAAGTATTTGAAAAGTTCTCCCAGCAAAGGTCTGCTATATAAGAAACATGGCCATTGTAATCTTATTGGGTGCTCTGATTCTGATTATGCTGGAAGCAAGATAGATCGGAGATCTACCTCTGGATACTACACTTTTGTAGGTGGTAACTTAGTAACTTGGCGAAGCAAGAAGCAAACTGTTGTTGCTCGCTCAAGTGCTGAAGTACAATATCGAGCCATGGCTCACACCACCTGTAAACTTTTCTGGGTACGCAGTCTTCTACGAGATTTTGGTATTTGTGTTGCTCCATCCATACCAATGCACTGTGACAACAAGGCTGCCATCTTCATTGCCAGCAACCCCACCTTCCACGAACGCACCAAACATGTTGAAGTTGATTGCCATTTTGTTTGGGAGGCTGTCTTATCTGGTCAGATTTCTACACCTTATACACCAACTGCGGATCAAGTTGCAGATATTTTCACCAAAATTCTTCCGAAGACTAGATTCACTACGCTGATAGCCAAGTTGGGCATGATTGACATCTACACTCCAGCTTGAGGGGGAGTATTAGTATATATATTTTCCTGGCTTTATTTTTATTTTGTTATTGTGTTGTGGGCCTTTGTCTATTAGCCCATTAGTCCTTTTCCTTATTCTAGAATATTCCTATTTCTAGATCTTTCTTACTCTCTCCTATATAAGAGAGTCTCATGTACTTGTTTCACCAATCTAATGCAAGCCATCTTTGTATTTTAGAGTCTTGAATCAAATGCAATGTGTAAGTTGGAGACATTAAATTATGCCTTAGTTGTGTGTGTGGGGCCACATATGAATTTGAGTCGGTAGCTATTATTATTACAATTTGAAAACTTTACCATCTGCCCACTGGATTCTTGTTTACACCGTACTGGTTGTCAGGAATTGGATGCAATGTGTTAGTTGGAGGCATTAAATTATGCCTTATTTGTGTGTGTGCGGGGGTGTGTGTGCTTGAGTGGGTTGGGGTCTAAAAGATAGAGTGGTTGCTTTTACGTGTGTTAAAGCTGCAAGAGTAGAGATGGAAGGAAGGGGAGAATGGAAGATAAAAGTATGATAGATTCCCCCTTCGAATTGATATCTTTAATAAATATCCTAGAAATCCGATGATAGAATGTGAATTCTACTATTTGATGTGTCCCATTTGAATAAAAACGTACAATATTTTTAAACATCTTAACTATTGACTAATGTAAGAAAAAGTTTCAAAAGAGAGAATAGGTGCTTTTGATGTGATGTTAGAGTATTAGATTTAATAATGATAGAGCTAATGAGCCTCTCCTACTTTAGCCAATATGTGTCACTCTAGTTTATCTAGTATCTAGTATTGCCAGGCGGGCACTTTTTGAGAAAGCGGGTGTCGAAGTTATTATATAATTTTATAGAAAATTACACATTTATATATCAATAATATATTTAGGGGAATTTTTGCACATATCTGAACACCTTATGCAACAAAATAAAACACCCAAATAGTTAATGTATAATGTATCAAAATATGTTAATATACATTAGGTACAAAAATACAATATGCGATTAATATATAATGTACTAATATATGTTATGCATTATAAAATCAATTATCATACAATATATGTACAACGAAAATGTGTTAGTTATGCTACATAAGTAATGTAATGTACTTATATACTAGTATAGTATTATTATTAAACATACCGATGTCAGCAAATAATTATTAAAAAGCGAAATAGTGTACAATGCCAACAAATGAAAAAAAGCAAAAAAAAGACCCAAATAATGTATATATAATGTATCAAAATATACTAATATTCATTTGGTTGGAAAATACAATATGCAATTAACATATAACATACCAATGTATGTTATGTATTATAGAATCATCTCTCATACAATATATGTACAACAAAAATGTATTAATTATGCTATAGTAGCAATGTAATGTACTAATGTCCTAGAATAGTATTATTAAACATACTGATATCAACATATAATTATTAAAAAAGGGGATAGAGTATAGCAAGAATACCAGAAAATGAGAAAAAAAAGAATTGGGCCTGACCGCCTGAGTTTGGCCGCCCAAACCAAAAGCGGGTCCAAGCGACCGCTCAGAACTAACCTTCAGGCGGGCGCTCGAGGGGGTGAAGCGGGCTCCAAGCGGTCGCTTAATGGCAATCCGCCTGAACAATCACTTTAGTGTTGTTTGGAGCAGCCATGCCCTGTTGCCACTTGAATGGGTGCTTCGACCGGTTTCCAATACATTGTATTAAAGAACATCTCCATCTCTCAACGAAAATGTCCTGCACCTCCTGTAAGATTTTGGAATGCTTAATTCCAAACTTGTATCCTCTCTAGTAGACTACCGTACCAAAGATATTCATGAGAGGGAATCCTTTAAGGATCACAAGCGATATCGAAAAGTAGTTGAATAACTTACTTATCTCACTATTAGACGTCCAAACATTGCCTTTGCAGTCAATCTGGTCAATCAACATGTGGTGCAGTCCCTTGTATTGAATAATTTACTTATCTCACTGTTAGACGTCCAGACATTGCCTTTGTAGCCAATCTGGTCAATCAACATATGGTGCAGTCCCTTGTATGTCTTGATCATAGTTGTCTAGGCGGTCCTTCCCGCCCAAGGGAAGCCTAGGGGGCTGTCACGGAACCGTTCTTACCCCAATCCCAATCCCACTGCCTAGACAGTGGTAAAGGGATTGAAGCGCACATCCCTGGGTGGCCCAAATGGATCTTACACACTGGCATATACAATAAGAAATAATAACTCAAAACATAAAGAATTAACAAAAAACTAACCAACCCGTTATATGATTTTGTAGATTTATCTTTGTCGAGTGCGGAAGCGATCTTAATCATCTTGTTCACCTAATTGGGGAAAATCATGACACGCGGTCAGTGCAAACGCACAAGTACGTACTGTACGTTGTCGGTGAAATGAAACAAGATTCATCATGAAAGTAGGATCTTTGCATTTTCAACATAAACAAAGTACAAACTTTGAATCAAGGAAACACTTTCGAGAAAAACATTGTGTTTCATAACAATTTTCCATTATACAACTTATATGGCCATTGTTGTCAAGTATATAGGTTACTTAAACCCCCTCAACATCACCAATAGGCGAGGGTCTGTTTACCCCCGCATAATATTCTATTCACAAAAGAGCGTACCTCTATTCTAAAAATTGGAGATATAGGAAAGCGGAAATAAACCCTAATGGGTCTAATAGTCTTAGGCCCATATTACATAGTACTAAATGAAATAAGAAAAGGAAAAAGGAAATCTATAACAAAGATAAAATAGGAAATAGAGAACAAATATATCTTAATAGTAATTACTGAAAGATGGCGAGATAATCAACAAAAAGAAGAAAAAAGTAGATGGAAAAATATGAGAAATAGAAATAAAGATGAAGCAATACTCCCTAATGCAATAATGTTGATTGTCTAGACATTTTTATTAAGAAAATAAAAATGCTCCGTGGATTTCAACAAAACTCTTTTTTTAATAGTAGTATACGAGTATACATAACAATTATGGAAAGCACAACAATCTTAGCGTTGGAAACTTGGAGAAATTTACTTGTAGCCTTTGGTGATGGCTGAAAATTTGGGCCTTTAATGGCTACTAATGATATATAGGCAGAGCATAGAAAGTGTCAAGTGTGGGACATTAGTTTTGGGGATGTGATTGTTCAATAATGCAATAATGCTGAAACAAATCCCCCACGATCCCTGACAGTCGTTTGAAGGAAGAAAGAGAGTGTGACAAGAAGTTGGGTATATGATTGAACACAAATGGGAAGAGAGAGAAAGAAATTTGGGAGTTCATTAGGGATGGGATAATGAAAAAGGGAGAAATGGCGAGAATGGGAGGAGAAAATTAATTAGACAATGAGGAGAGGAAGAGAGGGAGCAATAATATGAGAGAGAAAGGGAGTGGGGGTGTTGAAGTAGTTTGTTTTCCATTGTGTCGAAGGGGAAGGAAAGATGAAATTGTAAAAGAACATAATGAATAAAAAACTTAATAAAAGAAGAGAAGAGAGAGAGAGAAAGGGAACTGTGAGCCTATCGATATCCAAATCACTCGTAGAATATCGTATCTGATTCCATTGAAATCAAAGTTTCCAATGAAATTTTGCCAATTTCGACGAAATCTCGTTCCTTGATGTGAAAATTGGAAAGCCGGTCATCAATATTTTCATCAAACCTCTCCCACCTTCCTCCTTCAACTATGTGTAGCAAGCTAGGCATACACGTTCTGTACTCTCCAACTTGAGGGGGTGCTAGAGTTTAAGATATAATGATAGTTGGGCGAATGAGCCTCTCCTGCACAAGCCCATTAGTGTTAGTCTAGTGTATATTATGTTGCTCCACAAGTACATCATACCTCAAGCCTATTCTATATAGAGTACTCACTGTATCTCTGATTTTGACTGTCAAAAGTTGAGTTATATCACATGAAGAAAAATTGCTTTTGCGAGCAATTTTCTTATGAAGCTAGATGTTTGTGATACAAAACAAGTACGAGGTATCCAATACCAATGCCGTTTTGACAGCCTGGAAATAAGTATTTACCGATACATCGACGAAGTTATCGCTAGATGCTATCCTAGTCATTTCGACGCCAAAATGAACAAATTAAATCATGAAATTTTACAGGTGTGATCTCTACACCTAAATGCATCGTTTTATGGAATAAAAATCTATGAGGGGTATGTGGGGGGGTTGTCCATCATGTGGGAGGTAGGGAACCTGTTCTGTTTTTTTGAGGATTTCGATGACAAAATGTTGGAATTAAGATTTGGAATTTTACTAGCACGATCTATAAACATAAATACACACACTTATGCAGTAATATCCAATTTACAACACTTGAATAGCATAGTAACTTACTAACTCATATAAGTTGTATATCGATTTACACACAGATTCTCCATACAATATTGAGTTGATATGGTTGACATATTGCTCCCATGACATGTACATTATGTAAGGTTAGTTGTATGAAGTTACGTGTTGCTCATACACGTCATGTGCAATACTATATAAGTGTATAATACTCGTTTGTATTATGTAATCATACACGATATATTTTAGAATTTTATTTAAAACAGAATTTCTAAATTAAAGTCTAGAAAACAATAAAGAGCTGTTATTTAATGATTAAAAACAGTTTTGAAAGCTTACTAAATAATAACTAATACACACAAATATATAGAAAATTATATAACTCATCAATTTCTATTACTTTAAATTTTTTTCAATAGTTCCATTATACTTTCTTTTATATATGTTCACATTACACTTTATTAGAACGTCTTCTACTAATCATAAACAAGTAACTGATTATAACAATACTTATTGTAAAAGTACTAGTGATCAGATAAATTGCATGATAATGGTAATTTTAAGTGTTGTAATTTTGTAGATTTAGTGATAATATTGTGGATCTATATAGTTAGCGCCAAACATATCAAAATTGGAGTAATACTAGGTTTTGGCAGTAGAAAATTGTTTTTTAGGTGAAAGTGGAGGAAAATAGTAGGAAAAGAGATGGAGAGGTTGCAAATGGTAGAAAATGAAAGAGACTAGTTAAACTTGCCTTGGTTTGGGTTGATCTGAGCTCCAATTGCTAAAAATCACCCAAATGCAGTTTCTTTTCTCCTCCCAAGAAGTAACACAATCATTCTTACAAAAAACGAAATACTCGGTTTCGGTCGGTACAGTGAAGTGAGTAGTGCATTTTGCATTGAAACCATCAAAACAGGGCAATATTTGCGGTATACCCGACGATATACCGATATTTTCCAGCCTATCGGTACGCGTGCATGTTTCCATATTTGATGGCGTTGGTATCAGTATTTTGGTTGAAATATCACCCGTATCGATGATATATCATTCCTTGATACAAAAACATATGAATGTGATAGGGAAAATTGCCCATTTTGAAGTCAAAACATTGGAGGGTGAAAAGGGCATCTTAAAGTGAAAACAAATAATTGTTGGATTGGGAAATATATAATCTAAAAACCAAAGGGAGTAAAGGCTTGGTGACTGCGGAAAATGTGGTAACGGGAAATTTTCATGTGTTTCTTTTCCATGTTATTGTTAGATGAGAAAAACCCATCTCTTATATATAGGAGAGGCAAGTTCAAGGAAACAAACAAAATACTAATGGATTAGGAGTCCAGACGCTAATGGGTCGAATAGACTTGGGTTCACACACTCACCCTTAAATTGGAGCTTGGAGAGTTCCAAGTCACCTTGTGAACATACAAACATAATTAAAGAGTAAAACAAGCCCATACAAGAATATCACTCTCCCTCAATTTTATAAGCAAGCATTCGACATTCAAACACTCCCCTTTAAGTAGACAATCTGCTACATAGGTAGGTAGTAGGAGCTTCTCGATAAAAAAGAAGTGTGGCATCTGGAGTAGTAGTAAACAACTGTATGTAGGTGCAACTATCTTCATCTCATTCGCTAATGTCATGAAGTAGACTAGAGAGTGTTGGAATATAGGTAAATCAAAGAGGGGCGTTGGCACACAAGAGGTACTAGTAGTCAATTCACAGAATGATAACAAGGACAAATTGTTGCTAAGGGATGCATAGCTGGAAGCCTGGAACGATAGCAAGGACAAATTGTTGCAAAGGTATGTGTAGCTGGAATATATAACAGATGCAAACCAAGTTGCAAAACAAAACCAATTCATATCATCCAACTCTGTCAGACAATACACCTATGCATAGGTATTTATAGATAACTCACATGAAACCCTATTTGACTTATTTCCGCTCAAGACACAAATCAAACAAGAATTAAAAACTGATTAATAACTTACAAGTAAGTCCCCAATGATACACCTAGGTCCTAAAATGAACAATTGCATAATACACCCTAAACAAAACAAAAACACAACAACTAATTAAAAAGACAAACATACATAAAAGATTACTCATGACACATTCTAATGAAGATGCGCCACATCCAAGGCTAGGATTTGGATGAGTAGGTTATCCTACATCAACTGACAAAACAAGACTCCGACGAGTAAGGGTATAACCGTAGTACTTCATGGCAGTCTGACGTGTGTAGCATGTCAAATGAACATGGTTTGTTGGGGTGTGCCCTTAGTCATCGTTGGGATCACTTGCGGAATGACATCCTCATATTCGATATTATCTTAGTCTTTGAAATCGTGATCGTCAAGTGGCTTTCATTGGTTGGAGCGATGCCCAAATTCCTTGCAAGAGAACCACTGAATCCGGCTTGAGGTTATTGTTGCAGAAGACGTAGTTGATGTTGAAGAAGAATGACACCAAGGGTTGGAGTTACTCGTGCGTTGTTTCTACTCATGCTCTATCTATACAGGCACATGAATCATATCATCCATAGAAGAAATCCTTGAAATCGTCAATGTTGCGGTGATAGACAAAAAGGAGCTCGCGACAAATCATGTCGATCTTTATGGTAGTATCCCACGTGACGTCTAACTTGTAGACCAACTCGTAGAATTTGCAAGTATATTCATCCACAAGATCAAATCCTTGCGATAACTCAGATGGTTTAAGGCTCAACTATAGTTTCTAATTGATATGAACTTAGAAGGATTCCATGTAACTTTCATCTCTTCCCAGGTGTGGGCGTGACGAACAGTACACACACTTCCACCAAGGGTGGTTCCTCAGAGCTTGGCTTCTGCGAACGAGATCTAACGATTATCTGCAAATTGGTTCCCAGTTAGAGAATGTTTCCATGCTATGGACCTAGTCGTATGATACATCAGGCTCACATGTGCCGTAGAAATTGGGAATATCAATCTTAAGTAGTTGATCTTGTCAGGAAAGAGGCTCCTGATGTTGTTGACGTTGTTATTCTGGTCACTCTTGCATTTGATCAAACATGGCGCACATCTCTTGTTGCATTTCTTGCATGAAGACCACTAAGCTATCAAACCACTCATCGTGGTCTGCCAAGCGTTCCTCTAGTTCAGAAACTTTGGCGTTGAACTCTTCATTGCACACCATGGTGAATGCTGGTGGAGTGTCTGGCTACTGTAGAAGTACGTTTCTGCCTCCTGACCTGTGGATCCAACTCGGTGCAAATTTTGGGTATTCTGTAACATGCAAATCGCATGATGATTTGTGTGACATACGAAAATCCGGAGATGCTCTAGAAGAATTCCCCACATCGTCGATGAGGCTTAGGATGGAAGAAGTTGTCCAAACAAAAATCCAAAAGTGTACTGTAGCCTCACTGCTATAGTAACCACATAGGAACTTGCTTGTTGCGGAGCTTACCGCTCCTTGTTTGGGAGATTAATGCTCCTTGCTTGTTGCGGAGCTTACTGCTCCTTGTTTGGTCTTAGGCCTCTGGAGGGATGAAGGAGTCTTGCCCCCCCAATTAGGGACAAAACTGCACCTCCACAACCCCCTCTTGTTACTTGGGGATAGAGGGAAGATTGTGTGTCGACCCATCGTCAACGTAGGGATCGGGAAGAGCGTTGTTCGGGGCCCTTGGGGATTTTTTGGGGCGGTAGTGGGCGTGGGCCGACAGCTCACACCCTTTGGGAGGTGTGGGAGGGGTTAGCGGTGGTCATTGGGAAGATAGTTGCTTCTTGTGGCTCCTCTTCTCATTGTGGTGCTACAGTGCGGTATTGCAACACCCTATGTTTATGAGTTCTCTTGCTGCTGTTAGAATGATAAAAGATTTGAGAACGAAATTGGAACCACGAAAGGAATTAGCGGAAGAGGTATAGTGAGAAAGAGGAAAAGTGGAAGGGAGGAAGAAGTTTGGAGGATGAGTGGATGACCATGGGGGATTTGAGATTTTGGATGAACACTGCAGCTGCTGCACTCTTGACATAAGATATTTTTTTGTTGGGTGGGTGTGATTGGTTTGGGATTAAACAAAAGATAGGATTGGATCTGACCTATAGTTTGGATCAAACGAATGGTGGTGATGGCTCCTAGACCTAGGGTTTAGGAGACAAACATGGAGAATAGGTGGTTTGGGCCGCACCTAGGGTTTTGTCCGTCTCCTGGGGATCATGGAATCTAGACGTGCAATTTAGATCTCAGGCTCTGTTACCATTTGATGCAAAACAAGTTGAAAGGCAATACTAATTCATATCATCTAATAAAATAAAAAACGTGCTGAGTGACCGCTTAAGTGGCCTAACACCTCAACGGTTTAAATGCGCTCGTCAATGGCAATTAAGCGGATACGTAAAAATAGACTGCTTTTTTGCTCTTCACTCGCTTTTTCCTCGCTTTTTGCCTGCTTCTTTTTCTCACTTGTTGCCCTTTTTTTAAAAATATTGTTGTAAGCATGTAACAATGAGTAAATTATATGGTCCAAGTAATGGCTATAATATGTTTACTTATATACACTAAATGTTCAATGATAAGATGTAGTACTAATTTCGATTGCGTACTTATGTAAGCCGTAATAATAGGTTATTGCTGGAATGTATCCAAGTAAGTTATATGTAACTATTATCTAATTTAGTATACATATTTGTAAATTGTATGTTAAACTTACTATAGTACTAATTTAGACTGCATGCTTTTTCTGTAAGTCGTAATAAAAGGTTACTATTGGAATGTATCCAAGTAAATTATATTGTAACTGTTATCCAATTTAGAATGCATACCTTGATTAAATGTGCTACTATAATGTATAATAATTGATGGTATGTGTTAACATGTCTTTTATTATGTTATGTTATTTATTTGTTTTGTTATTCTCTTATTACTACTGTACCTTTATGTAATTTGCCCACATCTATAATAAAAGTGAGACAGCTGTTTTCCCTCTCACGTACGCTGCTCACGCAGCCACAATTCTCAAAGCCGCTGATCGTCTTCTCGCCGTCTCCTTTCTGCGGCTTCCTTTCACATGGTATCAGAGCGGTCTTGATCCGCCATCCCGCTTCCTCAGCACCGCCGTCCCGCCTCCCTTCTCCCTTCTCAGCAGCTGCCGCCGGGCCGGCAGGGATAGCAGCCAGCCGCCGGCGCTGGTGCTGCTGGGCTAGCAGCCGCTAGCCGCCTTCAACGCTGGATCGGTAGCAACCTTCCCTCGCTACTGCAGGTCTAGCCATCAAGGACCGGAGCCTTCCTCACGCTTTCGATTAATTTGCAGTAGTTTTTCAACTAGTTCTTAGGAGCCGGAACTGCTGTTTGGGAGTCTCCGGGTGATCCAACGACTATCTAAAGCTCAAATCGGGGGACTCGTCTCTTCCAGAGTGCTCTCCTAATCACACCTCCTCCATGTGTGATTAGGAAAATCGTCTGGAGGTTGTGAATGCGTCAGTAACACATTTATCTTTGCTTTTCGTTGTGACGCATATCTCTCTGTCACCTCAACCATCTTTGTGACGTGTACAGTCCGTCACAAAGTCCCGTTCTATAATGGAGGACACCAAGACCTACAACGAGGTGTCACTTATCCCCTCCATCAAGCTCAATGAGAAGAACTATCTGCAATGGATGAACACTGTTCACACTGTCCTGGAGTCTCGCGACAAGGCGAGATATGTCGACTCGTGTCCCTTGGATACTACTGATAAAGGATATGTTGAATGGAAGCGTCATGACAGTCTTGTGAAGACTTGGTTGTGGAGTAGTATGGAACCTGCAATTGCGGCAAGGTTCATGTTCTATTCTACAGCTAAGGAGATATGGGACGCAGTGAAGAAGCATTATTCTCAAGAGAAAAATGCTCTTCGCCAGTTCATGATCTATGATCGTCTGTTTGCTGAGAGACAGGGTGACAGGTCACTAGAGGAGTACTTTGGAGCGTTTCAGGCCCTTGCTCAAGAGCTGAGCTACTATCATCCTGTGACAGTTGCTGAACAGGTCAAAGACAGAGATGACCTGATTACTGCTAAATTCTTGTCTGGACTTAATCCCGCTTGCAGTTCTGCCCGGAGTGTCATTCTGGCTTCTGATAAACTGCTTAGTTTTGAGGAAAATTCAGCAATCCAGTTTTGAGTCTGCTGATCCTGTTTCTGTTGTATCTTCTGGGGAGTCTCATGCATCTATAGCTGCTGCAGCGAGAGGAGGACGACCTGGCATGGGCAGAGGACGCGAGACACGTCCTAAGTGCACCTTCTGTGACAAGCTAGGACATACAATGGATAAATGTTGGAAGAAACATGGGAGACCCGCTGCACCACCTGTGGGTGCAACACATTATGCCACTACTACTGATTCTTCTTCGTCTTCAACTGTGGGCACTAGTTCTGGCACATGCATCACTCTTACTCAGGAGGAGTATGATCGGTTCATTTAGGCTACACAACACATGAGTATGGGATCGTCATCCTCAGCAAACCTGGCATCTACTGCGGGTAATTAGGGTACATCTCTCATAGCTTCTGGCTCTACTTCATCTTGGGTGGTTGACTCTGGTGCGTCACAACACATGACTGGTATGAAGAGATTGCTCCACTCCATTGACTTGTATATCCCTCACCAATCTGTTACACTGGCAAATGGTTCAGTGAGGAGAGTGTTAGCTAGTGGATCTGTTTCTCTAAAACCCAAGATTGATCTTATATCTGTACATTTTGTGCCTGAGTTTTCATTTAATCTTCTTTCTGTTGCAAAATTGATTGACACTGTAAAATGTACAGTAACATATGGGCCTTCTTGTTTTGTATTACATGATCTCAAGAGTATGAGGACGATTGGTGGGGGGCCTAGGAAATGTGATCTCTACCTTTTCCATGGTGACAGTCTGCCTCGCCCAGTATCCGCTCCTGCTCCATCCGTCCTGTTGAGTGGTTCCCCCTTACTATGGCATTGCAGATATGGACATCCTTCTTTAGAGAGCCTGCGGAAGTTGGAACCAGAGTTGTCCCAAGTGTCATCTTTAGAGTGTCAGCCATGTCAGTTGGGAAAGCATCATAGATTATCTTATCCCAGTCGTGTCAATAAACGAGCATCTTGTCCTTTTGAGTTGGTTCATAGTGATGTATGGGGTCCTGTTAAAGACCAGAGTTATAATGGTTTTTGTTATTTTATTTCCTTTGTGGGTGATTTTTCCCGCATGACATGGATCTATTTACTAAAAAACCGAGAGTCTGTGCTATCTATTATGAAACATTTTCATAAAGAAATAAAGGTTCAATTTGACTGCAATATAAAAACTCTTCAATCTGATAATGCTTTAGAGTATGTTCAAAAGGCCATGACTGAATTTTGTAGTTCTGTAGGCATGATCCATCACATGTCCTGTCCTCACACCCCTCAGCAAAATAGGGTAGCTGAGAGGAAAAATCGCCATCTTCTTGATGTTGCTTGGTCTATCATGTTTCAATCTAATGTGCCTAAGAAATTCTGGTCTGAAGCCCTTTTAACTGCATGCTTCTTAATTAATAGACAACCATCCTTTGTTCTTAAAGGGCAGACCCCTTTCTTTGTGCTACGTGCTACAGATCAGCCCTTCTCTGTCCCCCTTAGAGTGTTTGGTTGCATTTCTTTTGTCCATAATTTTGACCCTAAAGCCGACAAACTTTCTCCTAGGTCTATTAAAACCTTGTTCCTTGGGTATTCTAGTACCAGCAAAGGATACAAGTGTTATTGCCCTAGTCTTCGTCGCATGTTTGTGTCTAGGGATGTTACCTTCCATGAGAGCACTCCATATTTTTCCGATGCTATGAGTAAGGGGGAGCAGTTGAGAGGAGTGCCACCAACTTTTTAGAGTGAGAGAGTGGTACCATCTGTGCAGAGTGAGGGAGCGCCACCCATCATTCCTGATTATATGTTTATTCAGGAAGAGCAGGCAGCAGATGGGCCTGTAATTGAGCACTACCCACATGTTTATAGTAGGCGAGGTAGACAAGATCCAGAAGAGGTAGCGACACCAGTCTCTGAGCCTTCCTCATCATCTTCTACTCATGAGATTCCTGCAGAAGCATCAGATCTTGATATTCCTATTGCTGTCCGAAAAGGTACTCGTTCTTGTACTATTAGACATCCTATTACAAATGTGTGTTGTCTGTCCCACCTATCTAAACAGGCTCGCGCATTTTCTATTGGGATTGATTATGTGGATATACCGAGAAATCACTGTGACGCTATGAAGGACAGTGGCTGGAAACAGGCAATACAGGTTGAGATGTCAACTTTATTGAATAATGGCACATGGGATCTTGTTAACTTACCTGCAGGGAAGAAAACAGTGGGCTGCAGATGGGTTTTCACCATCAAACACAATCCGGATGGGTCAGTTGAGAGGTTGAAGGCCAGATTGGTAGCTAAAGGCTACACACAGACTTATGGTGTTGATTTCTTTGAGACTTTTTCTCCAGTTGCTCGTCTAAATTCTGTGTGGATTATTATTTCTGTGGCTACTACTTTTGATTGGCTCCTGTTTCAGCTTGATGTTAAGAATGCATTTCTTCATGGTGATCTACAGGAAGAGGTTTATATGGAGCAACCTCCTGGTTTTGTTGCTCAGGGGGAGTGTTAGAAGGTGTGTAAATTGAAGAAATCCATATATGGACTGAAATAGTCTCCTTCAGCTTGGTTTGACAAGTTTAGTGATGTTGTACTACAGATGGGCTTCTCTCGCTCCATGACTGATCACTCCTTATTCTATTCTAACTCTTCTTATGGTTCAATCATTATTGCTGTATATGTTGATGACATAGTGATTACTGGCAGTGATTCTACATGCATATCACGTGTGAAGGAAGGATTGCAGAGACACTTCCAAACGAAGGATCTAGGTAAACTGAGATACTTTCTGGGCATTGAGGTGCTTAAATCTCATGCAGGTATCAATCTATCTCAGAGGAAATATGTGCTTGACTTACTACAGGAGACATGCATGACTGAATCTAAACCGGTATCTACTCCTATGGATTATCACATCAAGGAGACGGTTGATGATGTTGAGTACTCAGATCCAGGACATTACAGGAGGATAGTTGGTAAGTTGATATATCTGACTGTTACACGACCTGACATTTCTTTTGCTGTAGGCGTAGTGAGTCAGCACATGAACTCACCACGACAGTCACACTGGACGGCAGTTTGTAGGATTCTGAGATATCTGAAAAGTGCTCCTGGAAAGGGGATCACATATTATAGACCTAAGGTGCCTGCATCTACTTTGGCTCTTACAGGGTATGTAGATGCAGGCTGGGCTGGTAATCATATTGATAGAAGGTCTACATCAGGCTACTGTACCTTCCTAGGTGATCATTTGATTACTTGGAAAAATAAAAATAGCATGTGGTAGCAAGATCCAGCACTGAGGCCGAATACCGTGCTATGGCTCATGCATGTTGTGAGCTACAATGGGTCAAATCTGTTCTTTCTGAGTTAAAGATCCCTATTTTATCTTCTATGGAGCTCAAGTGTGACAACCAATCAGTCATACACATTGCCAGGAATCTTGTCTTTCATGGGCGCACAAAGCATATAGAAGTTGATTGCCATTTTATTCGAGACCAGATCAAGGATGGTACTATTGTGACACCATACGTCAAGTCTGAAGAACAACTAGCAAATATCTTGACAAAGCCATTGGGTCCAGCAACTTTTCAAAATCTAAGTGGCAAGCTGGGCATACACGACGTGTACTCTCCAACTTGAGGGGGAGTGTTAACATGTCTTTTATTATGTTATGTTATTTATTTGTTTTGTTATTCTCTTATTACTGCTGTACCTTTATGTAATTTGCCCACATCTATAATAAAAGTGAGACGGATGCTTGCCCTCTCACGTACGCTGCTCACGCAGCCACAATTCTCAAAGCCGTCGATCGTCTTCTCGCCGTCTCCTTTCCGCTGCTCCCTTTCACAGTATGCAAATGTAACAGTAAGTTAGTAAGATATATATGATAAGTTTATCGTTTACTGTTTAGCTATGTAAGCATGTGATGCAAAATTGGTTTTGTATCATGTATATACACTTATTGTTTTGTAGTTGTGTAGGGTGTTTTATTTGCGACAGTCTGTTGTTTACTATGTTATAGCTGTAATAATCATTTTAAAGTTGTGTTATTAACTATTTAGGTATTTTATATTGTTGTGTAGGGTGTTTAGATATGCATAAAAGTTCCAAAAAATATAGTATTTGTATACATGTGTGTAATTTTGCATAAAAGTATATAGGAAATCAAAACCCGCTTTTTCAAAAATTACTTGCTTAAGCGGTTAAGCAGTTACAAGGTGTCATTCGCACGCTTGCTTGCTTTACACATTTTAAAACATTGATATTATTTGTCTCTGTCGGACAATAACCCCAAGCATAAGTATTTATATATAACTCGCAGAAAGCCCTAATGGGTTATTTCCACTCTAGATCCAACCAAAAACAAGAATTAAAAACTAATGAATTAAGAACCTACAAGTAAGTCCCTATTTTTTTGCATAATAAACCCTAAACCAAAACAAAAACACAACTATTAATTAAAATACAAACGTAAACAAAAGATAACTCAAGACACACTCTAATAAAGAGGTTTGAAACCCTAGCCAGGCTCTGAATGAGCAGACTGTCCTACATCAATAACTCATTGCACAAAAAAGCACGTTATACAAGACTCCAAAATGCAATTTTGTAGCATAAAACATCAACACATATCATCATAAAATTGTAAAACATACAAAAGTAAGTCACCAACAAGAACCTTCATCGTCTTCTTTCTTCATATATTTTTTATCCACAGTAGAAGACATTGTAGTCTAGAGGGTGTAGGGGCACAATCCAATAGTGTTGGGTCAGTGGCAAGTGGCAATCGACGTGCACATAAAGCACAAACAAGCGCAAAGTCAACGAACAGATAAAACATAAACGATAGATAGTGCAAAAGCATAAAACAACAAAAAGTGTGCTAATGGTAGCATAAGTAGCAAGAATGACATAGCTGATTAGAAGACTATGATCAAATATCACATGAAGTATCATGCAAGCAACAAATAGCACGAGTGAAGTAGATAACTCCATAGCAGTAGACGAGGCAGATGATGATGAATAAGTTCCATACATTCTCCATATTTTGAACACAGAAGTAGAAGATAATCCACAAAATATATAGCTGAAGGAGCATAAAGATCCACATAGATAGCAACAAAAATATATTCTTCCTATTTCGTTCTTCATCTCCACCATGTTATCTCTTCCCTCTTAGTCATCTTTTCCTCTATTCTCCCCTTGTGTCAACCACAAACGTAATCAAGAGGGTAGTTGGGGTGGATAGTCATAAACAATGGTAGAGGAAATGGATATGTAGGCAAATATGTGGAGGCGGGTAACCAATAGCATGAGTCGATGTACTACATGACCCAATTACACACATCTAGGTAGAAAAATAAATGGAGGCGCAAAGGACATAGCTCCCCGTTGTAGGGATTAGGTCAAAAATCAAATTTGATTAAGGATCTGATTAGGATCAGACTTGTAGTATATAAGTGGTGTACACAAGTATTGAGGGAGGTGAGATATGTGTATATAGGCTGGAAGGGGGGAACTAAAAATTGTTGGTAATGGAAGATAAATATTACTTGTAGTGGCAAAATAAGAGCACACCATGTATTTAAGACCTCACCACGTGATAAAATAAAAGATATAATTTTGCATGCCTTTTAATATAGTAGTTGTTGAAGACAGAAGTTGTTGTATTGGTGAAGGGACACCATGTCATGCATCAGTAGTTCAAGACAACATGAGACATAATGTGTTGGAAGTAGCGACACGTTGTGTCAGGCAACACACCATGTAGGATAAGTTATGCGTCGTTTCCAAAGGAAGACGACAAGTTGTTGGAGTCGTGTTGTCAGTTTGACACGCCGTGTCGTATATGTGCTTTATTGCTTTATGTTTATTGTTATTTTCTTTGTTATGGGCTTTAGACTTGTCTCTAGCCTTTTCTTTTATCCCATATTGCCTAAATCTGACCACAGGCTTACTCTCTTGTCCTATATAACAGAGTCCTCTGTATTTTGTTATCTATGTTGTACAGGCCCTCGCCTGGGCGCCTAGGCTTAAGTCAGCCCGCCTCAAACTGAGCGCCCAGCCCCCTAATTGACCTAAGTTGTTGTCTAAGGCCATTTGAAGCCCAAATTAAGTCAATTCAAGGCTAATTTAGCATAAATTAGATCCAAATTTGATCAAATTGAGTTATTTTATGGTTAAATTGGGTCTGATTTATCCCAAACGGGGTCAATTTAGGGTCAATTAGGTCTGATTTGGGGGAAAACATGCCTGATTTGGGGGAATTAGGTCTAATTTGGGGGAATTAAGTCTGATTTGGTCATGTAAGGCCTCGTTTAGATCAACATAAGGAAATTTAGGGTTAGTTAGGTTTGATTTGGTCATGTTATGCAAATTAGGTTTGATTTTAGGCCAAATTATGTCAAATTTGAACAGATTAGGTTTGATTAGGGGAAAATAAGTCTGATTTTGGAAAAATGGTCTCATATGGTGAGATTAGGTCTAATTTCGCCAAATTAAATATTGTTTAGGTCAATATAGGGAAAATTTGGAGAAATTAGGTCCGATTGGATCATAATATACAAAATTAGGTTTTATTTAGGCCAAATCATGTCAAAATTGGGCACATTAGGTCTAATTTAGGGGAAACAAGTATGATTTGGGGGAAATTGTTCTAAATTGGATGACTAGGTCATATTTGGCCAAATTTTGTCTAATTTAGGTGAATATATGAAAAATTTATGGAAATTGGGTTTGATTAGGTCATGGTATACAAAATTAGGTCTGGTTTAGGCAAAAATTAGGATAAACTAGGTCAAATTTGACCAAATTTGGATCAAATGAGTTTATATTAGGGCCAATCAATTCTAGTTTAGGTCTTCTTAGTTTTGGTTTAGCGTAAATTCTACTTAATAGTATTATACAAGTTTTGGCTACAAACATTATACATGTTTAGCTTTCTGATTTCTATATGAATTTCGTTTAGGTAAAACTTCCACAATTCAATCCATATCTAATGATTTTGTTGTTTTCTTCAGACGATGTTAGCACATTGATTGCATATTTATCATGTATATTTGTGTGTAAGGATTGTATTTTTCAGAAATTTTACATATATTTGTTAAAATAAAAAATATATAAAAACGCCTGGAAACGCCTGGGCCACCGCCTGGGCGCCTAGGCTGTCTGGGCGTCCCCCTGGAACGCCTAGCCGCCTGGCCGCCTATACAACCATGTTTGTTATATCATCTAATAATAGACCCTCATCCTAGTCTATATGGTATTAGAGAAACATGATCTGCCCTGACTTTTATAACCCTAGCCGTCTTTCCCCCTCCTAACCCTAGCCGCCAAGCCTACCCTAGCTGCCGCTCATCTTCCCTCTCACCCTTACCGCTGCAGCCACCCACATTGCTCCTATCGCCACCACCTTTTCCTCCATCTCCTCCCCTCGCTGCTGCTCCCCTCTGCTCCCTTCCTCTCCCTCCCCTTCTCCTACAACCCTCACCCCTCCCCTACCTCGCCGCTGCACTCCTCACCTCCTTGCCCCTTTCATGCCGTCGCTGACCCCTTCCTTTGGCCGCCGCTTGAAAGATCTAAAGGGGGGGTGAATAGAGCTTTTTAGAGTATTTAAAGTTAATTAAAAACAATTAAACTCTTGGACAAGAAGTAGGAGGAAACAAGGAAGACACAAGGATGTAGAGTGGTTCCTACCTTAGAAATCTAAGGTAGTCAGTCCACTACCCGATTGTTTCCAACCGGGATTTTGAAAGTGATTTATTTTATTACCTCGCACGGATGTTACATAAAATACAACCACCTTCCTTCTACACCCTTGAAGTAGCCTTCACCTGAAGTAGCCTCAATCCTCCTAGAAGCAGCCTTCTGAAGTAACTCCAAGCTCACCCTTGAAGTAGCCTTCACCTGAAGTAGCTTCAATCCTTGAGGCAACCTTCTGAAGTAACTCCAAGTCACCCGGAGCAGCCTTCACCACCTGAAGTAGCTCTACGAACCTCCTTTCAACAACCTCCAACCTAGGAGTAGTCAAGAAGAACAATATACAATAAAAGAGAACAAGATTGGAAGAAAGGAAATACTTAACCAATGAGTACAACGCCCTGATCCTATATCAATCGTATTGATCTCCTATCCACTATAGATGAACGTGGTAGTGTGGTGGCTAGGAGGTACTAGGCTATAAGACACTGATGTAGAGCTCAAAAAAATAGATTGCAAGTGTAGCTCAGCTTGTTGCTCACTAAGAATGAATCTCAAGTGTAATTGTATGCACAAGTGATGCAGTGGGTGTCCTAAGGCATGCCCTATTTATAAGAATGGCCTACTAGTACTTAGAGACGTTCTAGACACTTTCTAGGGTGTTCTTAGTGCTCAACTAGCCGTTAGGTGTCCACTAATTACATTGCAACGACTAGTTGTTTATTGCTGAAAAGTGCAGTCCAGAACTTCTATCGGTCAAGAAGTTTGTCGACCGAGAGTGTCTCGGTCGAACTTTTCTTTGATCGAATGGGAGATTGAGGTCAATGTGTTGTAACGTTCGATTCCAACTCCCAACTACTTTGCTAACTCAGTCTAACGGCTAGGAGGGTCTATTCTCGGTCGAGAACTTTGTCGACCGAGGGTGTCTCGGTCGAGGATTTTGTCGACCGAAAAAATCCCTGTTGCAATGTGTTATATCATCTACTAAGTGCGTGTATCAATGTGTAATTGTGCTTCTGTCTTAGGGGAGGATCTATTTAAGTGTTGTGAGTGGATAGGGAAGATCTATTGCTTGATTTTCATGATGTCTAAGTACATGTACATTATATAATTGTACACATTTTTACATTGAGTACAATTATGAAAATAAAAGCAATCTAAGCATGTTGATCTTCCAATTTGTGTAGATTTTCAACTATCCACTTCCTTATTTGTTTTTCCCTGAAACACTCAAATAACAAGTTAGATCCACGAGAATGAAATGTTTGTCATCATCAAAACAAAGGGTTTAATAATGTCAAATTTAGCCAACAATCTCCCCCCTTTTGAAGATGACAAACATTTCTAAAATATAAGTCAAGGGAATTTAAATAATATGAGTTTCATACCAGAGATATACCTTGTGTAGACATTCTCTTGTTTATTCATGGAGTGTGTGCTAGTTATTCCCAAAGAGGTATAGAACATAATATCCAACTCTTAGGGAATATAGCAACAATTTATGTAAAGCCAAGAGATTATGAAACTCAAATTATTTTTGATTTATATTACTTCCCCCCCTTTGTCATTTCAAAAAGATAACCAATTTGCTCCCCCTGAATGGGATACTCCCCCTTAATTGTATACTATAATAAGAATGTCAAATTTAGCCACTATTCAGAAATCATGATTTATTTCTCAATCATTTGCAAGGGATGACATGAGAATCCTTTAGGCTCAAGAATATTTTTAATAGTTTCTCAATCATTTACAAGGGATGTTAATCCCTGAAATGATATGTGATTCCTTTAGGCTCATAGTAACATCAATGAATGTATCTCTAACCAAATACACGGGATGTTAAGCCCTAATTTGTTTAGAGAATTCAATTAAGAGCAAGATATACATCATATTCAAGAATGTTGTAGGCTCCTTTATTTTCATAACCAAGATTACTTTAAGGATACTAAGGTCATAACTAGCTTTGAGGTTCAATTTAATAAGTAATGAATCAATATGCTGAGCAAATATACTAAGGTTAAGTGTAGGTGAATGATTTACAAATGAGCATTTTGTCAAGCTTATTTTAGGTCGACCTTGACTTCGACCAAGGCGCCCCTCGGTTGAATTTTTTCTCAACCGAGAGGCATTTCTGTGTGCATTTTCATAGGTTGTCCAATGAGCCACTTGATCTTTTTGTGTATGATCATTATTGATTCTTAATTTTTCTCATATATGATTGTTGAATAGTATAAGATAAGATCTTTTTATGACTTAAGTTTTCCTTTAAGAACGTAATTCATGTAAGCAAGATTTTGAGAATATATCTTGTCATAACTTGTTAGAAACCTTAAATTTTCTAACAAACTTTCTAATAGATTTTCCATTAATACTTGTCTTGAACTAATCTTTTCTTATAATCATGCAAAGTATAAAGTTTTGATGCCCATATACACTTCCTTTTGATTAGGATCATTCAAATATTTAAAGCAATATAGTATATAAGGTTCGTTACATACTTAAGATAATTGCAATTTAAGTATCTTGTTTTTATTGAACAATTATGTCAAAGTTTCCCTCGGTCGACAAAGTTCTCAACCGAGTGTAGCTCGGTTGAAGTATTTGTCAACCGGGTGTTTTTTAACCCTCTCGGTCGAATATTTTCTTGACCGAAATGTTATCGTCCGACAATTTTCTCGACCGATAAAGTTACTGTTTCTCCAGAAAAATGCAGGTTTGAGACATAAACATCTTTGGTCGACTATTTTCTCGACCGAAGAGTGTCTAAGTCGAAGTTATTGTTGACCGAGAATGTTTCTGTTTTGTTTTCAGTAGATATTTTACAGATTACTTCCAATATAATTGTATAGAAATATGCAAATTAAAGATCAGTTTAGTTGAGATAAGATATTTTGAATATCAAAGTAACGTTTTAGGTCAAATCTCAACTAATCATATTCAAATCTCTAAGTTTTAGGAACCCAAACTAGATCAACATCCATTTTCTTGTATGGGCAAGAGAATGAATAATGTCCAAGACGTAAACAGTAATGACAACATATAGAATCAATTTCATTTCTCTTCTTAGCTAAATTGTTTTTAGGCACATACATAACTTTAGTCTTGGGCACTTGTGTCCTTACTCTAGGTTATTGATTGGATTTACCTTTGGGCTTATAACCTAGTCCTCTCCTTCCAATCTGACCAGAAGAATCTTTTAGGATCTTATCAAGAATACCATTGTTTTTCAAGCTACTAATTTCCTTTTGTAACTTTGCAATTTCATCCATTCTCCGTTTAACATCTAACTTTGCTTGCTCTAGATTAGATAACAAAACATCTCTTTCTTTGATAACAACATCATAATCTAAATGAGTACACAAGATAGGTTGAGTTTGAAGATCATTCAATTTTACAAGTAGTTCAACCTTTTCTTGAGAAAGAAAATCATAGTTTGTTTCTAGAGTAAGCAACTTCATATTGCATTCATTAAGAGATGATTTCAAGGTAGAATTTTCAGAAATAATACTTTCTTTTTCAGAAGCAAGATCATTTAATTGAGCATACAACTCCTCATTAGTTTTAGTAACTCTTTTTAGTTTCTTTTTACAATCAATATATTTATCATGCAATTCATTAATGTTAGCAACTAACTCTTCTTTATATAAATAAAAAAGACTTACCTCATCTTCTTCTTCATTTGTTGTAGCAATAAGGCACTCCACCTCTTCTTCTCTATCATCACTTGAGTCATCCCATGCAACTTTGTAGGCTTTTTCCTTCTTCTTGTGAGATGATTTCTTTCTTTTCTTGAGTTTGGGACAATCACTTTTTAAATGTCCCTTTTTACCGCATTCAAAGCACCTAGAGGAAGAAGAAATGCTAGAAGTTTTGTTAGTTTTAAATCTTCTATACTGCTTACCATTTACAATGAGAGTTTCCTCTTCACTATCTTCTTCACTTGTATCATGACTAATTTTAGTTGATGCCTTAAATGCAATGTCCTTTCTTTTCTCCTTTTTGTGTTCAGCCGCCAATCTTTCTTCTTCTTCAAGGGTGACCTCATGAGTCTCTAAGTTGTCAATGAGATGTTCCATCCTCATTCTTGTGAGATCATTGACTTCTTCAATAGCCGTCACTTTTGGTTTGTATTTTGGTGGCAAACACATAAGAATCTTGGATACTTGATCTTTTTCACTTATGAATTTTCCTAATGCACTCAAACCATTAATGATAGTAGAAAATCTTGCATACATTTCACTAATGGACTCATTTGGTTCCATACAAAATTGTTCAAACTTTTGTTTAAGCATACTAATCTTAGAATTTTTAACTTGTACGGTTCCTTCATGTGTAATAGAAAGTCTATGCCATATGTCATATGCAGTTTCACATGAAGAAATTCTATTGAATTCACTTACCGATATAGAACAATATAAAATACTTACAACCTTGGCATTAAGTTGAGCTTACTTTACCGTATTGGCATCCCATGTAACATACTTAGTTTCCGGAAGCATGTATGGAGTAGACACCATCCTCCAAAGTTCCCAACTGATGCCTTGAAAATAAAATTGCATCCTTCTCTTCCAATAGTTGTAGTTGCTTCCATTGAACGGTGGTGGACGAGCTATGTAGGTTCCCTCCAAGTTCAGGTTGTTGAGCACACCATCCCTCATGCTTCAAGACCTGTTAAGGCTCCTTGAAGACCTTCTCTGATACCAATTGAAAGATCTAGGGGGGGGTGAATAAAGCTTTTTAGAGTATTTAAAGTTAATTAAAAACAATTAAACTCTTGGACAAGAAGTAGGAGGAAATAAGGAAGACACAAGGATGTAGAGTGGTTCCTACCTTAGAAATCTAAGGTAGCCAGTCCACTACCTGATTGTTCCAATAGGGATTTTGAAAGTGATTTATTTTATTACCTCGCAATGATGTTACATAAAATACAACCACCTTCCTTCTACACCCTTGAAGTAGCCTTCACCTGAAGTAGCCTCAATCCTCCTAGAAGCAGCTTTCTGAAGTAACTCCAAGCTCACCCTTGAAGTAGCCTTCACCTGAAGTAGCTTCAATCCTTGAGGCAGCCTTATGAAGTAACTCCAAGTCACCGGGAGCAGCCTTCACCACCTGAAGTAGCTCCGTGAACCTCCTTTCAACAGCCTCCAACCTAGGAGTAGTCAAGGAGAACAATATACAATAAAAGAGAACAAGATTGGAAGAAAGGAAATACTTAACCAATGAGTACAACGCTTTGATCCTATATCAAGCGTATTGATCTCCTATCCACTACAGATGAACGTGATAGTGTAGTGGCTAGGAGATACTAGGCTATAGGACACTGATGTAGAGCTCAAAGAAACAGATTACAAGTGTAGCTTAGCTTGTTGCTCACTAAGAATGAATCTCAAGTGTAATTGTATGCACAAGTGATTTATTGAGTGTCCTAAGGCATGTCCTATTTATAGAAATGACCTACTAGTGCTTAGGGACGTTCTAGACACTTTCTAAGGTGTTCTTAGTGCTCAACTAGCCATTAGGTGTCCACTAATTACATTGCAACAGTTAGTTGCAGTGTTTTAAAAAGCGCCCTAGGCGGCCGCTTAAGCGGCCGCTTAAGCGTCACAAGGTGGCTGACGATTAAATTGTGCTATAAGCGGCGCTTAAATAAATTTGAGAAAAGCGGCCGCTTTTTGCCCGCTTAACCCGCTTTTTCCCGCTTTTTTCCCGCTTTTTCCCCGCTTTTTTCCCGCTTTTTTCAGAAAAACTTCTGTAAGCATATAACATTAAGTACATTATATGTCATGTTTAGTATTGACTATAATATATTAAATTAGCATGCATTAAATGTTCTATGATATACTTAGTTCTAATTTAGAATGCATACTTTTGTAAGTTGTAATGATATGGTACTTTTGTGATGTATCCAAATGAATTGTAGGTAACTATTATCTAATTTAGAATGCATACTTTGATTAAATGTACTGCTGTAATGTATGACTATTTGATGATGTGCAAATGTAATAATATGTTTGTTAGCTAGCTATGATAGGTCTATTATTTACTGTTTAGCTTTGTAAACATGATACAAAATTGTTGTTTCATCTTGTATATACACTTATTATTTTATGTGTAGGCTGCTTTATCTATGACAAGTATATTGTTTACTATATTATCTAGATACAATCGTTGTTGTATAGTTGTATTCTAAACTATTTGGGTGTTTTGTATTGTCTTGCACAATGTTTAGATATGTATACAAATTTAAAAAATATAGTATTTATATACATATGTATGTAATTTTGCATAAAAGTTTATAGGAATTGGAAATCCGCTTTTCTAAAAAGCGCCCGCTTAATCGCCCGCCTGGCGATTAATCGGCTACAAGGTCCCGTCTGCACGCTTCCCGCTTTGCGCTTTTTAAAACCTTGGTTAGTTGTTTATTGCTGAAAAGTGCAGTCCAGAACTTCTCTCGGTCAAGAAGTTTGTCGACCGAGAGTGTCTCGGTCGAACTTTTCTTCGACCGAATGAGAGATTGAGGTCAATGTGTTGTAACGTTCGATTCCAACTCCCAACTACTTTGCTAACTCAGTCTAACGGCTAGGAGGGTTTATTCTCGGGCGAGAACTTTGTCGACCGAGAGTGTCTCGGTCGAGGATTTTGTTGACCTAGAAAATCCCTGTTGCAATGTGTTAAATCATCTACTAAGTGGGTGTATCAATGTGTAATTGTGCTTCTATCTTAGGGGAGGATCTATTTAAGTGTTGTGAGTAGATAGGGAAGATCTAATGCTTGATTTTCATAATGTCTAAGTACCTGTACATTATATAATTGTACAAGTTTTTACATTGAGTACAATTATGAAAATAAAAGCAATCTAAGCATGTTGATCTTCCAATTTGTGTAGATTTTCAACTACCCACTTCCTTATTTGTTTTTCCCTGAAATACTCAAATAACAAGTTAGATCCACAAGAATGAAATGTTTGTCATCATCAAAATAAAGGGTTTAATAATGTCCAATTTAGCCAACACCGGTGACCCCTTTCACCCTCATCCACCTCTTCCTACCCCTCTTTCCTCTCCTTGCTGCCCTCTCCCTCTACCAATAACCTATCACCCTCCTCCACACCATCTAGCCACCACATCGACCTTCTCCTCTTCTCCCTCTTCTTCCTCATTCTTCGGTAACTTACTAATTATTTCCCGTTGACGGTCTAACCGGACTTCTCTTATTGCCTACCCAATGTTTTAAAAAGCGTGAAGCGGGAGGTGTGCGGACGAGACCTTGTAACCGATTAAGCGGCAAGCGGGCAATTAAGCGGGCGATTTTTGAAAAAGCGGATGCTTAAAATCTTATATATTTATATACAAAATTACATGTATGTGTATATAAAAAATATATTTCTAAGGAAATCAATAATACTAACCAGTAATATCAATTAGTAATGAATGAAATCTGCAAAAAAAATCAGTAAAATCAGTAAAACCATTAGAAGTATAATAGAGTAATACGAATTTATTTGGATATATTACAGCAGTACCCTATTATATACAACTTACATACAAAGTTTGCATTCTAAAGTAGGACTAGGTATATCTTAGAACATTTAATGTATACAAGCTTCATATATTATACTCAATACTACTTGGATTATATATTTAATTAACATTACATGCTTATAGCAACATTTTTTTCAAAAAGCGGAAAAAAACGGGAAAAAGCGGGAAAAAAGTGGGCGCTTTTCTTCAAACCGAGTAAGCGGGCGCTTAAGGGAAAAATTAAGCGGATGGGTGTCTTGGCCGATTAAGCGGCCGCGTGGGTCATTTTTTAATACACTGTGCCTACCTATGCCTCATGGTGGAGTAATTCTCTCCCCATGTTGGCGTAGATTTTTATTATCTCTAATTCTGCCTCTGTGCGAGTCTCTAAAGATTTGATGCATCACATCTGCTTCTTCTGCATACTGCCCCATTGCGGGTTATGTCAGATATGCTGATCCAGGTTTTCTGCTGCCCATGTGTTGGGTTCCTGCTTCTTCTATTGCATGCTGATTGCTGCTAGGACCTGCTACCCTTGCGTCGGGTTCCTCCTGCTTGTTTCTGCTTCTTGTTATCTTTTGCAATATTCATCCGTCGGCTTCAGCCGTTCTGCTTTGGACACTTCGTGTCACCATTGTCAAGTTGGATGGCTCCAACATTGACACATGGTTTGCGGCCTTCGAGCTCTATGTCAAAGCTCAAGGTCGCTATTCACATCTTATCTTTGAAGGGCCGACTATACCCGCCGAAGACGCTGACGCTAAAACCAAACAAGCATATGATCTCTGGTCGAAGGATGACTCTGGTGTCATGAATTGGCTAGTCAACAACTCTGAACCTAAAATTAGCCAGTCTCTTCTCTGCCCGGGACTGCTAAAGCAATGTGGGACCAACTCTCGCATGTTTACTCTCATCAGCAGAATCCAAAGAAGGTGCTTGAAATCTTCAAACAACTGGCCAAGAAGTATTCTACGGCCGATTCTGTGGAGGATTATGATAATCCATGTTCTGCTCTCTAGGGTGAGTTTGAGGTGTATCACCATCTCTCCGCTGATATTACTGAGGTACAGGGGGGCAACACAATGAATTGCAACTGGTGCAGTTTCTTGCTGGCTTACCCCACTCCTTTTTCCGGGGTTGTTGATCAGATTTTATCCAGTGACTCTTTACCTACTCTGCGCGGCGTCCTCAAACCAGTTCAAAGACTACCATCTGTCTCCCCAATGCCACCTGATCATTCAGAGGCTTCTCTTGCTGCTCGCTTTGGCGATTCCTTCTGTGGCCGTGGCTGTAGTCGTGGTCGTGGCCGTTCTACTGCTGACCCTGGTCGAGATTCATCTTCCTCTGGCCTCAACTCTTCTGAGTTACATTACTGTAATTTTTGTAAAAGGACCAACCATACTGATGACCCTTGTTGGATAAAACATGGAAAGCCTGCATGGGCAAATCAAGTTACTACTGATCAGTCTGATTTTGTACCATCTTTCTCGTCTCAACCTTTTGCGGACTGGATTTGTGCTGAGTTCGACAAGCTTCTCCAGGCCCGCCTTGCTCCATCCACTACTGATGGAGGTTCTGCTCTCCGTGCATCTTCTGCACCTTATGGTAAAAACACATGGGTGATTGATTCCGGCGCCACCTCTCATAAATCTGGCAACTCTGCTTTATTCTCTAATTAAAGACAAACATCATCTATTTTACATGTTACCCTTGCTGATGGTTCCCAATCACCAGTTGCTAGCATTGGCAATATGGGTCCGCGGTCTTCTGAAAGAATTTGGTATATCTGACTCTGCCCCTATTTCTATTCATTGTGATAATAAGACAACTATCTTTATTGCTAGCAATCCAACCTTTCATGAGCGGACTAAACACTCATACGTCTGATCAAGTGGCTGACATCTTTACCAAATCTCTTCCTAAGGCCAATTTCCATTACATGGTTGACAAGCTGGGCATGATCGATATCTATGCTCCAGCTTGAGGGGAAGTATTAGTAAATGTGCTTTATTGCTTTATGTTTATTGTTATTTTCTTTGTTATGGGCTTAAGACTTGACTTGTCTCTAGCCTTTTCTTTTATCCCATATTGCCTACCTCTGACTATAGGCTTACTCTCTTGTCCTATAAAATAGAGTCCTCTGTATTTTGTTATATCATCTAATAATAAACGCTCATCCTGTTCTGTAACAGAAGTTGTTGTCAGTGAAGGGACACACCACGTCAAGCATCAGTAGATGAAGACAGCATGAGACACAATGTGTTGAAGTAGCGACGCGTTGTGTCAGGCAACACACCATGTAGGATAAGTGATGCGTCGTTTCCAAAGGCAGACGCCAAGTTGTTGGAGTCATGTGTTGTCAGGTTGTCACGCAGGCAACACATTGTGTGCTGGAGCCGACACAACATGTTTGACAATAGGAGCTCGTACTGAATGTAGTGAACGACAAAATGCTAAGCACTTGCTGTGTGAAAGAATGGCACCCCATGTTGCGCGATGGAACATCAACCAAAAGCACCAAAACACAATAAAATAATGGGAAAATCCTTCTGGATCTCCGGTACGGCAAATTTGGGATTGATGATCCCCAATAGTAGCAAAAAGATGATCCTTTGCACTTATTTGGCACTATATCTCAAAGATGGTGGCATGTAGAGAGGGATGACGACAATCTAGTTGGCGACGGTGTAGATTATGACGATGTAGATGGAGGCATAGATGGTAGAATAAGAGGATGGCGTCTGCTCCTCTTAAGGCAAGCACGAAGGTGAAGCAATACCATAGATAGCACTGCAGACGGAGACAACATTGAGTATTGAGGTAACATAGCTTCTTGGTGGTAGCATCATAGCAAGTACAAACTTTGATAACATTGAATTTTGAGATGGAGCCGTCTCCATGGAGACTCTCCTAAGGGATGGACATCCATACGGGCAACCAAGCAATGCCTAGGAGCAGAAGCTGAACGGAAGTGAGGGCTTCTCTCCCTCTCTCTCTCTCTCTATTTTAGGGTTAGAGGCGTAAGAATGACTACTTTGATATCATGTGGAAAATGTGGTAATGGGAAATCCATATGTTTTTCCATCTCTGTTATTGATAAATGGGCAAAACCCCTGTCTTTTATATAGGAGACGAGGCAAGTATAAGGAAGCGGATAAAACCCTGATGGACTAGGAGGCTAGACACGAATGGGTCAATTAGACATGCACATATGTCTTATACAATATAAACTAAATATTCTTGTACTCGAATATTGACAATATCTACTAGATGCTCTCTAGTTCTTGCATGAGGCCTCTAGATTTTAGTTCTTGCATGAGGCCTCTAGATTTTTTTACCATAATGAAACCTTATTTAAAGGACATTTAACTTCAGTGTGCTCTTACACTCATGGAAAACATGTTTGTTTGCATGAATGAATGACTGCTTCATTGTACACATTAGGGTTGCATGAACATCCACAAAAATTTAAACTAAAAAAGAATTGACTCCGCCCAATGATTTAAAAAGCATTAAGCGGTAAACGTACGGACAAAACCTTGTAACCGGTTAAGCGGTAAGCGGACAATTAAGCGGGCGATTTTTGAATACATGTTTAAGTTTTCTATATGAATTTATACAAAATTACACAAATATGTATATACATATTGTACTTTAAACTTTATATATTTCTAAACACTCTACCCAACAATATAAAACACCCAAATAGTTTATAACACAACGATAAGACAATCATTATAGCTATAATATAGTAAACAATGGACTTGTCATGGATAAAACATGCTACATACATGATATGATGATACAACAAAACTTTGCATCACATGTTGATATAGCCAAACAGTAAACAATATACTTATCATGGATATCTTACTTGCTCATTTTTATATTTACATATCATCAATTAGTCATACACTACAACAATACATTTAATCAAAGTACATTCTAAATTAGATAATAGTTACATGTAATTTACTTGCATACATTATAACAGTTCCTTATTATCACGACTTACATGCAAAGTATGCATTCTAAATTAGAACTACAGCTTATTATAAAATATTTAATGAATATAGGTTTCATATATTATAGTCAATAATACTTGGACAATAGAACTTACTTCATGTTATAGGTTTACAACAATATTTTTTTAAAAAGGGGTAAAAAGCGGGCAAAAAAATGGAAAATCGGGAAAAAGGGTTAAGCGGCCAAAAAGCGGCCTTTTTTTTAGATCCGCTAAGCGGGCGTTCAACGACAAAATTAAACGCTTGAAGATCTTGAACGATTAAGCGACCGACCACTCAGAACGTTTTTCAATACAGTGACTACACCTCTACAACTTATAACATGCAAAAGGCATAGCATGATATTCAAGTTTCAACTTCAATGTGAGAAACTACCCCTTGTTTTCTTACTCTTCCAAGCAACAAGATGCCCTTTGAGAGAAAAGTTAGGGTTGAAAGATCTAGAGGGGGGTGAATAGAGCTATTTGATAGTTTAAAGATAATTAAAACACTCAACCAAGGGAGGAAACAAGGAAGACACTTGTGTTTAGAGTGGTTCCAACCTTTAAATTCAAAGGTTGTCAGTCCACTACCCAATTGTTTCCAATTGAGATTTTGAAAGTGATTAATTTTATTTACCTCTCAAGGATGTTACAATAAAATACAATCACCTTCCTTGAAGTAGCCTTCTTCTAGAAGTAGCCTCAACCTCCATGAAGCAGCCTTCTTTGAAGTAACTCCAAGCCCTTGGAGCAGCCTTCTCCTCCTAGAAGTAGCTCCACCATCTTGAGATAGCCTTCCTTTAGAAGTAGCTCCAACCTCCCTTGAAGCAGCCTTCCTTGAAGTAATCTCAAGCACCTCTTGAAGCATCCTTCTGCACCAAGAAGTAGCTTCAACCGAGCTCCCTTAAGCAGCCTCCACGAACTTGGAGTAGCCAAGGAGCATCATACAAAATTTCGACCGAAATTTCCGATTTTTTTTTTCAATCGGACATCGAAACGCATGTACGCAGAGAATGGGACGTCATTTCGCAGAAATTTCGCACTTAGGTGCGAAATTTTGCAAAACAGTGCAAATTTCACCCAGTTTGGGCCATAATTTTGCAAAATTTCGATAGAAATTTCGAGATATTTGTTCCTAAGACTGCTGCCACTACATGTTAGGTATTTTGGCAATTCTCTTTGTATCTTTTGCTTATAGAGGCTATTTTCTTTGATTCTAAGGTACGTTTCCCCTATCCCTAGCCCATGTATACCTCTTTCTATGTTTACACTCTTCTAAAAGATGTGAAGAGATACTATGAAAAATAACAAAGTTCTAAGTGCTGCTGCTACATGTTAGGTATTTTGGCGATTCTCTTTCGAAAATCACATGAACTACAAACAAACTTGAGGATCTATGAAATAATAGTATTAAGTCTGCAATTCTACAATAAATTTGTTATTATTACACATATTTATACATAAAATGACTTAAAAATAATGCATTTTCTTTGATCTATGTATACATGACCCATGTAACCTAACTAAATTTTAACACTAGACTTATATAAGCTGTAACATGTAAGTTTGTAACTTGCAACTGTAAGTTTTAAGGTCTAAGTGGTAAATTGTGGGTTTGTAAGCTGTTTACAGTCTAACGGACTTGACAATTCTGTTCATTTGTGCACTCACTCATCAAGACATGGATCCCACCCTAACCTCTAAACATATAGATTTATTCTATAATCTAGTGTGTTTATGTCTAGACTTTGTGTTTGCAGAATTTCAAAGCTTAATTTCTTCATTTTGCCATCGAAATTGCCATCGAAATTCTGTCGAAATTGTTCAGCTTCCTTCACTTACAAATGTGGGAGACCCCCCCCCATATCCAATATGAAATATTATTGCATATTTGAGTAGATCTTGGCGTTTAGATCATCCTGGTAATTTTCATGATTTAATTCACTTATTTGGTCGTCGAAATCGTTAGGGCCGTAAATATCGAAATTTAGTGCGAAATTTCAAAAAATTTCTGTTTCTGGGCCATCGGACACGGCATCGAAATCGGACATTTAATTCTATGCCAAGGAGCACAAGTAGCTTGAACTTGTGAAGGGGATTGGAAGAAGGAAATACAACAATTGAGTATATCGCTTTGATCCTATATCAAGCGTTAGACCTCTCATACCACTTAGGATGGACGTTGCTATGAGGTGGTTAAGAGGCTATGGCTATAGGACACGAATTTGGATCTTGTAGAACAAGATGACAGTTGTTGCTTGGCTTTTTTGCTCACAAGAATGTATTCTCACATGTAGCTTTGGTTGCTTTAGGTGTCCTAAGGCCTCTCCTATTTCTAGGAATGGTTTGCAAGCAATGTTTTAAAAAGCAGTATGCGTTATGCGTGCGGAGAGGTCGGCTTATAGAGTATATGCGGTATGCGGGAGTATATGCGGAAGTATTTGCGGTTTTTGATATTTTAGTAATGTAATTATAATGTATAAGTTAATAAAAAAGTTAAATAGTTAATTGTACAGTTACATATTTGGACCTTGAAATTTGAGATAGGTTCAAACATAAAGTTTCAATGAAAAGTAAAACACCATTTAGACTGTTTTTTAGAATCATTTAAGCATAAACGCCATGAAGCATACACAAACAGGTTTAACATAAGTACATGACAATGAAAACTAACCAAATCATACAAAAAGAAGCATGTATGTCCTAGAGGACCAAAACAACAAACATTCAATAAGCATGCGATTCATGTACAAAACATACAGCTAAGTAGTACATCAAGAGAATGTTGTCGATAAAAATATAATATAGTTTGGGTCGAGATATCAAATGTCCATCGAAAAATCGCCGACTAATCGGCCTTATAAGCGGTGAAGTATATGCGGGCCGCTTATGCGGCCCGTGTGACCTTTTTTTTTTGAAACACTGTTTGCAAGTACTTAGGGACGTTCTAGGGAGTCGCTAGAGTGTTCTTATTGCTTAACTAGCCGTTAGGTGCACATTAGTTGGCTAACAATGGTTAATTTGTTCTTGCTTTATAAGAACAATCCAGAACCCTGCTCAGTCGAGAAGTATGTCGACCGAACTGTGTCTAGATCGAGCTTTTCTTTGACCGAGCCTGGGTTTAAGGCAAATGTGTTGCAACGTCTATTTTCAACTCCCAACTACCAACCACTTAGTCTTCGCAAGCTTTAGACCGAAGTTTGCTCGGTTGAGAATATTTTCGACTGAAGACCATTTTAGAGTACAAATGTGTGAGTTATTGAACAATGCTCATAAGTTCGACCGAGGTGGTTCTCGATCGACAAAAACTTTGACCGAGTGTCTCGGACGACAAGTTGTTCGACCGAGGATGTCGCTGTTTCAGACTTTTGAATCACCTACTAAGTGTGTGTTTCAATGGGTGATGGTGACTCTGACTTTGGGAGAAATCTATCTGTTAATATATCTCTTTATATTCTATTATTTGTAATTTCTATATATTGCTGGACCTCTATGTAATTTCTCCTGTTTCTATTAATAAAAGGGTGAGAGGTCTTGAACCCTGACACACACGCTGCATTGCACACAAACTTTGCAACATACATTCACATGGTATTAGAGCAGGGTTGCTAGGGTTCATCCGGGCAACCGCCACCCCTCCCTCCCTCTCTCTCCTCTCCTCCACGCTGCTGCCAGCCAAAAGGCCAGCCGCCGGTGCCGCCCCTCCCGGGCAGCACTCAGTGCCTCTGCCCAAGGCTAGCTGCCAGCGCCGCCCCTCCCGGGCAACACCTAGCGCCGTCGCCGACGTCTAGGAGCGACTGCAACAGCCGCCGCCCAAGGTCGGGCGCCGTAGCCGCCGGCCTAGGGCAGGTGCACCGAGCGCTAGCAACCCCCAGTTCCTCCGGTTGCTTCCGAAGGCAACGTCTACGCAAAACGGCCCATTCAAATTTCATACTGGAGGCTCCGTCCATACGTAGGAAATTCCTAATCACATCTCCATGTGTGATTAGGGAGTTTTCGTTTGGGGACTGTGGATGCGTCAAACGCACATCTAATCATTTGACCTGACATGTATCCCCTCGTCACTCGATCCTTCTGGTGAGTGTGTATCTCTCCGTCACTCTCAATCCTTTCTGTGACGTGTATCTCTCCGTCACCTTATCTCTCTGTTGAATCATGGAGGACAACAAGGCATCTACCATCTACATCGAGATGTCACCTATCCCCTCCATTAAGCTTAACGGGAAGAATTATCTCTTGTGGATGAATGCTGCCCATGCAGTGTTAGAATCCCGAGATAAGGCAAGGCATGTTGATTGTGACCTCCTGCTTCTACTGACAAAAGCAATGTTGAATGGAAGCGTCATAATAGTCTGGTGAAGACATAGCTATAGGGGAGCATGGAACCTAGTATTGCTGCTAGGTTCACGTTCTATACTGCTGTCAAAGATATATGGGATGCAATGAAGAAGCATTACTCTCAAGAAAAGAATGCTCTTCGTCAGTTTATGATATATGATTGCCTCTTCGCAGAACGACAGGGAGACAAGCTTTTAGAAGTCTTAGAAAGTAAAAGACAGCTATGAGTTATCTTTAATAGAAGAAACCCTGCTCCTATAAATGGGAGGACATGGAAGCGTAGAAACATAAGACTAACCCTAATGGGCCAAGACACTTGGGCCCATCCAACAAAAACACTAATAACATAATAAACATACTCTCTAATACTCCCCCTCAAGCTGAAGTTGGGAGAATCCTAAATTAGCTTGCAAACAGAGAGTCAGACTAGAAAACAAAGAAACAAAACAAAAGGATAAACCAAGCCCATACAAGAAATTTCTCCCCCTCAATTTTATAAAAGGATAAACCAAGGCCACAAACTGATAGGGCGGCTAGGCAGTATATGGTGGATGGATGATGAGCAACAACTTGGTGGCAACAGTGGTAGGCATAGAAGCAGAGGCGGTAGGAAGCAAGTGTGCGGTGCTACAGGCAGTAAAAGGGTCGACGACGCAAAAGCGGTGCAGGTAGCAACTTGGCGGCGGCTAAAGAAGGCATGAGGCAGCGGCGGAAGGCATAGCGTCAAGTAGCTAGCGGCAACTAGACAACAGGGTGCCGGCGGTGAGCCATCATGTAGCAGCGGCAAGGGTTGGCTGAGAGTCGGGCATCAATATAGATGTTGTTGTAACAGAGATCATTGTTAGAAAGTTCCTTGCGGGCAGCCAAGAACCGCAAAGGGCGGCGGCCGCCCGCAAGGGGCTGTCTTCCTTTTCTTTCTCTCTCTCACTTAGGCCGACGCAAGATCAGTGGCTGCTCAGATACCATCTTAGAAAGTAAAAGACGACTATGAGTTATCTTTAATAGAAGAAAGCCTGCTCCTATAAATAGGAGGACAAGGAAGCGTACAAACATAAGACTAACCCTAATGGGCCAAGACACTTGGGCCCATATAACAAAGACAATAATAACATAATAAACATACTCTCTAACAAGAAGAATATTTCAGAGTGATCTAAGGTATTGCTCAAGAACTGACCTTCTATCATCCAATGATTGTCCAAGAACAAGTCAAAGACTGAGATGACTTGATTACTGCAAAGTTTCTATCTGGTTTGAGTTCGTCATGCAGTTCAACCCGCAGTGTCATCCTCGCTTCTGACAAACTTCCTAGCCTGGAAGAAGCCTACTGGAGAATTTTACAATCAGATTTTGAACCAGTTGATTCTACATCATTCTCGCCTTCTGGAGATTCTCATGCAACTGTAGCCGCTGCAGTTAGAGGAGGCCGTACATGTATGGGCCGAGGACGTGGAGCACGTCCTAAGTGCACCTTTTGTGACAAACCTGGACATACTGTTGAGAAATGCTGGAAGAAGCATAGTAGACCAGCTGCACCACCTGTGGGGGCAACAAACTATGCGAGTTCTGTTGAGTCTTCTGAGCCGTCTGATCAAGTTCTGGTTCTTCTGGCATCACAATCACAAAGGAAGAATATGATAGATTTATTCTAGCTACACAACATCTGAGTGTGGGATCTTCTTCTTCAACAAATCTGGCATCTACCAATGGTAATCAAGCTACCTCTTTACTGGCTTCTGGTTCAACTTCTTCATGGGTGGTTGATTCTGGAGCGTCACAACATATAATTGGTATGAGGAGGCTACTTCATTCCATTGACTCACATGTTCCTCACAAATCTGTGACCATAGCAGATGGTTTAGTGAGTAGAGTGTTAGCAAGTGGATCTGTTTCTCTGACTCCTAAAATTGATCTTAAATCTGTTCACTATGTGCCTGCATTTCGTTTTTATCTTCTCTCTGTTGCAAAATTAATTGATACCCTGAACTGTACAGTGACATTTGGGCCTTCTTGCTTTGTATTACAAGATCTCAAGAGTATGAGGACGATTGGTGGGGGGCCTAGGAAAGATGATCTCTACCTCTTCCATGGTGACAGTCTGCCTCACCAAGTATCTGCTCCTGCTCCAGCTATCCTTTTGAGTGGTTAGTGTGGCACTACAGATATGGACATCCGTCGTTGGAGAGCTTGAGGAAGTTAACACCTGAGTTATCCCAAGTGTCTTCTTTAGAGTGTCAGTCCTGTCAACTGGGAAAACATCATAGACCGTCTTATCTCAGTCGTGTTAATAAACGGGCATCTTGTCCCTTTGAGTTAGTCCACAGTGATGTTTGGGGTTCTGTAAAGACCAATAGTTATAATGGTTTTCGTTATTTTATTTCATTTGTGGATGATTTTTGTCACATGATATGGATTTATTTGTTAAAGAGTCGAGAGTTTGTGTTATCCATTGTCAAGCATTTTCATCAAGAAATAAAAGTTCAATTTGATTGCAATATTAAAATTCTTCAATCTGATAATGCCTTGGAATATGTTCAAAGTGCTATTTGAGTTTTGTAGGGATGATTCATCGTACGTCTTGTCCTCACACCCCTCAACAAAATGGGGTGGCTGAGAGGAAACATCGTCACCTTTTTGATATTACCAGGACCATTATGTTTCAATCCAATGTCCCTAAGAGGTTCTGGTCTGATGCTTTACTTACTGCTTGTTTTCTGATCAACAGGCAACCCTCTTCGGTGCTTCAAGGACGTACTCCATTTTCTGTCTTACGTCCCACAGATCAACCTTTCCTTGTTCCTCTCAGAGTGTTTGGTTGTACGTCTTATGTCCACAATTATGACCCTAAGGCTGACAAGTTATCCCCTAGGTCTATTAGGACTCTTTTTCTCGGGTACTCCAACACTAGCGAAGGATACAAGTGCTATTGTCCCAGTGTCCGTCGTATGTTTGTGTCTCGGGATGTAATTTTCCATGAATCCACACCATATTTCTCGAGTGTTCCCAGTAAGGGGGAGCAATTGTGTGAAAGTGAGAGAGTGCCACCATCAAACATCGGTGAGAGAGTGCCACCTATCATTCTGATTATATTATAATTCAGGAAGAGCAACCAACAGATGATACATCAATTCAACAATATCTACATGTTTATAGCAGACGAGGCAGGCAGGATCCAAAGGAGGTAGCGACTCCGGTCTCTGAGCCCTCCCCATCTTCCTCTACTCAAGAGATTTCTGCAGAACCATCTGACCTTGATGTTCCCATTGCTGTTCGCAAAGGTACTCGTTCCTGTACTATTCGACACCCTATTGCAAATGTGTGTTGTTTGTCGAAATTATCTAAGCAGGCCCGGTCATTTGCTCTTGGGATTGATTTTGTGGTCATTCCAAGAACTCATCTTGATGCTATGAAAGATATTGGCTGGAAATAAACAATGCATATTGAAATGTCTGCTCTTCTACAAAACAACACATGGGGTCTTATTGACTTACCTCTACGTAAAAATGTTGTGGGCTGCAGATGGCTATTCACAGTAAAACATAATCTAGATGGTTCAGTTGAGAGGTTGAAGGCTAGACTGGTGGCAAAGGGTTACACTCAGACATATGGAGTGGATTTCTTAGAGACCTTTTCTCCAGTCGCTCGTCTGAATTCAGTGCAAATTCTTATTTCTCTGGCTACTACTTTTGACTAGCCTCTTTTTCAGCTTGATGTAAAGAATGCCTTTCTCCATGGTGATCTACAGGAAGAGGTGTACATGGAGCAACCTCCTGGTTTTGTTGCTCAGGGGGAGTGTCAGAAACTGTGTAGATTGAAGAAAGCCATCTATAGATTGAAACAATCTCCTAGAGCTTGGTTTGATAAGTTCAGTGATGTTGTACTAAAGATGGGCTTCTCTCGTTCTGTGACTGATCACTCATTATTTTATTCTAGCTCTTCTGGTGGATCCATTATTATTGCTGTATATGTTGATGATATAGTTATCACTGGCAGTGATTCTACATGCATATCACGTGTGAAGGAAGGATTGCAAGGGCACTTTCATACAAAGGATCTGGGCAAACTGGGATATTTTCTGGGCATTGAAGTACTTAGATCTCATGCAAGTACTAATTTATTCCAAAGGAAATACGTGCTGGATTTACTACAGGAAGCTGACATGAGTGAATCCAAGCCAGTGTCTACTCCTATGGACTATCATGTGAAGGAGATGACTGATGATACTGATTATCCAGATCCAGGATACTACAGGAAAATTGTTGGTAAATTAATATATCTGATAGTTACTTGCCCTAACATTTCGTTTGCTGTAGGAGTGGTGAGCCAGCATATGAGCTCACCACAATAGTCACACTGGATTGCAGTCTGCCGTATTCTGAGATATCTTAAGGGTGCACCCGGTAAGGGGATCACATACTATAGACCCAAGACTCCTGTGTCTACTCTTGTTCTTACTGGTTATGCAGATGCAGACTGGGCTGGTAATATGAATGGCATAAGGTCTACTTCTGGGTATTGCACGTTGCTAGGAATTCACCTTATCACCTGGAAAAACAAAGAGTAGAATGTTGTGGCTAGATCAAGCACGGAGGCTGAGTATCGAGCAATGGCTCATGCCTGTTGCGAGTTGCAGTGGGTTCAATCTGTGCTTTCTGAGCTTAAGATTCCTGTTTTGTCTCCCATAGAGCTCAAATGTGACAATCAGGCTGCTATTTACATTGCCAAGAATTCAGTCTTCCCTGAACGCACTAAGCATATAGAGGTTGACCGTCGCTTCATCAGAGATCAGATCAAGAAAGGCACTGTTGTGACTCCGCACGTCAAATATGAAGAACAACTTGCAGATGTCCTCACAAAGCCATTGAGTCCAACATTTCAGAGCTTTTGCAACAAGCTGGGCATACACGATGTGTACGCTCCAGCTTGAGGGGGAGTGTTAATATATCTCTTTATATTCTATTATTTGTAATTTCTATATATTGCTGGACCTCTATGTAATTTTTTTGCAGTTTTTATTAATAAAAGAGTGAGAGGTCTTTAACCCTCACACACACGCTGCATTGCACGCATCTTTGCGGCATACATTCATACTATCTAAGGGTTATAAGTGGATAGGGAAAATCTAACGCTTGATTTACATGATGTCTAAGTACTTGTACATTATATTTTTGTACAATGTTTACATTTGAGTACAATCATGAACACATATACAATTAAGCACATTTGATCTTCGATTTTACATTGATCTTCAACTTTCCACTTAGTAGAATTTCCTTATTTCCTTGAACCCGAAAATACTCAAATAACATGTTACATCCACAAGTATGAAATGTTTGTCATCATTAAAACAAAGGGTATATTAATGTCCAATTTAGCCTACAATCTCCCCCGTTTTGAAGATGACAAACATTTCTAAAATATAATCAAAATAATTTTTAATGAGATGCGTTTCATACCTGAGATGAAAAGATTCTCTTGTTTTCATAAAGTGTGTGCTAATTATTCCTAAAGAGATATGGAACATAGTATCCATCTCTTAAGGAATGTAGCATCAATTAATGTTAAGCCAAGAGAACATGAAACTCATTTATTTTATTTTATATTATTTCTCCCCCTTTGTCATTTAAAAAAGATAACCATATAATCATTTTACTCCCCCTAAATTAGATACTCCCCCTCAATATCATACACAAGTTGTAAAGAGAAAAACAAAGTGATAAAAAATGTCCAATGAAAGCCACAAGATAGATTTTCATTATCATGATCAAGTGAACACAAACAAGCTCAATTTCATTGATAACAATATAAGCTTCACTAGAATGATTACATAAGCTTTACTACTCACTACATATGACATCATCACTTGAAAGATTGCAAGATTACATCAACATTAAGATCTTTCTCAAGAAATGGAGCATCACCATAGTACTCGACAAGTGTTTGCCAATCAAGTGCACCTGTCTTGGTAAGAGCATATGCCTCCAGAAATGTAGGTGCCCGATCAAATCTGAAGTGGGCAGCTATGTCCTGGAGTTGCATGGGTGAGTATTGGATATGGAAAAGATCATGTGAAGGTGGTGGTGGGACTTGGGCGTATTGGATTGAAGGGTTAAAAGGATAGAGGCTCCCGACATAGAGCGTATATGGATATGTGTCAGGAACATTGGGAGACAAAGCTTGCATTCTTTGATTGAGATAGGTCATGGCATGGTGATTGTAGTCTAATTGTCTCCCAAGGTGATAGGTAGCCCCTTTGAGATAACAAACATCATTTGCTAGATTTTCTATGGAGTAACTAGGAGGAGTAGGAGGTGGAGGATTTGATTCGTTGGATGTGTCTCCTTCGGTCCTAGCTCTCTTGTGCCCAAATTCAAGTCCCATTTTATCTATAGTGTTTTTGGTAAGTTTTTGAGGACGCCAATCACACTTGTAGTTTAAATCCTCTAGGTTTTTGTCAAGACAAAGTTGGATAGTTTGACACACAATTTCAGCATACAAAGGATTTCCAGAGAAATCAAACATATTGGATAGGATGATGCGGATGAAGTTGACAGGAATGCTTTCTAGGATAGCATAAATTACACACATCCTAAATTGTGAGATTTTAGTTTTGTTTGCTCTAGGGTAGATGTTATGGGAGATAATTAAGTTTACTACCCTAGCTTCAGGGGTTAAAGATGTATCGTAGTAAGTTCCCATATTCTCATGAGATGAAGTATTAGGAAGGAAAATGGTCTTTTTGATGTCTCCTAGGCTAATGTTATTATCATCGGTGGAGAATTTGGATATAGGGTTTCCGGTGGTTAGGTCAATGAATTCTCCATGCTCCTCATCTATATCTAGCATTTTAAGGATGTCTTTTTCGGAGAAACGAAAAGCTAGCCCATCAACCATAGAGGTAAAAGAAAATGGTTCATTGGAGTCCCTAGTGAGATTAGCATAGAACTCATTGACAGCTTGGGTGGACCAGAAATGGAAGGATGGGGTAAGAAACTCCGTTAGATGTTGCACCTTGAAGAGCTCGGGGAGATCAAGAAGCGTGATGAATTCGTTGGTGTCCACCAGGCGTCGAGGAAGAGGGGTCTTCGAGGTGAGCTTTAGGTAGCGTTCTCCAGCAACAACGTTGTTGAAGGGAATGTCGTTGATGACGCTCGAGGCTGGAGTGACCGTTCTTCCCTTTTTCACAACTACTTGCTTCTTCCCACCGCGAGCTGAAGATGAAGCCATCTTTGAACAATTTGAGGTGGAAGAAGAGCTAGAGATGGTAGTGTAAGAGTGTTGCTGAAAAATATCTTTTTTTTACAATTTACAATTATATAATATAATTAGATAATATCGTACATCTTTCTTATTACGACTCTAGACCCTATATATTTGCATATATTATTATTATATTCGCCAACCACACCAAGCGGATTATGATGAACTAAGCATAAGTTGGGATAAGCTTAACAAAAAAACTATTTTGAAAGCTAATCAATGATGACCCTCCATGGATTCACCTATATAAGCCTCGGCTAAGGTTACAAAAATAAGAGCTTGGATACCACTTGTAAATAATCCAAGAAACATGATAGGTATAGGAACTACCAAAGTTACTAAAGAAACAAGAACAACAACTACTAATTCATCAACTAATATGTTCCCAAAAAGTCGAAAACTAAGAGATAAAGGTTTTGTAAAATCTAAAGATCACTAGAGAAGGGATGGAGAAGAAAGCAATTGAGGTGTGAAGAGAATGGGCGGATTGGGGTCCCTTTTAGGCCTAATTTGGTACGGTGTAGTACGCAACAGTTTTGTGAATTAGAATTCAAATAAAATGTAACCGCAACTTTTGTCTTGCCTGGAACGTATGTGGTACGATGCTGTACATATTCCATGTTTTAATCTGCAACGGTTTGGTACGCGAGAGAAAATCGGGCATAACCTTATAAGCAACAACATTATAGTGCTCAGAAAAGGTAACTGCGCCCGACTCCCCATAATTTCGGCGCAGTACCGATTCCGTGTTTTTGCGGTCGAAAGTGTAGTAGGGTGTAAATGAAATTCCAGCAAATGCACTCTATTACACCCAACCAAATAAAATATGTAACAGAAAGATGAACATTTAATTGTAATGAACTGTAGCCACATCCTACCAAACAGGCCCTTATAGCAAATCAGGGACCTGCTCGGTCGACGATTTTGTCGATCGATAGCCCAACGACTCTCTTCCGACGCTCCTTGTAACGGCTAGTTCGGTCGAATTTTAGGATTTGAAAATTTGACCGTTGCGACGAGGACTTGGTCGAAATTATTTTCAACCGAGGGGCTTTTGTGCAAAAAAATTTCGGTCTACGAAATGTCTAGAAGAATCTCGATTGAAAATCGCCTTGTTAGCCGTGGGTCCCACAGAGTGGAACTCGGTCGAGAATTTTTTCGGCCGAGTATCTTCTCGGTGCACAATTTTGTCGACCGATCGTAATACTGTGAGCACTGTTCAGGAAATCGGTCCGCACGGCCGCATATACTCCCGCATATACCTATTCAGTCACCCTACCACACCGCATATTACTAATCGGTCCACTAAGCGGTCATGGGCCGCATATACTCCCGCTTGGCCGATTAAGCGGCCGAATAAACTCCGCTTTTCGAAAAGCCCACAACTAATGTTCATGCATTTCGTGCATACATGCATATATATATACACATTTCATTATATATATAAATTGAGATATATAGTCATTGAATTATATGTATACATTGTAATACATATAAAAAATTTCCACACACATTTGTACATTTATTTGAATACCTTTTGATATATTAACATGCATAGATACATATACAATATACCTAAATATACAATCACATATTTGTGCATGTATATATACATTTTGATTTATTCACATTTATACACACTATACATATATTTGTACATTGATTTACCTACATTTTAGTATTTGTACATATATTACAAACACATTCTATATATAGACAAATATACATATATAAGCATATCATACATCATACATGCATATTAATATGTTTATAAGTAAATAGATGTACGTGCCAACTCTATATATTTTAATTTATGATCTCGCTATATTATTTTATATATAATTATTTTATTGAAATAATAAAAATCCAAAACCGCATATACTCCCGTATATACTCCCGCATACCGCATATACTCTATGCAGTACCCTCTCCGCCCGTACACCGCATTCCGCTTTCTTGAACCATGACTGTGAGTAATTTTGTTGAATGTATTTGAGCTTGTTTAAGTGCTTGTCATGATAATAAATTATTGTGACATAGGATTAGCTCAAAACTCAGGTCAGGGTCCTTACATTTATAGCACTAGTGTTATCACAAAATTCGACATAGAAGAAAATACAAATCCATAGTCATTCAAAACTTGTTGCATATAGAGTACTTGAGCACAACATGAACCAGCAATCACATATTCAGCTTCAGTGATGGATAGGGCAACTGTATATTGTTTCTTACTAAACCAAGATACTAGCTCTTCCTAGTAAGAAACAACCACCACTTGTGCTCTTGCGATCAAGTCGACAACCAACATAATCAACATCGGTGTAAGCTTTTAAATCCAGCAATTGTCCTTTAGGATACCACAAACCATAGTCGATAATACCATCGAGATATCTTAAGATCCTTTTGACAGCTTGAAAATGAGAGTGCATTGGTTTTGATTGAAATCTAGCGCAAAGCCCAACGGAAAACATGATATCCGGTCTAGAAGCGATTAAATATAGCAAACTACTTATCATGGCCTTGTATAAGGAATCATCAATGGGTTCACCATCTTCATCCTAGTCAATTTTGGCAGAATTGGTCATCAATGTGGTAGCATGTTTGCAATTTTTCATACCAAATCGTTTTAAGAGTTCCTTGTGTATTTCTCTTGGCTTAGAAAAATTTCGGCGGGCGTTTGCTTTATTTGAAAACCAAGAAAAAATGTTAATTCTCCCGTAAGACTCAATTCGAATTCTTTTTGCATGATATCACTAAATTGATTACATAAGTAACCATTTGAGGAACCAAAGATGATGTCATCAACATACATTTGAACAATAAGAAAATCTGATTCATATATTTTGAAAAATAGTGTAGGATCTGATTTTCCTATTGAGAAACCATTATCAATAGATAGTTTTAAACTCTTTCATACCAATTTCGTGGTGCTTGTTTTAGACCATAAAAAGCTTTCTTAAGTTTATATACATGGTCAATCTTGTTAGAAATCTCAAAGCCAGGTGGTTGTGCAACATATACTTCCTCTTCTATGATTCCATTTAGAAAGACACTTTTTACATCCATATAAAATAGTTTGATATCTTTCTGGGCAGCAAGAGCTAATAACATTCTGATAGCTTCAAGTCTAGCCACCGGAGCATAGGTTTCATCAAAATCTATTCCTTCTTGTCGATTATATCCTTGAGCTACCAACTTAGCTTTGTTTCTAACTACTTCCTTAGTTTTATTAAGTTTGTTTCGAAAAACCCACTTAGTTCCAATGATGGTTTTATCTTGTGGTTTAGGGACTAAGTCCCATACGTTATTTTTCGTAAATTGATTTAGTTCTTCTTGCATAGTCATTATCCAATATTCATCCTTTAGAGCTTCATTTACCTTTTTACGTTCAACAATTGATACAAATGCCATGTTTGCAACATCTCTAAATGATGATCGAGTTTTTATCTTATCAAAAGGATTTCCTATGATTAAGTCTTGAGGATGGTCCTTGATTAATCTAGGAATAGGTTGTTGTGTCTCATTTTGCTGTTCAATTTCAGAATTTTGATCATCTTTTGTAGATATGGTTAGGTCCTCAATTTGATGAGTAACGTCATTTAAGTTTTCACTTTTATTTTCAACACTTTGTGTTATCATTTCATGAAATGTGATATGAATTGATTCTTCAACTAACCTAGAGATGGTATTATAGAGTCTAAATGCCTTACTAGAAGTTGAATATCCTAAGAAGAATCCTTTTTGTGAATTAGGGTCAAATTTATCTTTATCATCCTTTGTATTTAAGATGTAACATGGTATACCAAAGGTATGAAAATAATCAACTCTTGGTTTCTTGTTGAAGATAACTTCATAAGGAGTCTTCTTGAGATGGGAGTGAATTGTTACACGATTTAATACATAACATGCCGTATGGACTGCTTCTGCCCAAAAAGTTTTAGGTGTATTGTGTTCAAGTAACATTGTTCTAGCCATTTCTTGTAAAGATCGATTTTTTCCTTTCTACTATCCCATTTTGTTGTGGGGTGCGTGGACCTGAAAAGTTATGAGTGTACCTTTGGATGTACAAATTTTTTCAAAGATGTGATTTTCAAATTCTCCACCATGATCACTCCTAATGGTACATATTTTGTTTTGTAGTTGATTTTCAATTTTAGAACAAAATTGAATTAATATTCTAATTGTATCATCTGTAGCTGAGAGAAATGAACCCAAGTGTATTTACTATAATCATCAACAATAACAAAGTAATATCTTTTACCACCAATAGGTTGAGTCCTCATAGGACCAAATAAATCCATATGAATGTGTTCTAATGATCTAGTAGTGCTAAGTAAGGTTTTGGATTTGAAAGAAGTTTTACTTTGTTTACCTAAAGTACATGGTTCACAATTTTCAGGTTTATCAAAAGAGAGTTTAGGTAAACCACAAACAAGATCATATTTAATCAACTTTTTGATATCATGTGAACTTGCATGACCTAGTTTTCTATGCCATAATTGTAAAGGTTCATCATTTGCAATAAGACATTTTTTTAATAATAACTTGCATGGAATTAGGTTTAAGTATATATAGATTTCTTATTCTTTTTCCTTCATAAACAACATTATTAATGTTCTCTATGAGTAGCTTGCAGCAAGATTTGTTAAAAAGAACATCATAGCTACTATTACATAATTGACTAACACTAATCAAGTTGTGATGCAATCCATCAACAAGTAGGACATTTTTAATTTGAAGATTTGTACCAATATTACCTATTCCAATAATTTTACCTTTGGCGTTGTCTCCAAATGTGACCGTTCCACTCTTCTTTTCTTCAAATGTTTGAAAAGCTTCTTTATTTCCAGTCATATGTTTGGAACAACCACTATCAACCACCCAATCATGCAAAATAGATGGTACCCATGTGATGGTCCTTTTGGTTGGGGACATTTATTGAAGCATTTTGTATTTTAGAATAACTAATTAGGAAGAGTTTTTGAAGGTTTTTGAACAACAAGGTTGAATATAGTCCCAAGTTTATTGATTCAATAACAATCTCTTTACAGAACAATACTCGGTCGACAATTTCTTCGACTGGAAGGTTTTTCGGTCGAACTATTTGTCGGCCGAAATGTTTTGCCAGAAGATACGATTTTGATAGAACATCTCTTGGTCGACTATTTCCTCGACTGGAGATAGTCTTGGTCGAAAACTTTTCGGGTGAGTTTTTCGACCGAGAAGGGTTCTGTGTGTTCTCACTGAATTTATCAATTTCAAGTAAAGTGTTTTGTTATTTCCAATCAAATCATACAAGAATATGCAAGTTAAAGCTTAGTTTAGTTGAGATAAGACAATCAAATTTTCAAATTAAGTTTTAGGTCAAATCTTAACTAAGTATTCCACATTTCTAAGTTTATGGTTTTGGAACCCAAACTAGATCCTTATCCTATTTTTCTTGTAAGGCCATCAAAATGAATAATGTCCAAGACGTAAACAGTAATGACAACAGATAAAATCAATTTCATTTCTCTTTTTAACATTGTGGTCATGAGCTGGATTGTTTTTAGGTGCATACATGACTTTGGTCTTGGGTACTTGTGTCTTTCTAGCTCTAGGTTTTTGATATGATTTATCTTTGGGTACATAATCTAGGCCTCTCCACCCAATTTGACCAGAAGAGTCCTTTAGGATTTTATCAAGAATGTCATTATTTTTCAAGCTACTAATATCCTTTTGCAACTTAGCAATTTCATCCATTTTCTTTTTAATGTCTAACTTTGCTTGGTCTAGATTAGATAACAAACTATCTATTTCTTTGACAATAGCATCATAATCCAAATGAGTACATAAAATAGGTTGAGTTTGAAGATCATTCATTTTAGCAAGCAATTCAACCTTTTCTTGATAAAGAAAATTACAATTTGTTTCTACAACAAGTAACTTCATATTATGCTCATTAATGGAATATTTTAAAGTATCTCTTTCAGATATGAGACTTTCATTTTCAGAAGAGGGCATATAGTTTAGCATGTAAATCATTATTTGTTTTTGTAAGCTTCTTTAATTTCTTTTTACAATCAACATATTTGTCATGTATTTCTTGAAGACTAGTGATTAATTCTTCTTTAGATAATTCAAGAAGGCTTACCTCACTTGAGTCCTCGTTTTCATCTTCCTTGGCCATAAGACATTCCACTTCTTCTTCTCCGCTTTTACTTTCATCACTTGATTCATCCCAAGCAGCTTTGTAAGCTGTATCTCCTTTGTCTTTCTTCTTGAAGAAAGATTTCTTCCCTTTTTTTATTTTGGGACATTCATTCTTCACATGTCCTTTCTTGCCGCATTCAAAACACCTAAGGGAAGAAGCACTAGATTTTTTTTCAAATTTATACCTTCTATATTTCTTACCATTTACAATGAGTGCATCTTCTTCATCATCTCCTTCACATGTTTCATCACTTTCTTGAGTGATGACCTTTGATTGAACCTTTGTTGTAGCTTTTAAGGCAATGTCCTTCCTTTTTCCTTTTTGAAGCTCGACCTCCAATCTTTCTTCTTCTTCAAGGGTGACCTTATGAGTCTCTAGGTTGCCAATGAGCAGCTCCATCCTCATTGTGGCGAGATCATTAGCTTCTTCAATGGCCGTCACCTTTGGCTTGTATTTTAGAGACAAAGATGTAAGAATTTTGGACACTTGATCTTCTTCACTTATATACTTGCCTAATACACTTAAGCTGTTAACAATGGAAGAAAATCTTACATACATTTCACTAATAGATTCATTAGGTTGCATACGAAATTGTACAAACTTTTACTTAAGCATATTAATTTTGGTATTTTTAACTTGGGTAGTACCTTCATGCATTATGGAGAGTTTATGCCATACATCATAAGCCATATCACATGAATGTGTTCTATTAAATTCACTTACAAAAATAGAACAATATAGTATGCTTACTATCTTTGTATTTAATTGAACTTGTTTTACCGTGTTTGGATCCCATGTTGCATATTCAATTGTGGGAAACACATAAGGTGTAGACACCATCCTCCATAGCTCTAAGCTGATTCCTTGGAAGTAGAATTGCATTCTTCTTTTCCAATAGGTGTAGTTGCTTCCATCAAAGGGTGGTAGCCGAGTCACATGAGTCCCTTCAAGATTGAGGTTGTGAAGTACACCGTCCTTCATTTTTCAAGACCTGTTAGGGCTCCTTGAAGACCTGTTCTGATACCAATTGAAAGATCTAGAGGGGGGTGAATGGAGCTTTTTGATAATTGAAAGATAATCAAAGCACTCAACCAAAGGAGGAGGAAACACGGAAGGCATTTGTGTTTAGAGTGGTTCCAACCTTTGAATTCAAAGGTTGTCAGTCCACTACCCAATTGTCTCCAATTGGGATTTTGAAAGTGATTAATTTTATTCACCTCTCAAGGATGTTACAATAAAATACAATTACCTTCCTTGAAGTAGCCTTCTCCTAGAAGTAGCCTCAACCTCCTTGAAGCAACCTTCTTTGAAATAACTCCAAGCCCTTGGAGCAACCTTCTCCTCCTAGAAGTAGCTCCACCATCTTGAGATAGCCTTCCTTTGGAAGTAGCTCCAACCTCCCTTGAAGTAGCCTTTCTTGAAGTAATCTCAAGCACCTCTTGAAGCAGCCTTCTCCACTAAGAAGTAGCTTCAACCGAGCTCCCTCAAGCAGCCTCCACGATCTTGGAGTAGCCAAGGAGCACAAGTAGCTTGAACCTGTGAAGGGGGATTGGAAGAAGAAAATGCAACAATTGAGTATAGCGCTTTGATCCTATATCAAGTGTTAGACCTCTCACAACATTTAGGATGGACGTTGCTATGAGGTGGCTAAGAGGCTATGGTTATATGACACAAATTTGGAGCTTGTAGAACAAGATGACAATTGTTGCTTGGCTTTGTTGCTCACAAGAATGCATTTTTAAGTGTAGCTTTGGTTGCTTTAGGTGTCCTAAGGCCTGTCCTATTTATAGGAATAGTTTGGAAGTACTTAGGGACGTTCTAGGGAGTCTCTAGAGTGTTCTTTGTGCTCAACTAGCCGTTAGGTGTACATTAATTGGCCATCAATGGCTAATTTGTTCGTGCTTTTAAAGAACAATCCAGAACCCTGCTCGGTCGACAAGTTTGTCCACCGAACTGTGTCTCGGTCGAGCTTTTCTTCGACCAACGCTGAGTTTAAGGCAAACGTGCTGCAACGTCTATTTTCAACTCCCAACTACCAACCACTTAGTCTAACGGTCGCAAGCTTTAGACCGAAATTTGCTCAGTCGAAAATATTTTCTACCGAAGGCTATTTTAGAGCACAAATGTGTAAGTTATTGAACATTGTTCATAAGTTCGACCGAGGTAGTTCTCGGTCTAAAAAAACTTAGACCGAGTGTGTCTCGGCCGACAAGTTGTTCGACCGAGGATGTCCCTGTTTCAGACTTTTGAATCACCTGCTAAGTATGTGTTTCAATGGGTGATGAAGACTCTAACTTTAAAGGAAATCTATCTAAAGGTTATAAGTGGATAGGGAAGATCTAACGCTTGATTTAAATGATGTCTAAGTACTTGTACATTATATTTTTATACAAGTGTTTACATGAGTACAATCATGAACACATACAACTAAGCGCATTTGATCTTCAATTTTGCATTGATCTTCATCTTTCCACTTAGTAGAATTTCCTTATTTCCTTGAACCTTGAAATTCTCAAATAACATGTTAGATCCACAAATATGAAATGTTTGTCATCATAAAAAAAGGGTATATTAATGTCCCATTTAGCCAACAAGGGTCATATGAGCTTCCACATAATTTTCAAACTCAAAAAGAATGGACTACACCGCTGTAACTTATAATATGCAAAGCCATAGCATGATATTCAAGTTTCAACTTCAATATTTAAATGAGAAACTACCCTTGTTTTCTTACTCTTCCAAAACAAGATGCCCTTTGAGAGAAAAGTCATATTCGAAAGTAGTATGTGTTGTGGTCATATCTTTTTTACAAAAACATCAGCATACCCATACTATTGTAGTGAAGTACAAGAACGACACAATTGGGAGTGAGTTAGATTTTAAGCGTGGCATTTGACTATATCAAGGTCGAACACGCTGCTATCCAATGAGCTTGATTTGGTGCACACTTAAATTTGACTAACAACCCCTACAACCATAGTGACAAATTCGGAATTCGACAATTTTTTGACTGGCTAGAAAAAATGAAATTCAGAAATAATCGACGAAAATTGTTAAAATATCAATAAATTTCCGTCAAAGTTTGGTCAACTATTCGGAAATAATCGAGAATAAGTCGACTATATATATACATAGACACACATATACACATATATTAGTGTATGTAAATATACAAATACATATCAGATACATGTAACTATTAAGGTCACAAGAGATGCAACCTTATTGAGTGAAAAAGTAGGAAGGGAATTAAATAATAGTTGATCAATAACAACAAACTCTTGGGAGAGTGGGGGGTTGGAGGTTTAGTGTACATCAAGAGTTTCGTGTACATGGTTTGGTAAAAAGAGCAAGTGACAGAGAAGAGAAAAACCATGAAAAAACGTGGAAAGTCGTAAAGAATTGCAAAAAATTGTGTAAATTGTGAACAAGCGGGTAAATCGTGAAAAGTTACAAAAAATCGTCGACTGCCGTATTAATCGTGCTGAACATTCGGGAACTTAAAAATCGCAAAAAATTGCCTATTTTTTGTAAAATTTGGAGACTTTTGTTACTATGCCCACAACTTCGGAAATATTAGTACAGGTAATTACTAGCTAAGCATGTTTCCCTATAAGTCCTATGAATTTTCTCATAAAAGCTTTATCAACTTCACTCACCACCTTGTGTGATGATTCATTAGTGTGGAAAGATGTTTTGGTACACTCATTCTCTTCTCCTACAGCATGTTCACCAGATTTTCAGTTGGAGCGTCCCTTGCAACAAACACTTCGATCCTCAGACAATATCACTAATATACCGGATGTTTCCTGTGAACAATTGAACAGGCTATTGAGGGCAGAAATTTCTTTCATAACATCACCTGTAATAACATCATCAACATAGACAACTATTTTTATGATGCCTTGGAAGAACAACAATAAAACATAAGAGTGATTACTGATTAATAGTAGAGGGACTGTACTCGAGTGGTAAAGTTGATGTTGTATGACCGAGAGGCCACAAGTTCGAAACCCCTGACAGCGGGATAAATGAATTGCCAATTTAAAAAAAAAGTAGAGGGACTGTACTCAAGCTGCAAACATGCTGTAATAAACATTTCAAACCATGTGCACAAGCATTGTTTGAAACCATAAGTTGTCTTATTCAACCTGCACACCTTTTGACACTGATACTGATATCTAGGTGCTCACCCATTTACACTTCCCCCAACAAGTGACTATGTAAAAGTGTATTTTTCACACCAAGCTGAAGCCAAGGCTAATTAAAGTGAGTCGCAAGAGAAAGGGTGATCCTCATGTATGATGTAGCTCAACACAGCAATAGGAGTAAGTTTCTGAAGGATCCTGTGCCATAGGTCTATGTATATCCTCTGGCTAGTTGACGAGCTTTAAACTTGTTTATAGATCCATCAAGCTTTTGTAATCCACCTACAATCCACCTACAATCCGCAACAGTCTTCAATGGTGTAGATCTACTAGTTCCCAAATGTCATTTTGTCCCAAAGCACCATCTCGGAGTCCAGAAATCCTGCAAGACTTCAACATTAGATTTAGAATATTAACAAATTGAAAAGCCAAGGAAATGGTCAAGCTGACTTATAAGGAATGGGGAGACAAAGCAGTATTTTTGAATGATGAAGAGTTCAAGCACGAAAGTACTCCCTTGCACGAAGCAATAGGTAGTTTAAGATCATTTGCAAGTACAAATAGAAGAATTAGGTAAATCCTGAGCATTTATGGTGATGGGATTGACATAGGGAGTGGTGCATCTACTTCTTCTGGTTCCAGTCGAGTTTCATTTTAGTAAACTTCTGGAAAGAGTTTAAGATGGTTGTAGGTGGAAAAGCTGATACCATTATGATAAATGGATTATTTATCACTTAGTAGGTGCTGGTGGTGGGGGGTCTCCTTGTGCTGATGGCATCAAATAAATGTGGTATACATCATGGAGAGTTACATAGGCCGCAACAACAAGAACACCGTTTTGACTGCCCTTGGAGACTACTTGTTTGCCTTTAGATCGGAAATTGATACAAATGTAATATATCCAAAAACACGAATGGACATGTGAAAATGGTTTACTTTAGGATGAAATATAAGAAAATAGTATAGCACCCTAAAGGGCATAGGCTGGCTGGTGATTCAACATAAAACTGCTTATCTTGTAATACTGGCAGAAGACACATGCTAAGCACATGTTACATAATTGGATAATTCTGATACATGACTACTGAAAATATATATGTGATAGTCAAAATTGATTTTTTGAGATCAGTTAATTTGCACATTACAAAACACACACATAATTTTACAAACTCTACTTTGAGACATGGTTGGAACATAAAACACACATGTGGTCCCCTACCCGCATTGATGGTTAACATATAATTCACACTCATGATAATTCACATATGACTCCCTAAAAGAGAAAAACTCTATTGACTGTTCGTTGATTGTCTCTGACATGTTACATGCGACTACCAAAATTACATGTGGTCCTCTACTCACGTTGATGGTTAATAACTTAATGTATAATTTGTACTCACAATAATTTACATACGACCCCATAAAAGAGAAAAACTCGATTAACTGTTACCTCTAATACCAGCCTCCACATCAAAGATAATAGTTAAGCACTAGTTAATAGGAATAAGTTATGAACTGGAGCTTGCATTATTTGGGGACCAATTTTTTAGCTACCTAGTAGCACTCACACAGGTACTATACAGAAGAGTTGTTCCCTTAGTTAAGCAGAAGTTACCAAGCAGCCTGCTTACCACCTTAGTAAGAATCTTCAACTGAGACCTCTATGTCATTGGAGAAACTAAAAGCAACAGCAAAATCTTCGACGGAGCAGCTATCCTTGCAACACATTCACTGGTGTCAAGGTAAAACGAGATCATAGATCTATAACCTGTAACCATGATAGAGGTGTTGTGAAGAAAGAAGACAAGGATTGCATCACCCTTCCTCACACAAGGGAAAAGTGTTCTCCCGTCGCAACCCCTCATTCCTATCAACAAAACATATGTTTCATAGTGTATGATTGCATACCAAGCAATAGATGGCTATCCCTTCAACCAATATACCACAACCGTTCTGCAACAGGGCCCACCTAAAGTCCACCAAACAGAACATTCCTGCACCAACCAGCTTTTTTGATGGGTCGCCCTGCTTCATGCCAACTGGGTCCAAATAGTTGTGGTCGAAGTGCCCTCATGAAAACTCTCCTATGTTATCTTGTCGTGTACAACACACCAGAAGCCAATTTGGAAATATATATGGAACAAGTATGTAGCACATACAGCACAAACTTATCTGGAGGCCACTTCTACCTAAAGAAAGGGATATTCCTTACCATCTAAGCATAGATGAAGTCGATCCATTCAAAAAAGAAATCCATATGTCGTAGTTTAGTCCATAGGAATGCCAAAGCTAAACAAGAACAGCAAGCTACCTCCATGGTACCCCCACTACATCAATGACAATAAACTATGTTATAATGGATCTTAAAGCCTGCACTAAATTCTAACATTTGATACCCTCAAAGATAAATGAAACAAGAACGTGAAGAATAGTCATCAAGTTCTCACTAGAATCGTCTAGGAAGAAGATAGACTCATCTACATACAGAAGCACTGAGAAATGCAAATAAGCCATGCATTTATACTCTTACCTAAAATAGGCCCTCCCTAGCCTATGGACTGTAACAGTGGGTACCTTTCTAACCACCATGAGAAAGTAACAAAGTGAGAATACTAGGCCCCTTGTCGAATCCTCTTGTAATTAAAATGACCCACTGGCTAGCAATTACCAATGCTGTTAAACCTAGTGATGGGCATGCATACCCTCACCCAGTCACTCCATCCATGTGGGGACTCTGTTAGTTGATTTTCTCTGGCATGTAAAGTGTGACTACCAAAATTGCATGTGCTGCCCTTCTTACACATGTTTATGTTAACCACTATATAGTTCATACACACGATAATTTTAATGCAACCAACTAAAAGAAAACAACTTGATTAATTGCCAAATGACTGCCTCCGATATGTAGTGCGTGATCATCAAAATTATATTTGCTCTCCTTGACATGTGTCCATTGAAGAAAAATATATAATTATACTGACAATAATTTGCATACTTCCCACTAAAATAAATTAATTCAATTAAGTACAAGTTGACTACATCTCGATTAGAACATGACCCATGATAGAGCTGAATGCAAAAACGAAGGATCCATGTAGCCAACCACAACATGGTGGGAACCATAGTGACAAATTCGGGATTGGAGAATTTTCGGCTGGCTGGAAAAAATCAGAATTCGGAAAAAATTGTGAAAAAATCGATATATTTCGGTCAAAGTTTGGTCAACTATTTGGAAATAGTTGAGAATAAGCCGGCTATATATCTACGTATATATATACACGTGTATATATACACACATATATACATATATGTATATATATACATATGTGATATACATATATAGATATATGTATATATACATACAAATCAGATACAAATGTAACTATTAAGGTCACTAGACATACAATCTTATGAAGTGAAAATAGTAGGAAAAGCATCAAAGAATAGTTGAGTAATAACAATGGAATGTCGAGAGAGTGGGGGTTGGAGGTTTTAGTGTATATCAGGAGTTCTTTGTACAAGGTTTGGTAAAAAAAGAGGAAACAACTTAAAAGAGAAGGTCGTGAAAAAACGTGAAAAGTCACGAGAAATCGTGAAAAATTGTATAAATCGCGAAAAGTCACGATAAATTGGTGATCGACGTATTAATCGTGGTGAACATTCGGGAGCCTACAAAATCCTAAAAAATCGCCGAGTTTTTGTGAAATCGAGAGACTTTTGTTATACAGTTGGGACTGAGGCTTAGATGATGATGATGATGAAGTACTAGCTGACTCATTCCAACCTGTAGCGTGTGATTACTTCTACTGCAAAACAGCTGTAAGAAAATAAGCGCACACCTCGACTGCTGGACGTCCAAACCGACTGCAGAAGTATGTATACATGCTGCCAAAGTTAATGATACACAAACTTTTTTTGACTTATCCAAAAAAAACGGTGGGGCAGTGAAGCAGTTCAAATAAAAAAAAGGAATAACTGAAGCGCATAAGCAGACATGTCAAAGAGCACATACATTTATTCATAGGGTATATATAGACCATGGTGCAGAACTTCGACTTCGTGTCGACTTTGCCAGGTGTGGAAGTGGAAGTTTGTGGAAACTTCGAGGAAGTTTAGACGCAAACTTCGACAAACTTCGATGCCATTTTTTGAAGAAATGATGTGAATTTGAAGGAAACTTTAATTGAAAACTACTATATATGTTATACATCTATCTTATATATGTTAATTTAACACAAAACACAATTCAGAACTCTCTAGCACTAGTTTCAAGGGTCAAATGTGCAATACACATATACAAATATAGTTCACCATATGTATTCTATACAATATACAGTCAAATAGTAGTTAAAACACCCTATCTAGGAAAGAGTGACAACAAACAACATAGGAGTTGATATTAGAAGTTGTGAAGAGGGTTGGAGGCGACACGCCTTATATGGCCTTTGGGACACTAGTTAGGATTAATGCTCTGGGTCGTCTCAACTTCGACCAAACTTCGCCCAACTTCGCCTACTTCGAGGAAACTTCGACAACTTCGGAGAAGTTGAGACGAAAATACACACAAAAAAGTCAACTTCGCCGACATCACTGAAACTTCGCCCCGAAGTTTGGACGAGGCCGAAGTATTTGGGATTCGATTTCGCCTATGGTCGAAGTTCGAAGTTTCGACGAAATTTCGCCAAAAATCGTCGAAGTTATGTTCCATGATATAGACATATCATCCATCAAAAATAATTTTTATAACGCTTGATTTAAAAAAAATTCAAATTTGGTGTAAAACTAGTTATACAAGACAAATAAAAAAGCTGTAACACTCCTCTCGTCCTTCTGTTATCATCTTTGCAACATTTAACGCACGTAACAGCTCACTGCTATAGCCTATAGCTGGAAATAGAAAATACTGTACTAGCAACTTCAGTGGGGATAGAGACTTCCGACAGAATGTGGGTGACCCCACATGTATAAATAAAGGTTTATTACAATTGGAGTATTCTTTGACAAATAAGTTGTTAAGATCATGCAGATAGATCGAATGAACAGAGATAGGAAGGTAAGAACTAAGATTCTCTACTTTTGGAACATAAATATGAAACATCGACTAACTTAAATACAAAATTTTGTTGCTTTATGGAGCCTGTGAATTCACTGCTAGTTAAGAGTATTTGGCGTGGTCTACAGTACTAGCTATCTTACTTGAACTTAAGCATATGACTTTCCAGTACCTGATGCTATCTGCAAAACTTGGATCCTGAATGGACTTTTTTCCTTATTCTTGACATGTAATAGTGATCAGCGTCATTAATGATACTTCCAAAATCCTGATGCAAATTTGTCTACAACCAAAGGCGATCTGAGGGGTTTGTTAAAATAGTTAGAGGGATAATTGAAGAACTTCGTTATGCTAATTAGTTTCTTGTGGTATTTGCACCTATCGACCTCTTGCATGATATGTCTGATGATGCTATATAATATATACCGTGAGAATTGATGTCTTGGACTATCACGGCAATTTGTAGTTTGTCCTGTTAAGTTTTATTATGTATATAAATATAGAAAGCTGTCACTATTCTTTTGCACCGAAGCTGAACCCTTATCCTGTTAAAAATACTTAGAACAATATGGTTTTTTCTTTCAGGTTGCAACGTTTTTCTACAAATGTAGCTAAAAATCCAATTTCGAACACTTCTCAAAGGAATCCTCTTTGGAACAACACCAGTGGAGTTTCCAGTATAAATCTTCGGAAATTTAGTTCCTTTGAAAAGCCTGCAATGTCTTCTGCAAAAAATGATGGAAAGCGTATTGGATTGGACACAAATTTCTCAGGGTAAAATCTTTACACTTTTTCTGTGCTTTTAGAAACCTTCTGCTGTTTATTTGCCTTGAACACTGTAATGGTCAGGTTATAATTATGTTCTTAGGTCAAAAGTAATACCAGAAGTAAAGTCGGAACGAGAATTTAAAGAGAAAATGGGAACCCAATTTCTTTCTGAGGTCACTTCTGTTCCAGTATTGTCCGTGCCTCCATTGAAGCATAAACTGCTGCAGGTCTGTACCTAACCTGAATTCGTAATTAAAAAACCTTGAACATATATTAAGCATTATGTACCTTCTGCTTACCTAATTAGTAGCTCCAGATTCTTTATGCAGTTTTGTCAATAATTGCAATTTTCACAAGATTACAACTTTTTTTTTTGTATTTTTACTAGATTTATACTTGTTCACCAAAGAAATAGGGATTTTAGGTATAAGGTTTCAAAATGATTGATGTGAGCTCAAGCTAGTACACTTCAGTTTCAATCTTAAGTATATATGCTAGTTTCACGTAGATTAATTGCATTCCCCCTTAAATACTCAACAATTGCCTAACGGTTTACCACAACTTCAAGCCATCAAGTTTTATATGTATAAACATTTTCCAGAATGTCCTTCAGTTTGGTACGTCAGTTCTTTTTAGGCCTGGCAATGGGTCGGGTTTCTCAGACCCGACCCGAGACCCGACCTGACCCGATTGTTGTAGGGTCCAGACCCAACCCGACCCGTAAATTTTTTTGGACACCGGGACCCGAAATTTACCCGACCCGATTTTGCCCGACCCTAAAAATAGACCTGGCCCGACCCAAAATACCCAAATATCATTTTGCATAACATCTATTTGACTCGTTTTTGGTTTCATTGCCATAGGATGTTAGATTCTTTCCTCGTCTCTCTGCCTTGTTGCTTTCTTTCTCTCACTACGATTTGCTGCTCCATATATCACCATAAAAATCGTAGGCATCTTTTGACATTTTCTAATTCGAATAAGGAAATATGTTGAATTTTGCACACACTGGAGTAGGTGCTACAAGTCTTGATTTAGCCTTGGTTTTTTTTTTTTTCCAACAATGCTTGACAGGAAAAGATAAATGTAATTATCATTTTTCTCGTAGTGATTTACAGATGTATCCAACTAGTTCTAAGTCCTAGGTAATGTATCTCTGGATACTTGATGCAGACACCGATTTGTATCTCTGGATACTAGACGCAGACACCGATTTGTATCTCTGAAAAGTTGCTTTCTTTGACTGCAACAATTCCGCCGGGACCTACCACCAACCCGGGTCTTCGCCTACGGAACCTCACGTGACTCCGCCACCGTTCCGGGCCCAGCCATCGAGTCCCTCCGGGGCATTTCATCGAGCATCACATGGGAGAACCACCTCCCTCGCCGCCACATCCTACCCTAGGACTTAACCCTCCTCACCGCTGAGCTCCCATTAGGCACCGCGCCAGGGATCCCCACAGTAGTCCTGATCTGCCCCTTGTTACCAGTGAACACCTCGATGCGACAAAGGCACTTACAAACCCGACACTAGCCGGATCAAGAGCAAGCTCCTGATAAATCTACATGACACCCAGATTCTCCTTGATCTGGCCGAAGCATGCGTTGTCAAACTTAAACGAGGTGCTCTGGTCGAGGAACTTCGGCGGGTCTTCGGAAGCCGAGCAGGTTTTGGTAAGCAACACCCTTAGCGTGGTGCTTAAGGCCGGGTCGGGCTGGCGACTGCCTTTAAAGTTGGAGAGCCTGATGTTGAAGAAGCTGCAGTGTGCAACGCCTATCGTGTGAGCGCCAAGGAGGGTGACCATGTCGTCCATGGTCAGCTTCTTGCTCTTGAAGGCAGAGAATGCCTAGGTGGCGGTGAAGGACGGTCTGGGGAGGTTGATGTCAGAGGCTCGTGAGATGGTCCCGTCTGGGCGGCCAATTGGGATGGCGTAGGATGGTCCGCCTGCGAGAGTGACGACGTCGCGAGTGGCGAGCGTGATGATGTTGGCGCAGGAGACGACTTCTGGACAGGCTGCCTCCAGTGCGGCCTTCGCTTGGTCAATGAGGCCGAACTCACGGACGCTCAGGTTTGGTCGCGGCGCGGCAGTGACCGATCGGTCGGAGCTGAACCGCTTCTGTACGACGCCGCGGATAGTGGACTTAGCGTTCGGGCATCTCTTGCTGTAGAACCTTACCTTGAGCTGCACGGAGACCAGAAGGGCCGCCGCCACCAGGAACAGTGCTGCCAGCAAAGACCAGAAGTCGAGAGAGCCTTTTGGGGAAGTGGCCATTTAATCAGGTCTTTCTCAACTCTCGCTCGCGACTCACAGCGCTGCAAAACAAATCTCGGGTCTTCTCGGGTCTGAGGAAAATGCTGGGTAGAACCGTACCCAACCCAGAGTTGAAAGACCCAATTCGGGTCTGCCCGATTTATACCCAGACCCTAATTAAAAAAAAACCTATATGCGAGGTAGTGAAATTGTACTTTATATATACCAACTAGTTCTTTTTCTCTCTCCTTACAGTTTTGAGTTGTGACTTGTGAGGTAGTGAAATTGTACTTTATATATACCAACTAAAAAACTTTCAAATTTTATGCTACATTCAATTGGGGCATTAAAAGAAAAGATCAAAATTTGCTACTTTTAATTAGGATATGATAAAGGAAAATATGCCTTTCTAATTGCAATTGAAGAGCACTTATAAGAGCTTTATTATTTTATGTATTATTATGTGTGTATTGAAAGATTTAGAGTGAGAGGAGGTGAATAGAGCTAAAAACCGATTTATGCAATTTCAAATACATGGAAGTTTGTTGCAACTTGCTTAAAAGAATAATTACAACAAAATTAAGTAAAGCATGCAATAAAATATAGGCAACCACAAAAGACACTCATTTATAGTGGTTCCGGCTTAAAATGCCGTAGCTCGACTACCTAGTAGTTGCCTACCAATATTTCTCAACATGTAATTTTAGCTTTTCTAATATCTATACAGATAAGTTATAGTTACCATTATCTTTTGTGGATCAAGACCAACTTCCTTTGTCGTATGCAATTGGTATATCATAAAGATAAAGTAAAGTGGAATTTGTAGTTTTACCAACAACTTATGGTGGATCATCAGCCCCGAGGGAAACCACAATAGGGGATACCTCAGCTGGAGCCCGTCGTCTCTTCTGCTCATACACTTGTAGAACATGAGGGGAAGGAACATGTGGAGAGCAAGATCAGGAAGAGGCATATAGGAGGTTGCACATGCTGACTGTATTAAAAAGAGAAAGAGATGTCCTAAAAAAGTGACATCTTTACTGATATACAAACTGTGGCGACCGAATCGATAAATCACGATGTAAACTCAGCGGAAGTGATTAACTAGCAGCGGAATTATCAAAAATCACTAAAAATTTAAAACTTTTTGGAAAGAGATCTTTAAACCATAAAACTCTTTCATAAGAAAACAAGATGAACTGTTTACAACATGGTATGACATTACATCTCTGTGAATTCACATCTCGAGTGATTACATACATCCATTGCCCTGTTACCTGAATAGGCAAGATACAAAAATCTCGAGGCATTAAGCCCAAAAACCTCAAATCTACTGACTCCTAGGACCTAAGAGTACAAAGACGACACATAGGACCTACTATCTACAAGACTTGACAGTCAATATCTCCACCTGAGATTCACTGCTGCCCCTGGTGTTGCTGCTGCTGTTGCTCATCTCTAGATGGATTCCTTCGTCCTCGACGTCTACCTAGAAAGTCGAATCCCACGGGGGTGAGACAATTGAATAATTGTCCCAACGAGAGTTATAACTCTCCGCCAGAAGCTTTGTTATTGCAATAAGGAATAACAATAAGCAGTATAATTATTAACATTTAACAGCAGGTTTAATGTCAAGTAGAGCAACATTTCAATTATAACTTAATTGGATATCAAAGCATATCTCATTAAAGAATATGAAAAACATGTATACTAGTTATTTAACTAGAACATTATAAACAATGTAACATCAATCATTGTTTCTCGTAGTTCAACTTAAGCAGTTATGCTACACGGCTGATTATGTGTTTCAAACATTATTATGTCCTGCGGAGATGAGGTATACCACTCATACTCCAACCGACTATTACGAAATCGCGTCGGTACCATACATAGGTCATCAAAAGAGCCGGATTCTTATGACCTCATCTTCCTCAGTCAGTGTGAGGATTTACATGCAGGACATCTTGTGTCTCTGCTATGATAGCTATCCAGGGTATTCTGGCAACTTCGCTATTAGAGTCACAGTGGTGTTCTGTACTCTCTTTGTCATCGAGGGATCTCTTGTTTATCTCTCATCGATGCGGCATTAATGATTCCCTTGGGAGATTAATGATACATCATCCCGTCATAGACATGTAATGAAGGATTGATGGGTTAAAGATACATCCTACATCAATTCCTACATTAGGACGTAAGGATATTCACGTCCATAATCCCCCATATACTCAAAAGTATATGTTCCAGGAGTTCCCTTAGGAAAAACTGTTTCACCATCATTTGGTCTCTGACAATGATGGATATATGGTCAGGGCCCTACATGATATGGTCATACTTGATTATTTAAATACATTTTAGCATTCTTTTAGCATCAAGCATGTTTTCAAACATAAACAATTAAAACATCTGCTATAGAAGAAGAATACTAAATGTATCAAGTTTATTTCACATTAGTCATTATTTCTTAACCATCTCATCATTATGGTTCAAGAACAGGGGTGTTCAAACCCTTAAATCATCATAAGTCATCTAATAGCATGACCTTAATTGTAACAATGTAAATATTACTCAAGGCTCTTACAGCCCATCATTCTCATATGTTACCTCTTAAACCAAGCAACATAGTATATCATTTATTCATAAAGCTTATAACATGCTTTCAATGAATAAAACATCATAACTCTTACCTGGCTATGATTACCTCTTGCTAACAACCTGCATGACTAATATAATTGAAGACATGCATATATAACAATATCAGTACAATACCAATTCTTTTCAATTTATTCATAGAACACCACGGCCGTGCAAAGGGAAGCTACCACAGCCGTGCTCCATAGCATGGTCGTGCTATCAACATCATACCATGACCATGTTACATCACCATGGTTGATTTCTAGGGTTAGGGTTTATTCAACTCAATTAGGGTTATTAAACCCCTTTGACTTATAAGGCATAAGAATTCCTCATATTATAATTCATTCAAAGGGTTTCATACTTAAAAGCATAACCCATACTTAGGGTTAAAGTACCCTACCTTTCATTAATTAGGGTTTCCTGTTCACATTATCGGTTCAACCCTAATATAATACTCCACTACCCTTGGGAGCATTCAAAGATATTATAAGTGTTTGATTTCGGTTATTGTACTCATCATGTATCGTTAATGATCATCACTTCTAAGTATTAGCCCATTCCTCATATGATGCAGATATCATATATCAGAATTATCCAATTATCTGTAATGATATAGATTTCAACATTGTTGATATAGGATAAATCATCATCAACTATTCTAGGTATCTTCATATTCAGGATGCTATCTACATCATGCTTTAGTATACATCATTTCTGAGAGTTTGATGCCCATTATTATTGTAAGGTGTAAAATCTATTACTCATTCATAGGGATGTTTGGATCTAGGCTTCTTACCTCTTAAATCCTTATTTATTGAAATTACCACATTTATCATTCACAGGGTTCACTAACCCTATTCTATATGTTTATGACATAATCATCTTATTTAATTGATTTAGCTACACCTCACCTTATTGTACTATCTAGTAAACCATCTCAAGGTTTTCATGATTAATAAGCCATAAGTTAAGCTTGCTATTCATCTTAATAAGGGTTTCCCATAACATCACCTCTAATTAGGGTTTCTATTCATATCACATCTCCCCTAGATTAGGTTTATGATTAATATCCCACCATTAGGGACTACTATTTCACATCATGTTATTCCCCTAGAATTAGGGTTTACTATTCACATTACATGATTTACCCTAAAATTAGGGTTTACTATTCACATCATAGTGAATAGAGGTCTTACCATCATTATTTATGAAGATTACTTCCATTAACACCTTCAAATTTAGTTAAGATTCATAATCTCCATAATTAGGGTTTTCCATAATCTCCTTACGAAGGATCATACCCTAATGGTGTGTATTGATACATTTTAAAGGTATCTTAATTGATTGTCATTGATATTAGGAGTTTTCTCTCTCCTCTTACTAATAGATGATGTTTACATCACTCTTGATTAGGTTAAGTCAACTCAACTTTGACTGACATAAGTCAAGTCATCACCATTAAGGTCATTAGGGTTTACCTGATCGAGGGTACTAGTCACACTAACCCACTAAGGGTACTTTTGTAATCTTCACCATTGACCCTAACATACATTAGTTCACTAATTACTTAACCCCTTAATAACTTTAGGTGTCTTTAGGGTTTAGGTTAAACAACCATTGAACCATCTAAGTCTTTAAAGCATTAAGCATTCTTGACCTTAAAAGATCCCAAACGGTTTTGCACTTTCAACCTCCAAACGGTTTTGAAACCGCATGAATCCAAACGGTTTTGAAACCGTTTGGTCCAAACCTCCTCAAAACCGCATGGACCAAAGATGGTCTCAACTACACCAATCGGTTTAGGGTTCTCAATATTGATTCCTTCAATCATTGAATTCATGGAACCAATCATCAATTGGACCTATCCTCATACTTCAATTGAGTTAAATAGGTCAACCTTAAACTGATTTGACCCTCAATTGACCCTCAATTAGTCCTCAATTAGGGTTTGAATTAATTGAATTAGGGTTTGGAATCGATGATCCTTCAACACTAATCAATGCAAGATTAGTTACTTTGAAACCATTGAACCATCATCCAAAATTGAACATGACCTGACCCCAAACGGTCTTGAGGTCGTTTGGATGACCTCCAAACGGTCTTGAGACCGTTTGCCCATCAAATCATCAAAATCCAAGTCAATCAATTAAGGTTTGGATCATTGGATTGATCACCAAATCAGCATTTGATTGCAAATCAACTTGGTACCTTTAGACCTTCAAACACCTAACTATACTCAACCCTAGACCTCCAAACGGTCTTGGGTGACCACCAAACGGTTTTGAAACCGTTTGGCTCATCCAACCTTTGGATTCTAGTGAAATTCCATTGGGGTGTGATCCATTGAGTTGATCATCAAATCAGCACTTAATTGCAAAATGATTTGATACCTTTGTAACTTCAATTGGTCAACTATACTTAACCCCAGACCTCCAAACGGTCTTGGGTGATCCCCAAACGGTTTTGAAACCGTTTGGGTGATCCCTTGGGCCAATCAACCCAGAACATCAACTCAATCACTTGCAAAATCAGCACTTAGCCGATTAGGGTTCATACCACATCTTTGGATCTTCAAACACATATCCATACTTGACCCTAGACCTTCAAACGGTCTAGGGTGACCCCCAAACGGTTTTGAAACCGTTTGGGTGATCCCCAAACGGTTTTGAAACCGTTTGGGCTAATCAACTCAAAACATCAAATCAACTCATTGGAATTTCAGCACTAATTCCAATTAGGGTTTGCCTAATTGATTAGCCTTCAACTCATGATTCCTTTGGAATTAACCCCTCAAATTTGGTGAGTCATTAACCAACATAATTAGGAACATGAATCTCAAACGGTCAACCCTTGGTCAAAGCTCTCAAACGGTTTTGAAACCGTTTGCCCAAAAAGTTGAATTAATCAAGCTGAAAAATCAGCACTTAATCCAATTAGGTTTCCCTAATTGATTAGCCTTCAACTCATGATTCCTTGGGAGTTAACCTATCAAATTTGGCGAGTTATTAACCAACATAATTATGAACAGGAATCTCAAACGGTCAACCCTTGGTCAACTCCCTCAAACGGTTTTGAAACCGTTTGCTCCAACCGACCTTGCGAAACCGTTTGCCCTTCAAACGGTTTTGAAATCGTTTGCCCCAAACGGTTTTGCAAACCGTTTGGCCAAGGGGTGCAAGACCGTTTGCTAAAGTAGCATTGGTATTCACGCCCCCTTCTTCTACCTCCAGATCAAGGCCTGTTCTCCACGGTTTTGCTTGCAAGAGTGCAAAGAAGGATGGAGGGAAGAACAAGCAACGTTTGCAAGAAAGAAAGATGCATAACAAAGTTTAAGGGTTTAGAGTTATAAAACCCGCCTTAGAACCAGCTCTAGAGCTCCAAGCTTCGTAGCTTTAATGGTGTCTTGAGCTCCACAGGTCGTCCAAGGTTTCTTCTTCAAGAATTGGTTGGAAAGGATGGCTAGAAAGAAGAACTAAGTAAGAAAAACTAGCAAACCAACCTTGTATCATGATTTCCTCCATGAATCCGAGCTAGAAGATAACCAAAGCTTACCCAAACCTACTTGGCCGTTCACCTCTGCTCCTGAGCTCCTTCCTTAGTCGGTCCAAGCAAGAGATAAGTGAAGAGAGGAAGGGAAACGATCCCTTGGTTGTAAAAGAAAGGTGTATATATACTTTGGGCATGTTTTCAAGATAAGGACAATCTTTTCTTCTATTTCTCATATGGGTCCTTCTCTCCTTCTTGGCCACGCCCCTCCTTTCTATACTTAAGCAAAACTCCTTTCTTAACCAAAGTCTAGTGAAAAGGAAGCCAAACATCCTACTAAGTTGCACACATAAAAGGGTCATTTTGCTTACAACTTAGTTATTTAATTACAAGGGTTTTCCTTCTTATTTGATTATTCAAATGAAGCGCCCCCTTCATCATTTTTACTCTAATTGATGCCAAGAGTCATAAAAGATACTCTAGAAGGTATATTTTACATGTTGCACCCCATGTTTTGGGTAAATTGCACTTTACACCAAAACTAGGGTTTAAAGCACAAGGATTGCTCCACAAGCTGCATTTTGGTGCCCAAGCTTGGAGAATCCATAATACTTCATCAAATTCATTCTTATGATGTCTTATCATCAGAGGAACATCTAAACATGTGCAATTTGCAAGTTAACCCCTGTAATTGGGTAATTTGCACATAAGTCCACTTTTAACAAAACAATATTACAATATTGTTTAAAAAGGACAGAAAGGGAAATATATGTTCCTCAGAAGATTTAATTACATTGTCAACAGATAACCACAAGCATTTAATCACATGATTAAGCAAAACACCTGGGGTTAGTTCATAACCCAGGTCAGGGATGTTACACAAACGGTGTGTAACATGATAAAAAAATTTGGGTGCGAGAATACTCGAGAACAATAGTGGAAAGCTTTCGGAGATGGTTTATCACGTCTAGGCTAGTGATTGTAGACAAAGCAAAGACACCCAAACTTTATTGGTGATAAATCAAATATGGGTTGGGGATAAAGCAATTGGTAGGGGATTTATTATTTAGAAGATATGAGGGCTTTCGTTTGGTGAGATAATTCACTAAAAGAATGGCATGTGCCCAATGAAATCTAGGAACTTTCATTTCAATCATGAGTATTGTACAAGCTATATGAAGGAGATTTTTGTTTTTCCTCAGCATCCCCATTTTGCTGTGGGCTATAGGGACAAAAAGTTTGATGGATAATCCCCCTAGAAATACAAATCTTTTTAAAATCACATTACACATACTCATAAGAATTATCAGTGCGAACAAATTTGGGAGTATTTGAAAATTGAGCCTTATTTCATCTTTTAGAGAAAACATATAAAATTTAATACAACCTTTTAAAAGATAAAACCCAGTGGCACATGAACACTCGTCAATAAAGGTTACAAAATATTGCACATGTGTATGGTTACCAATTCAACATGGCCCTCATATGTCTAAATGGATGAAATAAAATGATTAGGACTCTTGCTATCATGACGTAAGGGAAACCCCAAACAATGGTATTTACCAAGTTGACATGAATGACACCTACTCCATTTAAAAGAAATGCTAGGAAACTTTGCAATAGATGGGTGATAAAGCCATAAGTGCCATTGGTAAAGCGATAGAATGGGCTACAAGTGCAGTAGCTAGAGATGTTGATGATATTAGCAAGTAATGGAAACTATCTTCACCTTCATGTCCCCTACCAATCGTCTCCTTTGTCCAGAGATGAGGCATGGAGTATAGAGAAAGAAAGTTACACTAAAGCTCAAAGTGTCGGTAATCAGACTGACAACCATCAAATACAAAAGGAAAATTTGGCACAAATAAAACATAGTTAAGAATATTGGGGGTGCTAGTCACATCGCCTATCCCAATAACCGGAGAAGTGCATCCATCACTAATTGCACAAGAGGCTGATAGGTAGACTTCTTCAAGGATATAAAAAGTTTCTTATTACCAGTCATGTGGGTAATAAAACTGAAGTCAATAACTAAGTCATCCTTCGACGAAGAAGAGGAAGCTTCAAAACACAAAAAGTAAACTTAGTGTTGGGCAATGTTTTCTTGAGGAGAAGAAGTAGTCAAAGAAGAAGCCTTGATCAGCTTGTCAAGATCTGCAGAGCTGAGTGTTACCATTTGTTTATTGGTACCACTAAAAGTAGGTGTTGATTTTCTGTTGGCTTGAGCAGTCGAAACCTGATTTGCCCAGTCCAGTTTACCATGCTTTTTCCAGCACTTATCCTCTGTGTAATTTGACCATTTGCAAAAGTTACAATATCGAGATTGGGAAGATAAACTCCCTTTAACAATGGTGTTTCATCTTCTTCTTGGTCCAAGACCTAGAGTACCTTGTCCTTGTCCAGAAATGACAACAGCAACATGCTCTTCTATATTAGCAGCAGACATAGATTTAGACAATAGGAGATAGACATCATCTAACTTGGGTAGAGGTTTAGATGCAAGAATCTAATGTCTGACTACATAGCTATATGGCAGAGATGCATGGAATGGACACTATTGTACCTCATCTTGTTCCTTTTGTAGTTATGCAAGATCAGATGTCAAACTGTGATGGACTTCGATTTCTCTCCATATCCCTATGAAGCTGTCAAAATTCAACGCAAAGGTTGAGGTGTCTTATAGTCTCTATGAAAGTAGACATTTCTACAAATAAAGAACATGGGATGCATCCCTTTGCTAGAATATATCTAGGCAATATGATCCATGCCTCCTTTGTTGTGTTGGTGAAGATGAGATTAGTAGAGACCTGTGATTTGTAGTTATTTAAGTATCTAAGATAAAACCATAGTCATGTTTGGGCCACTTCTTGTTTTTCCCTTCTTTTTGTCCGATGTTTCTTCTTTATATGGAGGTGGATCTGTAAGACGGTCAAGATTGCCTGAAGAATGCACATAGATTTGAAAGGAATGTTGCCATAGGATGTAGTTAGATCCGTTGAATTTCATGGATGGTACACACCTAGAGAGTGTTTCTGAGACCTCTGCGGAAGAAGATGAGGCCATTGTATTCCAACCGCAACATCAAAAGCAAAAGTACACCAACACTTTGACACCTAGTTTAAAATTTCGACAAAATTGTCGAAATTTCCACAATTATTTCCATACCAATGGCCATAGGACATCGAAATGCACTGTCAAAACACATTGTCCATCGAAATTTTTCTTTCTTTTTGATGTACTCTGGACTGCCTAGAGCATACTTTTTTTGCACAGTTTTGTTTCTTTAAGTCTATATATTGTGCTTGCAAACTATAATGACTTAATTCATTGATTTCACCATTGAAAATTGACATCAAAGTTCTTCATCGAAATCCCCATCGAAACAGTTCAGGGTCCACTCACACGTGAGGAAACCCCCACCCCCACGTATCGAATATGAAATATTATTGCATATTTAAGTAGCTCTACACTAGTATATAATTTTGGTGAAATATCATCAATTAATTCGTTGATTTTGCCGTCGAAACATTATGAACGCGTTTGTCGAAATTTCCATCGAAATTTTGGTAAATTTCTGTTTCTTGACTGGTGAAACGACATCAAAATCGGACATTTGCTTCCTTGCTTTGACACTCCATGCATACAGTTAAATGTTCGGTTTTGACTTTGTATCTGATGACCAAGGAATAGAGCTTTACAAAAATTATCTGAAATTTCTATATTTATGGCTTTGGCGATTTCGACACCAAAATCAGTGAATTAAATCATGAACATTTACCGGGACGATCGAAACACCAATATACACTTAAATGTGCAATAGTATTTCATATTGGATATGTGGGTTGGGGGGGGGTTCTCCCACATTTGTGAGTGAAGGAATTTGAACTGTTCCACAATCATTTTGATGGTTAAATGACGAATTAAATTTTAATATGCTGCAAACACAATGTCTAGACATAGACATACTAGACTATATAACAAATTTACATGTTGATGAGTGAGTGCACAAATGAAAAGAACTGTCAAGTTTGTTAGACTATTACAAACTTACAAACTCACAAGTTACAATTTAGAACTTAAAACTTACAAATTACAACTTGTACAACACATATTACTAACTAGTAAGTATGGATTTAGTTAGGTAGTAATTAGTAAGTACTAAGTGGTATTAACTAGTATCCTTAGTTATCAAGGCGCCCGCCTAGGCATCCTAGGCGCTAGACAAGGCGCCTCAAACTAGGCGCCCAGCCTATTAAGTGCATTAAGTTGGCGTCTAAGGCCTTTTAGGCCCAAATTAAGCAATTTAAAGGCTAAATAAGCATGAATCCAGTCCAGATTTTGTCCAATTAGATCACCTTGAGTCATTTTATAGTTGAAACAGGTCTGATTTAAGCAAAATCAGGTCAAATATTGGCAAATTAGGTTCTGATTTGGGGGAAATGGGTCTGATTTGAGGGATATACTTCTGATTTGGAGAACTAGGTCTGATTTAGCCAAATTGGGTCTCATTTAAGTCTGTATAGGATAAGGTAGGGGAAGTAAGGTCTTATTAGATCATGGCATACAAAATTAGGTCAAATTTATGCCAAATCAAGTCAAATTTTGGATGATTAGGTCTGATTTGTGGGAAATACATTTGATTTGGGGAAATTACTGAAGATTTGGCCAAACTTGGGTTTCATTTAGGTCAATATAGGATAAATTCGGATAAACTTGGGTCTCATTTAGAAGTTTGATTTGCATATATACCTCTTTATTCGACTTTTTCTTGCTCTTACATCTGCAACAGCTACTGCTGTCTGCATATATGCAATAAAATTTCCTGATCTCCTTCCACGCCTCCTGCACTGCTGTTTGTAATTTTATTTTTCCGACTTCTTTCTCCTTCATATCTTCTCTCCTGCTGTTGTGTTTTTTTCCTTTTTTGACTTCTTGCATGTCATTTGCAATTTTCTTTTTCTGTTTTCTTGTTTTCTTTGACCTACAATTCCTAATCACCTTCCTCCTGTTTTCTTCCTCTCTTAATTCTCCTTCTCTTGATCCTCTAAACAGTTATCAATGCAAATCAGGCATATAACATGATTTAATGAACATAAAGTTACAAAATAACATGTAGTATCATATGTATAAATACACAAATATGTAACTATTAGAGAGTCTGTTTATTTATGCTATTAAGTGTTTTGTAATATGGGCCTAAGTATGTCTTGGCCCATTAGGGTTAGGTTGTGTCCTGTATGCTTCCCTGTTCTCCTATTTATACGAGCATGGTTTCCTCTTATCAATATAACAACTAGTCGTCTTTTACTATTTCAGATTGTATCAGAGCAGTGATCCAAAAACCCTAGTCAGAGGAGACAAAAAGAACTTGTTCCACCTGTGGGCAGCCACCGCCTTCTTGGCCTGGCTTGGCTGCCCTCCAGGCATTGCATTCATCAACTACTACAAGCGTCGACCATGCACAACGCCGTCCACGTCTTCCTACTATTATTTTCTTTTTTTACTGCTCCTCATCATGCTACTGTTCCGAGCAAAGAAAGACAACAACACCCTACACACTCCCACACACCCGTCGTGTCCCCGACCTAAAAATCCTCTGTGACCCACAGTGTTTCAAAAAAGGCCGCACGGGCCGCATATACTTAACCGCTTATTAGGCCGATTAGTCGGCGCTTTTTAGATAGACATTTGTTATCTTAGCCCAAACTAGATTATAATTTTATTAATAACATTCTCTTAATGTACTATTTTGTTGTTGGTTTGTACATGAGTTACATGTTCATTTAATGTTTGTTGTTTTGGACCTTTAGGACATGTAGGCATCTTTTTGTATGATTTGGCTAGTCTTCATTGTTATGTACATGTGTTAAAGCATTTCGTGCATGCTTCGTTGAAGTTTATGCTTACATAACTCTAGAATGCATTCTAAATGGTGCTTAACTTTTCATTTAAACTTTATATTTAATCTATCTCAAATTTTAGGGTCTAAATATGTAATTGTACAGATTAAATATGCAATTATGTGATTAATTGATATAGAATAATTAAATTATTTAAAAAATCCAAAACCGCATATACTCCCGCATACCGCATATACTCTACAAGGTGACCTCTTCGCACGCATAACGCATACCGCTTTTTAAAACACTGGTGACCCATCATCTCCTAGCGCAACGGTTGCAATGATCCACTCTCCACTTGCCGCTGTCGATTCTCAATCCTATCCGCCACCCTGCTACGCTCTACGGTCTCCCGCTAGCCCCTTCATCCCGCCCAATGCGTTGTTTCCTTGTGACACTTACCGCTTCCACTGCCCCTCGTCGTCCGTGATGATCTCTATGAAGCTCCGCTGGCTGCTGTGCTAGAGTCAGCCTGGGGTCCGGTACGAGGCGTTGGACGACAATTCAACGGCCAGGGAGGCCACGCTAGTAGCAACTCCCAAGCGTTCTTCTCAACTACAGATCCAGATTCACTCCTTCCTGGCCTCTCACCGTCTACATCTATCCACAACCTCTTGACTTGGGCCATCTCCGTGACGTCTACGCTAAGAAATTTTATAGCATTTATGATAAAAAGATGTATGAGCAATCCAGTTCCTGCTGATTTCAAAAAGGCAAACACCTGATACACTGCACTATTATGAATTGGCGATCTGTTTCTAGCCCTTTTCAAGTTGGGCTCCCTTGGTTCTTGTTTGCTTTCTCATACATCTATTCGTATCTACTGATTGGTGCCTATAAAGGAAATAAAACTAACGACATCAGCGACTTGCTCTTCTGGGAAGCGAGACCGGCTTGCTATAATGCAACATTGCCTCCAGCGATTTGAAGACTATTAGATTTCATGATGGTTGATTTTTTATCAGGAAGTTAAACGCATACTTTGCTTGAGGCCGCACTATCGATCATACCACCTTAGTATTTTCTATTGCAAGCAACAATTAGTGACTTGCTAGTGCAAATGCGTATGGATTTTATCCGTCTTGATATTCATCTCTATGAAGGTTTATGATTGATTTCTCTTCAAAAGTCTTTGTAGACCTTTTTTCCCGGGGGCGCTGCCCCTGAGCCCTCGCGAGGGGCGGCCTCCCCTCAACTCCTATTTGGGGGACCATGCCCCCCCCCACACACACACAAAACCCCAGCAGTTCTATGGCTTATTTTTTGGGGTGTTTGTTTGTCTTTGTCCACCCCAACTGTGACGTCCCCATATTTTCTAAAACTTAATCTGATGTGTGATGTCCAAATTGAAACCCTCACCTCAGCGAGAATCCCAATTCAAACATCCCACACTAGGCTAAGAAGAAGAAAATCATGAGAGTCAGAAGGAAACACAGTAACACATACACATGAACAATAATAAAACCATACACATATGTTTACCATTCAACATATAATTACAACATGAATTATTACAACATTTGATATTACATATTGAACAACAAACTTCTACATATACATGTACTACCACTAACAACAGGATCTAAAGACAACAGGTCCACCTGTACATCAGCTCGCTACAACTCTCAACTATCCTGGATCTTCAAGATCATATGTCCACAAACCTAAACAAAAGATTACATGTGGTACACGTCGGCACAATATTCAAGAATATTGTACTGAGTACGCCTACGTGTCTTTTATATACCTCTCATCATATCTTGGCAATAAGATAAAATTAATACTTGGCAGTTATAAAGAAATATAAGAAAATCATATACTTGCACAAAGATATTCATTAACAAAAGAGAACACATATTTTAAGCATATTTTCCATTATATCATCCATGCATTTACTACCTGAGAGTTGAATGCATTAAGACCTTTATGATCTACTACCAAAGAGTTGGATCATTTCACAATGTGATCTACTACCAAAGAGTTGGATCACTTCCAAGTACTTTACTACCAAAGAGTTGAAGTACTTATTTTCCAGCACTTTACTACCAAAGAGTTGAAGTGCTTAGATATAATAGAACAAATATATTATGTTTTATGTGTTCATAGCAATAAGTATGGAAAATCATGCAACATATCATACAAGAACAATCATTTCATCTAATATCATATGCCAAGTATTTTACTACACATAACACAAGGATATTGTATAATAAGCCAAGTAAGAGGTAATGGCGTACCTTGATCAAGAAAGACAAACCTAATCACATTCCTGATATCAGATATATCCTCATGTCAACTATATCTTGGTCAAACCCCTGGTTAAGACAAGATCACATACTATCATCAGGTTCTCATCATGTTACATCTCATCTTAACCCTAATTATGTCCATTTTAGGGTTTACTTATCTCATTATGATATTCTCATGATTACTTGTATTCTTGCCTTAGATTTATCTTACTGTTTTCATTTTCCAGATTATGGTTCATCAACTGGATATACTCATGTGTCACATTATTATGTGAACATACTTAACATTATGTCACATTCATTAACCATATTAGGGTTACATCATATGTATTAAGGGTCATCCTCATGTAACATGAATTCTATGCATCTAACTGATATCAAAGTTCCATATTAGCTTCAAGTTACTGATATAAGAGTGTTCTGTAAATTTCATCATTTATTGAGCATGTATGCATTAATTGCATTATCTTTAGTGTTATTAGCCCTAATTAGCCATATTAATCAAATTATATGCTTTCGTGCATCAACATGACCATATCTGACATCATATGCATTATAAACATAATTATAGATTTACTGACATTTTTCCATAATTTTAGGCCATCGTTTGATATTTATTATCCATGAAACAAGCATAATACATCTTGCATGATATCACTATGATTTAAGCATAAAAAGACTGATATGATGGTTTCATATTATTCTACGCATTTTTCTGAGAATTTTGGTACCTTATTTGTAATTTTCTGATAAGCGTGCTAATTGTTATGATTTATACAAAAGCTAAGCATTTTTCTGATTAAGTACCTTTTTGGACGAATGGCATGTCGCCACGTGGCCATGACTTGCTCAGCTGGGCAGGGACCCGCCCAAGCTTGAGTCGGCTGGGATCACTATTGAACCGAGTGGTCTGATTGGAAATTGATCGGCTCACTGCTACTGGACCCAATTTTCTCTTCTCATCTTTTCTCTACTCAGATCGCGTTCTCGCGGACTCAGGAACAGAGCCGCCGCCATGCGGCTCGACTTCGGCGAAAAAAAGGTGACGATCCCATCCTCCTCACAAACTGGAAAGAGGTCCACAAGATTCGGCTATGCTCCCTCAGCTGCGTCAGCCTTCAAGCTTCTTGTTGGCGTCTCCTCATCACAGAATCGAGGAGCTCGCCGACGCCATCTCCTGCTGCGGCGGAGCAAAAGGGAAAAACCACCCCAGATTCTCATTGTACAAGATGGATGGTGTGGAAACAACTGAGAAGCATTCAGGAACTCACCCAACACCATCGTTCTCGATGAGGAACACTCTGCACCTGTCCCCGAGCACCATCTCCGTTGCCAACTGATCTGAGGTTGTCAGCCATGAAGGAGAGCTCGAAGTCCACTGCAAACGCCTGCATCTTTCTCCCCTGACCTCGCCCTTCCTCCTCACCTACTCATCTTCCTCGGATCCCCTCTATATCTCCAAGAACACCTTCCGCTACCACTTGTTCTCCGCAGTGGAGAAGCAGCGATGGACGATGGTTGGTTCTCTCCACTGAAGTGGTCGTGCATCTCGTTTAAGGGGGTCTCCTCACTCTACTCAAGCCGAACGCAACTGTCCACTTCACTTCCCCCCTTCGGTCCACGATCATGATGTGTGGTGGCTGGGAATTCACGATGTCTGATTGCCCCACGACCCCGGCTGGTCCGGAGGTAGAGGATGGCGGCTGGGCCGTCAGATCTCATCCAAGGGCTCAAAACAGCCTCCCCCCACTAAGTGAATCCGTGGCTTTCCCTTCTCACAGGTTGCAGTCACTAGATCAGAGATCTAAGGCCATAAAAACTCCACGCAACTCATCCAGAAACAAAAGGGCACGTGATCAGGATGCAAATCAGAACTTAGGCTAATTACTCAGAACCTTCGTTCATCTGTCATAAATATTCACATTATTTCACACATTTCAAACCTAAATAACTTCCTCTAGGATAGTCCAATTGCCACCAAATTTTAACCATAGCTCTATCATTATTCAAACTACATTGTACACGAATTTTCTGTCAAAACTCAATTGTTTGACTATCCAATTAAATACCCCAACAAGGCAAGAACTTAGGGACCTTAGTCATTATATCAACCTCAATCAACACAAAATTTACCAGAACACTGATAACTCTTAAGATAACTCAACATTCAGGAATTCACTTATGTCATTGGACAATCAAGGATTCCAAAGGTCCACTCCATCACATCCTACACACCTTAAAGATATTTCTTCCTCGAAATTAAGCCAGAAATCCAGTCTTTCACACCAACCACTCCTAATTCTTCTGTGGTCATGTGAGGGGGAGAAATAGAGGAGAGATGGAGAGGAAAATTATATTTTGCTGCTTGATATATATTTCTGGATCTTTATGCACTTTGGAGAGCTTGTGGACTTCTACAATTGATATTTGCATCTAAAAAGTCTTTTACTGCTATATTCTTCTTGGAGAGCTTATTATCTGGAGATTCATGTATAGAACTTGCTTTTTCAAGATGGTCTTCTATCCGGCTACATCATCTACTTTGTTGATGTGCGCTAACACTCTCTGGCATGTCCGTGTTTTGACACGTTCTCTCTATTGGTCCGTGCTTTATTTGCATGTTGACTGCTGTGACCCAACACTCTTTGGGACTTTGACCACCCGTGTGCCAACACTCTTTGGCTTGTCGATGCTTTGTGCATGTTGACCTTTTTACTTGTCCGTATCTTGTTTGCACGTCGACTTTTAGCTTGTGTGTGCCAACACTCTTTGGCCTGTCCGTGCTCTGTTTCGCACGTTGACTACTATTGCTGCTGTGACCCGACACTCTCTGGGCTGCGACGTTAGCGATTGTGGTAAAGACCATGATGTTCTGTTGTTGCTTCTACTCCAGATGATCGAGAAACTTCTGCTCCAGATGATTGATTGCTTGCCTTCTATAGAGTATCTACTTGAGGGGGAGTGTCTGAGTGTTTGAGTGCTTAATTGTAATATTGAGGGGGAGAAATTTTTGTATGGGCTTGGCTTATTCATTTTTTTAGTATGTATGTCTATTTCCAAGCTAATTTGGGATTCTCCCAACTTCAGCTTGAGGGGGAGTATTAGAGAGTCTATTTATTTATGTTATTAAGTGTTTTGTAATATGGGCCCAAGTATGTCTTGGCCCATTAAGGTTAGGTTGTGTCCGATATGCTTCCCTGTTCTCCTATTTGTAGGAGCAGGATTTCCTCTTATCAATATAACAACCAACCGTCTTTTACTATTTCAGAGTAACAAAAAAGTTAAAAAAAATAAAAACGCCCAGAAAAGGCGGCCTAGGCGCCCATTGGTTGGGACCAACCACCTTGCTGCCTTGACAAGTATGCTAGTATCTAACAAGTAATAAGTAATAACTAACAAGTGTTAAGTATTTTTGTTTTGTTTGTAGATCGTGTGATTTTAAAAATCTAGCATTTCGAATTTTGTTATCGTCAAAGTATCTTTAGATCTCTATGAAGTGTGATGGAAAGTAGGTATAGATGGGCTAGGGATAGGGGAAACATACCTTAGAATCAAGAACAATGGCCTATGGAAGCTAGAGATTCAAAGAAAATCGCCAAATACACAAGATGTAGTAGCAACAGCCCTAGGAACAACATCTCTTGAAGCACAACTTGTTTTTCTTTTCCATTTCTCAAAATTACGGCCCAAACTGGGATTTTGCTACAAAATTTTCCCTTGTTTACAGATTTATGCACCTAGGTGCAAATTGTTTGTGAAATTCAATCCTATTTGCTGCGTTTGTGCATTTTGATGTTCGATTCTACGTTTCAGTGTCCAATTGGAAAAAATAAAAAAGTTTGAGTTAAAATTTAAAATTTCGATCGGAATCAGTGTTTTAAAAAGCGGTATGCGTTATGCGTGCGGAGAGGTTACCTTGTAGAGTATATGCGGTATGCTGGAGTATATGCGATTTTGGATTTTTTAATAATTTAATTATTAATATATAAGTTAATCACACAATTGCATATTTAATTTGTACAATTACATATTTGGACCCTAAAATTTGAAATAGATTAAATTTAAAGTTTAAATGAAAAGTCAAGCACCATTTAGAATGCATTCTAGAGTTATGTACACAAAAAGCTTCAATGAAGCATGCACAAACTGGTTTTAACACGTGTACATAACAATGAATACTAACCAAATCATACAAAAAGATGCCTACATGTCCAAAACAACGAACATGAAATGAGCATGCAACTCATGTACAAAACATCAACAAAATAGTACATTAAGAGAATGTTATTAATAAAATTATAATCTAGTTGGGATGAGATAACAAATGTCTATCTAAAAGGCGTTGATTAATCAGCCTTATAAGCTGCTAAGTATATGCGGGCCGCTTATGCGGCTCGTGTTGCCTTTTTTGAAACACTGATCGGAATTTGGTGTCATGACTCCATGTCCTAATAGTGACCCGTTGTGTAGGTAGGCTGACACGCTGTGTCAGTAATCAAAAGCCAAGGGTCGAAGGAAATAGGTATTGACTCATCGTGTCGAGGAGTTCACACACCATGTCAAGGGTAACACAGTGTTGAAGATCAGTGTCTTGGGTTGACAACATGTTATTGGATACGTCGGGTCTATGAGATGACATGCCATGTAAGGGGTGACACATGTTCCACCCACATATGCAATGTCTTAATGCAGAAGATTCGAGGCAGAGTGGATCAAAATGACACGTCGTGTCGAGGGTTGACACACTATGACAACAATAAAATTAAGATAGAAAATCGACCTTATATAGTAACAAAAGCATGGGGACCGTACTTGTCAAGGCGCTCGCCTAGGCGGCCGCCTAAGCGGCAAGGCGCCTCAGGGCTGCGCCTAGGCGAGGATGCTTTATTTATAATGCTATAGTGACCTAGTTTTGTGGGTCTGGTTGTATATTCACTTATTTTAATGTTTGATATGGCTACACCAATGTTCAAAATTAATAGTGTTGCCTATTTTATGTGTCAAATATCACTTTTAATTGGATCTAATACTCTTTTTTTGTTTGATTGGATCTAAAACTCTTAGTATACATTTGATTTTTCTTAGTTTGCACCTTCAATTCAGATTGTATTAAGTAGCTATGCTATGAAGGATAGTGATTACATTGCTTAATACTTGTAGCTATGTATGACAACAAATATATATTAATTTGCTGATCACTTTCTTACATTCTTTATAATAATTCTTTTCGTGTCCTTGAAATTATTGTCAATGATAATATATTAGAAATGTAATTGGTTATTTTTTCATACAATATATATATATATATATATATATATATATATATATATGGGGAGATCGACCATAAATTTGTAGATAACTATATATATAACTATACAATGTGTGTGTATGAGTGAAGAAAAACCATGACACGTATATATACATAATTTTTTTTAAAGGTCGCTTAGGTGACGCCTAGGCGCGCCTTGGTGCAAGGCGTCCAACCCCAATGCCGTGTCGCCTTAACAAGTATGATGGGGACACTGTAGATCTCCAAGAGGATAAAAGATATGTCGGAAATATTTGATTTTATCAGCCATATTTAGGTAAATAGGTGGTCATGAATGACCACAAGATGTTGTACGACTTTCTGGAAAACCGGTCTTCAGGGCATGAGACCATTAGAAAGGCTATATGCTACGCCACTAGATCCTCTTGTTGGATAAGATGACTAGATTAGAGGGGGGAATCTACCTAGGAATAATCAGGAATGACGGCTACATCAGTGGAGAGGAACGACAATAGTGGCGGGCTATGTCGGCGACAACATCTTTGTGTGAAGGAGTGATGACGGTGGCTATACGTCCTGCTCTGATACATGTTAGAAGTTTTTGTCTTGTTATATTGATAACAGAGCGGACCCTCTCCTATATATATAGGCGGAGATACATGGAAGCAGACAAACCCTTAATAGTCCTAATAAACTTGGGCTTTTATTACATGAGACATAAAAAACAAGAAAAGGGAAAAGAAGAGATAAAGAAGAGAATAAGAAAAGAAATCATACACAAATATATCTTAATCATTTCCACCAACCACATTGTAATGCCATATGGTAGATCTATCTGAGCGACCACATGCATATTTTAGGTCTAAGTATCCCACCTGATGAATATGGCCATTCTCCTTACATGCCAAACCTAAAATATTAAAGAACATGATTAACATCATACCAGTGGCATCGTTTAGGTCTATCTATGAAGTATCTCTGTCCGCAAAAATAAACAAAAATATGTAGTCTGATAAGTATAAAACATAGAACTCTTTCAATGAAACATAAGCCAAATTGGTAGTTTGATATCCGCGTTATAGATCTTAGCCTCTGCTCAATAATCCTCTCCATTGTGTGACTCATCAACTTGATACCTCTGTAGTTTGTGCAACTCTGAACATCACCTTTGTTCTTGTAGATGGGGACTATAGTACTATTTCTCAACTCATCTGACATCTTCTTGGTCTTCATGATCTTGTTAAAGAAATTTGTTAACCACATAACTCCTTCATCCCCCATACTCTTCCATACATAAATAGGACTACTGTCTGGTCCGCATGCCTTTCTCAATTTCATCTTTTTCAAAGCATTCTTGACCTCAAATAGTGAAACTCGTCGTGTATAAATGATATATCTTGTATTCATGTCACACGGGTCTCTATCATTATTTATAGTATCTCCATTGAAAGCTTATGGAAGTAATTTCTCCATTGGTTCTTGATATCGTCGTCCTTCACCAACACTCTACATCTTCATTCTTGATACATTTTACTTGACTCAAGTCTCTTCCTTTCTTTCTCTTATACGAACCATTTTTGTATTTGTTATGGGCCAAATATCATTTTTCATTATAATTATTTCTATTAATAAACTGTTCATAGATCTTCATATATTGCCTTGTTGCCTTAAATTCATTATCTATTTAATGGCTATATTATTAAATTAGTCAATACTTTGCAATAGATTAATGTCTACATATGTACTGAATCTCAATGTCTTACATTATTTGAAATTATCCTCATCTTAATTTGGCAATGCTAAGTAATTTTCTTTAGAAAATGTAAATTTTCATGCTTTCTTACCAAGATACATATGTATGTATTGAATTAGCCATAAGTTTATGTACTCACACATAATTGTGAAATAAATTGAATTTAAAAAAAATCAATGTACTAATATTTCAACTTTTTAAAGCCACCTACGCAACGTTGAGTCAGAAGTCAAACCATGTCGCCTTGACAAGTATGGGTAGAGGATTAGGTGCAATGTTTTAGAAAACACAAAGTAGGATCTGAGCATACATGACCTTGTAGCCGCTCCTGGTAGACTGTTAAGCGAACACCTTATAAAAGCAGATGATTATGTTCATATACTCATACATGTATATATGCATATATATTCATATATTTCTAACTAGATAGAAATAATGAATTCCAAACATGTTATACAATATAATATTATGACTAGTACTATAACGTAATATTTAGGATGTTAGTATTAACATTCCAATATATAAGTATTTGTGAATTGGTATAATCCATACTTAGCAATCCTATACAGTAAGAATAATATAATGCTCATGTCACCAACATAGTACATGTGGAAAACTAGATGTGATGGGGAAGATCCCCTTACGTGTATGTTTTCTTATTGCTTGATAGAAAGGAGGCAGCCACCCTTTCCTATAAATAGGAGAAGGGAGGAAGCATACAAACATAGACCAAACCCTAATGGGCAAGGACACACTTAGGCCCATATTACAAATAGACTAAATTACTTAAGTAAATAGACACTCTAATAGTACATAATTGGTATCTACTAAACAATAACTCTGTGATTAGTAACAAGTGCACAATAGCGATCAAATTTGCAAATAATGTGTTATATAGCTACATAAGAGTAGACTATATAGTGATTATATTACTAATTAGACCAAGATCGGTAATTTATATCATCGACAGAAGTCGTGAAACATCAATTGTTGTATACCATAGTGCTAACTCTATAATATGTGTTTCATGCCAAATGTGTAAGTTCGTATAAATATGTTCATATATTTACATTTGATCTTTATCCGTTATCTATATAGATTTTGATAAGTAACATGAGAATGAAGTAGAAGTACTAACTAGCATGCTTAGACATTATTTTCAAACAAGCAAGGATGAAAGTAGGAAACACCCCAAAAAGTGTCATTTAAAGTGGCCTATGCGGCAAGCGGGCCCAATAAGCGGCCTAGGCTGAAAAAAGAGTTAATGTAATGGAAAGCGGTCTAGCTGAGCGCCTAATGCCCAAATTAAGCACCCATGGACCTTGGGTGCTTGACCGGGTTCTTGGAGTGCTTTTTAAAACAATGACCAGTAGTCAAAATTTGTTAAAATCATAGGAGGTATGGGCAAGGACTTGAACCAACTAAATATCATCATATAGTCATAGGACAACTGCTCGGTCGACTCTATCGATGATACATATTTAGTTTACCCTTTTTATCCCTATATCTTTTATAAGTGCACAACAATCATTGTCTCATGATCAATATGTAAGGTGTGTATCTTCAAAAAAAATGTAAGGTGTATAGACACTTATAAATGTCATAGATCGATGATGGATTTCCATTGTTGGAGTATACCTTTGCCAAGTACTCCCACACCTCCTTCGTAGTGTAAAAGAATATCAAGTGCATCAGATAATTGTATAGATACCAGTTAGTATTCATAAGATAACCCGGGAGTGTTGCTCGGATTATTGTTCCCATGTACATAATTTGTTATTGTCGTATTCATCTTTGACTCAAGGTGAATATATAAGATGCATTGGACAACCATAGGGGCATAATTTCTAGGTGGTCCTTCCCTCTCGAGGGAGGCCTATGCACCTAGACATGATTTGAGTCTCTTTTTACTGTTACTTTTTTACATATATACATATTTGCATATATAGTTAGCTATATATTTAAATATATACATTACTAAGTATATATATTGGCTATGTCTAAATTATAACAATCATACTTGGACCTAAATCACACCTAACATGACCTAAACTAGACCCGATTGGCCCTACTTTGACCTACTTTAATATAAAATAGACAAAATATAACATATTTCTTAGGGTGAGACCTAATATAACCTAGTTTGCCCTGACTCGGTCTAAATTTGATCTTATATTGCATAAAATGAACTAAGTAGATAAAACTTTCCTAATTTTCCGTATCATGACCTAAATGAGATATAACTAGGCCAAATTAGATCTAATTACCCATAAATCATGTCTAATTGCCCAAATTTGACCTAATTTGGACCAAATCAGATTTATTACAACCATAAAATGACTCGAGTTGATCTAATTTGACCATATTCAGACTTACTTTGTGCTAATTTCGCATGTAAATGGCTTAATCCTAGGCCTAAAAGACCTTAAGAACCGACTTAAGTCACCTAAGGGGCTAGACGCCTAGTTTGAGGTTGCCTGCCCAACGCCTACACACGCCTAGATGGGCATCTTGATAGCTGTTAGAGAGTAAATGAAGGTCATTTCATGATTTAATTAAGCAAAACCCTACAACTATATAGGGGAGGAGACTAATACGAACATGGACTCAAATTCTAATGGCCCAACACGCTCCATCCCATATTATAACACAAACAAATAAACTAATTGTCGAATACTCCCAACGCTCCCCCTCAAGCTGGAACATGGAAGAATACCATGTCCAACTTGCCAAGGTAGACATAGACATGACCTAGACACTCATATAAAGAAATAAAATAGAAAATGCTAGCCCCATACAAAATATCAAGCGGATAATATAAACATCATGATTTTAAGTAGGTGATCAAAATAATAGACCAATAATAGGAGAATAGTATCATATCACACAACAACATGTAGGTAACATGCAAACCTGAGTCGTGCACTCGAACTGGACTGGCAATATATAGCAACAAATCAGAGCTGGTGACCCATCATAGTCACAAGCATCATCGAGTAGCCTAGAGAGTTTTGGGGCACATATAAACTTGATTCCAAAGAGTGTTGCTCATAGAGTAAGTCATAAATGGACGTAGCAAAGCAAAAACAAGCAGAGTGAGTACTGAAAATCAAGTAAAGTGGTCAATGTGCATAAGCACGGTTCAGTCATGTTAAACACGTATAAAACGTTGGTCAGAGGTGGAAATCAACTTGCATAAAGGTACAAATAAGCGGGGAGAGTCCATGCATATGTAGCTGAGGAAATGTGATTGAAAGTCAGCGAGTAAAAAGCACTAATAGGTAGTAGCAAGTCAATGCACACACATGTGCGGACAAGTAGCAAAGAGTTTATGTGCATAAGCTTTGACAAGTAGAAAAGATGAGACAACCTGATGATAAAGCTCCAAAGAAATAATGTGCAAGATATAAAAGTAAGCTAAAGACATAACTCTAGATACCCACTCAAATAACTACACAGAGGTTGTACGATATAATAGATACAAGCGGCATGACAAAGCATATAAATCTTACGTTCTTTCTATTGTCCATCTTTTCCTCTCTCTTTTTTCTCACTTTGTCTTCTCTCTTCTCCTCTATATCATACCCTCATACCAACCACAGAGAAGAGTATAATGGTTGGGGTGGAGAATGGGTAATAATTAACAAGGGATTCATGAATAAAAGAACTCACAATGACAAAACACCTTAGTTATCAACGAAGCCAGGCAATGACTTAATTTGCTTGGGCGCCTATGACGCCTAAGCGATTGCGCATGCGCTTGGTATATGTATGTATATATATACACACACACACACACTTACACACACATATATTATCATCTAAGCCTCAATCCCAACCATGTTGGGCTCAGCTACATGGATCCTTCTTTCCAATCAGCTATGTTATGGGTCATGTAAAGGTCAAGATGTGAAGATATTTGTCTTTAATAGCTCATCCCTAGTTATTTAGGCTTGCCTCATCTTCTTTTAATTGTGCTTGATTCAATCAACTCTATAGTATTACTTTGGATAGGTGAGTTAGCTGGTCTGCATTGCAACTGTCCATACCATCTTAGATGGCCCTCATGCAACTTGTCTATGATGCTCGCCTCTCCCTTTGTTCCTAGTTTAGTCATTTTTCAAGCGATCTTTCCTTGTCTTCCCACACATCTATCTTAGCATATGCATTTTGACCATGTTCATTTTGTTGAGACCTTGTTTTTTCACTGCTTTACATTCACTCCCAGATTGCAGGTTGGTTGTATAGCTGTTCTATGGAACTCACTTTCTAATCTGAGAGGGATCTTCCAGTCACATAGTACTCCAACCGCACTTCTCCATTTAAATATCATGTTGTGATCCTGTGACAAGCATCATCTCGAACATCGCAATCCATTTGAATAATTGAACCCAAGTAATGAAACTTCTCACATTTTTGTACCTCACTCGGTCTAACTTGGCCCCCACCATTCACAATGTTAGGCTAACTGAAATTGCAATGCAAATACTCAGTTTTACTTCTACTGATCTTAAATGCATTAGAATCATATGATTTTCTCTGATGTTCAACTTTATCATTCAATCTTCTTTCGCTTCTCCAATTAAGACAATATCATCAGGAAATAACATGCAACAAGGAATATCATCATGAACATGCTTTGTCAACTCATCTAAAACAAGAACGAATAAATATGAGCTTAGTGCTGACCTTTGATGTCCTCAACTGTGATAAGAAATGCTATTTGTTATTTCTATATATTCTCTTTATATATGTAATTTCTCCAGTTCTATTATTTGTAATTTCTATATGGATCCTTTTAATATATCTCTTTATATTCTGTTATTTGTAATTTCTATATATTCCTGGACCTCTATGTAATTTCTCCAGTTCTATCAATAAAAGGGTGAGTGGTCTTGAACCCTCACACAAGCTGCATTGCAAGCAACCCTGCAACAACGTTCACATGGTATCAGAGCAAGGTTGCTCCTAGGGTTTCATCTAGGGTGCTGTTTCCCCCCGCCCCTCTCATTCGCGCCGTCGCCGGGCAGCAGTGCCGTTAGGCAGCAGCCGCCGGGCAGCACCGCAGAGCTCCACTTGCAGCAGCCGTCGCCGCCTAGGAGGGCAGCAACTGCCGTCGGCCCAAGGGGCAGCCGTCGGTCTTGCGGCCGCAACAGCCACTGACCAGGGCAACAATGTAGCCGCCGACTCCGGGCAGGTCCACCGCCCATCAGCAGCCCCCGGTTCCTCCAGTTGACTCCGAAGGCAGCGTCTACGTAAGATGGCTTGTTAAAACTCATACCAGAGGCTCCGTCCATACGCAACAAATTCCTAATCACATCTCCTCCATGTGTGATTAGGGAATTTTTCGATTGGGGGCTGTGGATGCGTTAGAAACACATCTAATCTTTTGACGTGACGTGTAAATCTCCGTCACTCTCTACTCTTCTGTGACGTTTATCTCTCCGTCACTCTATCTATCTGTTGAATCATGGAGGACACCAAGACATCTACTATCTACAACGAGATGTCACCTATCCCCTCCATCAAGCTTAACGGAAAAATTTCTCTTGTGGATGAATGCTGTCCATACAATGTTAGAATCCCGAGATAAAGCACGACATGTTGATTCTGATCCTTCTGCTTCTACTGACAAAGGCTATGCAGAATGAAAACGTCATAATAGTCTGGTGAAGACCTGGCTATGGGGGAGCATGGAACCTTCTATTGTTGCTAGGTTTATGTTCTATACTACTGCCAAAGACACATGGGATGCTGTGAAGAAGCATTACTCTCAGGAAAAGAATGCTCTTCGTCAGTTTATGATATATGATCGACTCTTCGCCGAACGACAGGGAGACAAGCCTTTAGAAGAATATTTCGGAGTGACCCAAGGTATTGCTCAGGAGTTGAGCTTCTGTCATCTAGTGACTGTCCAAGAACAAGTCAAAGACAGAGATGACTTGATTACTGCAAAGTTTCTATCGGGTCTGAATTCGTCTTACAGTTCAGCCCGAAATGCCATCCTCTCTTCTGACAAACTTCCCAGCCTGGAAGAAGTCTACTCGAGAATTCTACAATGAAATTTTGAACTAGTTGATTCTACAACATTCTCGCCTTCTGCAGATTCTCATGCATATGTAGCCGCTGCGGTTCGAGGAGGCCGTACATGTATGGGACGAGGACGTGGAGCACGTCCCAAGTGCACCTTCTGTGACAAACCTGGATACACTGTTGAGAAGTGCTAGAAGAAGCGTGGAAGACTTGCTGCACCACCTGTGGGGCAGCAAACTATGCAAGTACTGCTGAGTCTTCTAAGCCGTCTGCATGAAGTTTTTGTTCTTCTGGCATCACACTCACAAAGGAAGAGTGTGATAGATTTATTCTGGCTACACATCATATGAGTGTGGGATCTTCTTCTTCCTCTGCAAATCTGGATTCTACCACTGGTAATCAGGCGACCTCCCTACTGGCTTCTGGTTCAACTTCTTCATGGGTGGTTGATTTTGGAGCATCACAATATACGACCGATATGAGGAGACTACTTCACTCCATTGACTCACATATTCCTCACAAATCTGTGACCATAGCAAGTGGATCTGTTTCTCAGACTCCTAAAATTAATCTTAAATCTGTTCACTATGTGCCTGCATTTCCTTTTAATCTTCTCTTTGTTGCAAAATTAGTTGATACTGTGAACTGTACAGTGACGTTTGGGCCTTCTTGCTTTGTATTACAAGATCTCAAGAGTATGAGGACGATTGGTGGGGGGCCTAGGAAAGGTGACCTCTACCTCTTCCACGGTGATAGTCTGCCTTGCCAAGTATCTGCTCTTGCTCCGGCTATCCTTTTGAGCGGTTCTCCCTTATTGTGGCACTACATATATGGACATTCGTCGTTGGAGAGCTTGAGAAAGTTAGATCCTGAGTTATCCCAAGTGTCTTCATTAGAGTGTCAATCTTGTCAATTGGAAAAATATCATAGACTGTCTTATCCCAGTCATGTCAATAAACGGGCATCTTGTCCCTTTGAGTTAGTCCACAATGATGTTTGGGGTCCTGTAAAGACCAATAGTTATAATGGTTTTCACTATTTTATTTCCTTTTGTGGATGATTTTTCTCGCATGACATGGATTTATTTATTAAAGAGTCGAGAGTCTGTGTTATCCATTGTCAAGCATTTTCATCAAGAAATAAAAGTAGCTGATTTTTGTAGCTCTGTTGGGATGATTCATCCATTGTCAAGCATTTTCATCAACAAGCAATTTGATTGCAATATTAAAATATGGCTGATTTTTATAGCTCTGTTGGGATGATTCATCGTACTCACACTCAACAAAATAGAGTAGTTGAGCGTAAAAATCGTCATCTTCTTGATATTACCAGGACTATTATGTTTCAATCCAATGTCCCTAAGAGGTTCCGGTCTGATGCTTTACTTACTGCCTGTTTCCTGATCAACAAGCAACCCTCTTCGGTGCTTCAAGGACGTACTCCTTTTTCTGTCTTACGTCTAAAAGATCAACCTTTCCTTGTTCCTCTCAGAGTGTTTGGGTGTACTTCATTTGTCCACAATTTTGATCCTAAGGCTGATAAATTATCCCTTAGGTCTATTAAGACTCTCTTTCTTGGGTACTCCAACACTAGCAAAGGATACAAGTGCTATTGTCCCAGTCTCCGCCGTATGGTTGTGTCTCAGGATGTAACTTTCCATGAATCCACACCATATTTCTCCAGTGTTCCCAGTAAGGGGGAGCAATTGTGTGAAAGTGAGAGAGTGCCACCATCAGGCATCAGTGAGAGAGTGCCACCTATCATTTCTGACTATTGTAATTCAGGAAGAGCAGCTAGCAGAAGAGGCAAGTAGGATCCAGAGGCGGTAGCGACTCCAGTCTCTGAGCCTTCCCCATCTTCCTCTACTCAAGAGATTTCTGTAGAACCATCTGACCTTGATGTTCTCATTGCTGTTCGCAAAGGTACTCGTTTGTGTACTATTCGACATCCTATTGCAAATGTATGTTGTTTGTCAAAATCATCCAAGCAGGTCCGGTCATTTGCTCTTGGGATTGATTCTGTGGTTATTCCAAGAACTTATCTTGATGCTATGAAGGATATTGGCTGGAAACATGCGATGCATATGGAAATGTCTGCTCTTCTACAAAACAACACCTGGGATCTTATTGACTTACTTGCAGGGAAAAATGTTGTGGGCTGCAGATGGGTATTCACAGTAAAACATAATCTAGATGGTTTAGTTGAGAGGTTGAAGGCTAGAATGGTGGCAAAGGGTTATACTCAGACATATGGAGTTGATTTCTTTGAGACCTTTTCACCAGTGGCTCGTCTGAATTCAGTGCAGATTCTTATCTCTCTGGCTACTACCTTTGACTGGCCTCTATTTCAGCTTGATGTCAAGAATGCATTTCTCCATGGTGATCTACAAGAAGAGGTGTACATGGAGCAACCTCCTAGTTTTGTTGCTCAGGGGGAGTGTCAAAAGGTTTGTAGATTGAAGAAAGCTACTAGGGGTTGAAACAATCTCCTAGAGCTTGGTTTGACAAGTTAAGTGATGTTGTGCTAAAGATGGGATTCTCTCGTTCTGTGACTGATCACTCTTTATTTTTTTCTAGCTCTTCTGTTGGATCCATCATTATTGCTGTATATGTTGATGATATAGTTATCACTGGCAACGATTCTACAGACATATCGCGTGTGAAGGAAGGATTGCAGGGACACTTTCATACAAATTACAAAGGATCTGGACAAACTGAGATGTTTTATGGGCATTGAAGTACTTAGATCTCATGCAGGTACTAATTTGTCTAAGAGGAAATATGTGCTAGATTTACTGCAGGAAGCTGGCATGAGTGAATCCAGCCGGTGTCTACTCCTATGGACTATCATGTGAAGGAGATGGCTGATGATACTGATTATCCAGATCCATGTTACTACAGAAAAATTGTTGTTAAACTGATATACCTGACAGTTACTCGCCCTGATATTTCTTTTACTGTAGGTGTGGTGAGTCAGCATATGAGCTCACCACAACAGTCATATTGGATGGCAGTATGCCGTATTTTGAGATATCTGAAGGGTGCACCCGGTAAGGGAATCACCTACTATAGACCCAAAACTCTTGTGTCTACTCTTGCTCTTACTAGTTATGCGGATGCAGACTGGGCTGGTAATCTGAATGACAGGAGGTCTACTTCTGGGTATTACACCTTTCTGGGAAATCACCTTATCACCTGGAAAAGTAAAAAGCAGAATGTTGTGGCTAGATCAAGCACAGAAGCTGAGTATCGAGCAATGACTCATGCATGTTGCGCGTAGCAGTGGGTTCAATCTATACTTTCTGAGTTAAAGATTTCTGTTTCATCTCCCATGGAGCTCAGATGTGACAATCAGGCTGCTATCTACATTGCCAAGAATCCAGTCTTCCATGAGCGACTAAACATATAGAGGTTGACTGCCACTTCATCAGAGATCAGATCAAGAATGGCAAGGTGGTGACTCCGCATGTCAAATCTGAAGTTCAACTTGTAGATGTCCTCACAAAGCCATTGAGTCCGGCAACATTTCAGAGCTTTTGCAACATGTTGGGCATACACGATGTGTAGGCTCTAGCTTTAGGGGGAGTGTTAATATATCTCTTTATATTATGTTATTTGTAATTTCTATATTTTGCTGGACCTCTATGTAATTTCTCCTGTTCTACTAATAAAAGGGTGAGTGGTCTTGAACCCTCACACAATCTGCATTGCAAGCAGCCCTGCAACATACGTTCGCAGATCCTTCATTTCCATTCATCTCTATCGTGGGCCATATTCTGGTTGAGATGTAAAGATTCAAAATCTCTCTTTATAAGCTCATCCCATGTCAATTTAGGCCTTCCTCTTCTATTTATTGTGCTTGACTCAATAGCATTACTTTGTATAGGCGCATTAGTCGGTCTGCGTTGCAAATTTCCGTACCATCTGAGTCGGCCCTCGCGCAACTGTCGTCAATGCTTGCCACCCACTTTATTCTTGATATAGTCATTTCTCAAGCGATCTTTTCTTGTCTTCCCACGCTCCATGTCATAGAGTCAAAGTTTTTATGGCTGCTGTCAACCAACCACCAACCCTCCTCCTTTACCCGGGCTTGGGACCGGCTACATTTGCACCAAATGTGCAAAAACATAGGCCGAGTTCTAAAAAATATCTAGGGCATCATATATACTTAGAAATATATGCTTGTATGTAAATATGTAATGGTCCAAATCCGTTATTTAATGTCCTAAAACATCCCAAATAGGTTGCAATAACAACATTGTCCTCACCATCATCACCACTGGAGAATAAATGCAAATCGCCAGATATGGTTTGAGACTTCCTTCTAGTCATCTCCATGTTTTCAAGTATCTCTTTTCTGATATAAATTGTAGTGTTGTTGCACTTGACTGCACTGGAACCCTTGCCAATCTGATGATCCTTGACCTTTTTAATCCCTCCATTGCAAATATGGCCACACAAGACACATTGCACCCTATTGTTATCACTTAGAACAGGTCAGAAAGGGTACTTCCACCTAGGATCGGTGGATTTTGCGTGATGTTCTGACTCCCAGTTGAAAGGGCTTAGGCTACCATTGGGTCACCAAAGACATAGTGGAGCGGTTTGATGTCCCCGTGGCCTTTGCCTTTGGTTACTATCCTCCTGAGGTGTTGTCAAGGAGCAACTAACACTAGAATTAGGTGTAGTTTCCTCCTGCGAACGTTGTAGTGACTGTAATGCCCCTTGTGATTATGTCCTCTTCTTGGAAAAGTTGGTCGTCAGTCATGTAGACCTCAAAGTGGTCAACAACGGTGAGGGGCCCAGTTGCGATGCCAACAACGACATAGGGGCATCATGCAAGTCCATGCCACGACAATGATGAAGGGGCTAACCACAAGTCTGTACTACAACATCACCAACGACTGAGGGGGCTGTTCACAGTTTCCCAATGTCGACAAAGACAAGTGTTGGTCGCAAACCCTATGGAGAAAGGAGAGGGAAGGGACATGAGAAATAGGAAGCAGTGGAAAGGGAAGAGAAAGGAGGAGAAAGGGGTGACGACAGAGAGCCGTTAGTACATGATTTTAGCAGAAGTAGGGAGAGGAGTTAAGAGTGTCGATCCTAGAAGTTCTATCATCCATGAAGGGCAAAAGATTAGGATTAATCTGATAACTTTAATATGTAATTGACAGAAGTTACAAGAGACCCCTTTATATAACATGAGCAATATTTTGTAGTCCAGACCAGTTCATCTGCATTTCTATTGAAATTTGGTCTAAGGGGGGGAGATATAGGCAGTGCAAGAGTGAACGATGAGAGAGTGAGAGGAAGAAGAGGAAAGACGTGGAGTTCACTATACTTTTCTTTCTATTAGTGCCATGTGCCAATTTATTTTTTATGGACATAGGGATTTAATAGAAGCTATTGTTAAACCGTACACATAGGTGCTCTACTGAGACAGTCACAAATTCGGTATTCATGATATGCACGACCTATAGAGTAACTGAGGCTTGTTTATTGAGTGAATAAAACAATGTACAATGCAGTCTCTTATATAACAGAAGAGAATAGAGACTAAAGCAGAGGTGAGCAATATGGGACTAAACTACAAAAGAGAACAACATAAGTGAGGCACATGCTATGCACATGACACTCAACAACACATAACAGAACACAAACATATCTCTATACTCCCCCTCAAGCTGGAGTGTAGATGTCGAACATGCCCAGCTTGTCAACTAGAGTTTGAAAGCGAGCTTTGGGAAGTATCTTCGTGAAGATGTCTGCAACTTGCTTGTCTGTACTGAGATATGGAGTGCAAATCTGGCCAGAGGGAACTACTTCTCGAATAAAGTGACAAGCGACCTCAATATGTTTCGTCGTCTCATGAAAGGTGGGGTTGCTCGCAATAAAAATGGAGGCTTTATTGTCACAAAACATCGGAATAGGGCTGGAATAAGATATATCAAACTCCTGAAGGAGACTCTGAACCCACAACAGTTCACAAGCAGTATGAGCCATCGCTCGGTATTCCGCCTCTGCACTGGATCTGGCGACAACAGTCTACTTTTTGCTTCGCCAGGTGACAGGATTTCCACCCACAGATGTACAATAGCCTGATGTTGACTTTCGATCAGAACGACTTCCTGCATAGTCCGAGTCTGAGAAACTAGATAGGTTGCAGTGGCCATGCTTCTTATACATCAAGCCTTTTCTTGGAGAACTTTTAAGATATCTCAGAATATGGCATATAGCATTCCAATGACATTACCGGGGTTTGTCAAGATACCGGCTGATGAATCCGACAACAGTAAGATCAGCTCGTGTGATAGTCAAATAAATAAGTTTGCCTACCAGCCTCCTGAACTGGTGATGATCATCATAGGGAGGAGAGTTTGCATCATCCCAGTCCATGTTTGGGTCAAGTGGAGTGTTAGCTGGTTTGCAGCCTAGCATGCCAGTTTCCTGCAGCAGATCAAGCAAATGTTTTCTCTGAGATAGACACCATCCTGCAGATGATCTGGAGACTTCAATGCCTAAGAAATATCAAAGTTTTCCGAGATCTTTATGCCAAAGTGCTTTTCTAAGTAAGTTTTAGTTTCCTGTATGCCCACAATATCACTACCAGATAAGATAATATCATCCACATAAGCAATCAGAATGACAAGTCCAACCACTGTCTTGCGAATAAAAGACTGAATGATCAGAATGAGAACGACGAAAGCCAAAGGTGACTAATATCTGACTGAGCTTGTCAAACCAGGCTCGCAAACTTTGTTTGAGACCATAGATAGCCTTGTTTAGCTTGCATACTTTGGAGGCAGACTCCCCCTGAGCAACAAACCCAGGTGGTTGCTCCATGTAGACTTCTTCCTGTAAATCTTCGTAAAGAAATGCATTTTTCACATCAAGCTGAAAGAGAGACCAGTCTTAATTTACAATAGCAAAAATCAGAATGCAAACAGAGTTTAATCGTGCAACAGGAGAGGTCTCAAAATAATCGACAACGTATGTATGTCTGTGTGTACCCTTTGCAACAAGACGGGCTTTGAGACGGTCAATAGTCCCATCAGGCTGATATTTAATAGTAAAGATCCAACGACAGCCCACTGTAGGGTAAGAAGAAGGGCGTTCCACAAGCTAACTTGTCTTGCAATCACACAGAGCCTGCATTTCCTGGTCCATTGCCTTCTTCTGAGCTGGAATAGTAAGAGCCTCTGTTGCATTTTTTAGAACAGTGACAACAAAAAGTGCAGAAGTAAAGCAGGCAAAGTTGTTATGCAGATTGTCATATGTGCAAAAATGATTGATAGGATGTTTAGTACATGAGCGAACACCTTTCCGTAAGCTGATAGGAAGGTGCAAGTCAGAAGTTACCTCAGTGTTTATTTGATCATCCGCAGACGCAGGAATTGGTTGAGGAGGGGCCATGGAAGGAGTGCTTGTCTTCAGTCGGCGTTTGTATACTTGCAGCGGACGTTCTTTAGGCTGGTCAGGGACAAACAAATTTTCAACAATGTCCGATAGAGGTTTTTGTGCCAACACATCATGAGATAGGCTTGCTCCATCCTCAGAAAAGAAGGGCATATGCTAAAAAAAGACTACATCCGCACTGACAAACCACTGTCAGAGTATCGGATCAAAGCAGCGATAGCCTTTTTGAGTTCTAGAATATCCCAAAAAAATGCACTTAGTAGACCGAGGGTCAAGTTTCGACATTCCTGGGCGCAAATTCTTAACAAAATAGGTACACCCAAAAATGCGAGGTGGTACATAAAATAGAGGTGCATCAGGAAACAAAATAGAGTAAGGGATGCAATTTTGTAAAACAGAAGACGACATGCAGTTTATAAGAAAACATGCCGTAGTGACAGCCTCAGGTCAGAAACGATGAGGAACTTTGTAATGGATAAGAAGAGTGCGAGCAACCTCTAAGAGATGGCGATTTTTGCGTTCAACAACACCGTTTTGCTAAGGAGTATAGGGGCAAGTGGTTTGGTGTATGATGCCTTGATCAGAACAAAAAGAGGTGACAAACTTCTGCATAAACTCTATGGCATTGTCAGTACGTAGGATTTTTATGGTTTTATTGAATTGGGTTTTTATTTCAGAAAAGAAAATGCGGATATTGTCCAATACAATACTTCGGTCTTTGAGCAAGAAAAGCCAGGTAGCACGGGAATAATCATCAATAAATGTCAAAAAATACTTAACACCAGTTTGACTCGGGACACTGCATGGACCCCAAATGTCGGAATGAACAATATCAAACATATCTTTAGACCCAAGATCACGCTTAGCAGGAAAAATAGACCTCGTTTGTTTACTCAAAACACAACTTTCACAAGAGAATTTATTTTCTGCTGAAGCGGGAAATAAAAGCTTCATCTTCGCAATAGACGGATGACCCAGGCAGAAGTGCCACTGAAGTCCTGAGACAAATGTAGATAAGAGAGCTGACGCCGCAGGTGGTCCATCGAAGTAGTAAAGCCCATATGGTCCTTCATGGCCCGAACTAATCCTCGTCTTTGTGCGGAGATCCTTCAAAACACAACAAAGGGATCAAATTTGATAGAGCATTGAAGTTGTTTGACAGTTTTACTAACAGATAATAAATTAACAGGAAACTGAGGTATATATAAAACAAGAGTGATGATTCATCTTGCGAGATAGTGGAACTGTGCCAACGCCATAGACAGGCGTTTTTGAGCCATTAGCAACTGTGACCGATGGAATATGCGAAGTTTTAGATAGAGCAGAAAATAAGTGGATGTCGCCTTCCGTGTGGACAGACGCCCTAGAATCAATACACCACTTATGGTTACCAGTAGAGGGAGATGCAAGCATAGCAGAAGAACCAGCCGCCGATGTCGAAGGTAGTTGAGTCATTTGTTCCTGGAAGAATTTCTTGAACTCAGAGCGAAGCTGGTTAGTGGTTGGAGGATCAGCTGGTGGATCTGATGCAACTTCAGTGGAGGCCTGGTTTGCCTAGGCTGGCTTGCCGTGCTTGATCCAACACCTATCTTCAGTGTGATTGTCACAACCACACTAGTTGTAGTAGCGAGGTCCAGTGGCTTGACCTCAGCCATGAGCAGTAGAAGTGCCTCTTCCTCCAGAAGGTGGTGGACGTCCTTCACAACCACGTCCTCGACCGCGGTCACGTCCAGAATCAGTAGTGCGGGCAACCAAGGTAGGATGCTCAATAGCAGGTGTAGAGGATACAAATGGTAGTCGCTGGGCTCGCTTTAGAACATCGCGAAGAGTCGGTAGCGGATCACTTGACAGTATTTGATCAACCACGCCTGAAAAAGATGCATGTAGGGCAGCCAAGAACTGAACAAGTTGGAGTTCATTGTGATGCTTCTGAGCCTCTCTGATGCCAGCAGTCAGAGGGTGGTAGATCTCATACTCATTCCAGAGAGCAGAACATTGGTTGTAAAAATCTTCAATAGACACATCTAAGGAGTACTCCTTGGCTAGGTTTTTGAAAATTTCAAAGACCCTCTTCGGATTTTGTTGGTGTGAGTAGACATGAGACAACTGGTCCCACATTGCTTTGGCATCATGAAGGCACAATAGAGACTGGCTAATGCGCGGCTCGGTGCTATTGAGAAGCCAGGACATAACTCCCGAGCAAGGTTTTAAAGTGCGTGAGGCGCATCGAGGCGTTTTCGGCTCAGCGAGGCGAGGCGTAAGCCTCAGATTGTACCGAAGCGTACATATAAATATATCCACTAATAATATATATATATATACATATATATATATATATATATGTAAACATGCATATACATAATCATATATATATATATATGTATATATATACATATACATATATATATATACATATACATATATATATATATATACATATATGTACATATACATATATAATCCCATATATTTATATATGGGATTAAGAGAGAGATTTCTCCCCCCCATATATTTATATATGTTAACAAACACATATATAGATATGCACATACATATATCTATATACATACAATTTTGGGTTAATTTAGCATCTATTAAGTCCAAAATAGGATAATACAACCTTTTTTTGGACACAGAGTCTGAGGCTTACGCCTCACAAACGCCTCAACGTCTCTAACGCCTCGTAGAAACTGAGGCGCACACCTCTCACTGGCAGACTAAGGCTTAAGCCTCAAGGCGCGTTTTTTAAAACCATGCTCCCGAGTCGTCTTTAGACCATTGGGCGTAAGCTTGTTTGGTCTTGTCGTCAGCAGTAGCAGCAGGGGCAGGAGGCGGATCAGTGGTAAGATGTGAGTAACGACCTTGAGCCTTCACATATAGTACAAAGGACGCCGACCACAGATGGTAGTTTGATCCGTTGAGCTTGACTGTGGTAACACAGAGAGACCTGGGAGCATAGATCTAAATGTCGTCGACATTAGGCGAAATTTCGCCGATAATGTCGATGTCGACGGTCAGCGACGTCGAATGCATGTAAACATCTTTATTCTACAACATCCTCGACATTTCGTCAAATATGTCGACATTTCCCCATATGTCGGCGAAGTTGGCCCAAGTCCATACAAAAATTCCACAATGTCCTCGACATTTATCGAAGTCGTCGAAGTTGGCGACATATTTTAGGGATTTTGTGGAGTTGGCTGTGTGAGGTGGAAAAAGTGTTGGAGCTTGAGGTAAGATGATTTTGATGTTATCTTTTACTATTCTAAGCTAACAGTAATAGACCGATCCTCTCTGCTAAATCTACCATAGATTTACACTATTTTTATGTAGTTTGTTTATTGTCACAAACTTTATATATGGAAGAACTCTGTAGTTCGGAGACGACTGTATGTAAGCGTGCATTTATCTACATATGTAAACCTGTATGGATGGCTATATGTAAACATATATTGTGTTTTTAAGCTAGATTTGATGAAATCCGTCGATTTTCATCACAAAATAGCTATTTTTAGCTTAATTTTTGTCGAAGTTGCGTCGAAACTTTGGTTGTAAAAATCCTCGACATTTCCTCGACATTTCCAAAACTTCTGTGTCCACACCTGTCGAAGTCGTCTCGAAGTCGAAGTCCTGTTCCATGCCTGGGAGGCTCCACGGAAGCCATACTGAGCAAAGGCATGTAGTAGCAAGATGGTGGCGTAGAAGCAACATGTAGTAACGAAAGAACCCATGAAGGGCAACAACAAACATTAAATAATGAACCCTCTACGGGGCAGTAGCAGCAATAGGGATCTGATGCATCAGATCAGAAGGACCCGTTTTCGGGCAGAGATGGATAAAAAGGACATAGGCCAACATGAGGAAATCAATATCCCTTCATTAGGCGCAGGCAGAAAGAGAGACGGAGACGTAGAGGACTCTAAACGTGAGATATCTATGGCTGTCTGGAAGAACGGATTAACCACTGGGAGAAGAGGAAGGGAGGTGATGGGGGGAAAGCAGAGGAAGGAGATGAGCAGCAGCTAGTGGGTATAGGAGTGGTGAGAGGAGAGGCAGTGGTGGAGAGGATAGGTGGCTGTGGCGGCGGGTGGTAGGGGGTTTTGGGAGGTTGGGGGTGGCGGCGGTGGGTGGAAAGAGAGGATTGCAGCAACGGCGGGAGTAGGTAGGGAAGCCGGCAGCGGGGGGGGGGGGGGAGGGCTGAACTCAGGGCAGGGTGGGAAGGGAAAAAAATGAACCGGACCTGCTCTTGATACCATATAGTAATTGAGGCTTGTTTATTGAGTGAATAAAACAGGTACAATGCAATCTCTTACATAACAGAAGAGAATAGAGACTAAAGCAGAGGTGAGCAATATGGGACTAAACTACAGAAGAGAACAAAATAAGTGAGGCACATGCTATGCACATGACACTCAACAACACATAACAGAACACAAACATATCTCTATACGACCAAGCTGAAAAATTCGGAATTCGGGTTTTATGCGGAAAATTTAGATAAAATCGGTCAACGTTCCGTAAAAGTTCGGTCAACTATTGGGGAAAAAGTCGGCAAAAAAAAGACTATATATATATATATACACACATATAAACATATATACACACACATATATATAATGATTTAAAATGGCAAAACATCAAACTGATTACCCTAATATTGAGAGATCGACTAATGCATAGATGTATCATAAATTTCAGAATAGTCACCCGATGGACTGATAACTGATTGCATATTGATATTGCAAATAAGAAGTGAACGAAAAAGGAAGAAGGGTTACATGGCCAGTGGATGTTGTAGAGGGTTGGCAAGCTTATTACTCATCTTGAGCTTGAATGTTGTTTGACTTGTGTCAAATTCACACATCCAATGATCCCAACTTCTTTGAGCTAAAAAAGAACGAAAATAAAAAAACAAAACTAGGGTGAAACAGGGGATGAGGATGTTGGATGGTGGATGAAGGGGGAGTGATTGAAGGTTGGGAACGGAAGGAACGGGAATGAGGATGTTGGCGGATATTTGGAAGCAAAAGAAAAGGGGAAATCAGGAAGGAGAATATAGCCAAAGATGGATAATAGGAGCATGGTATAGTATAAAGAGGAAACAAACTGTCTAAGTGTCTAATAGGGATGAAATAAAAGAAAACGAAAAAAAAGGTGAAATGAGAGGAGGAAGGAGAAAGGGACAAACTGGAAGTAGGAGAAAGATATAGAAGAGAGGATGAAAAAGTGGTGGAACATGGAAGTTGGAAGCATCAGGAAGAGGAAGAAAATGGGAGGAAGAGGGGACGATGGAGGAGAAAGAATGGGAACAAATATAAATTTCGGGAAGAAATCAGGGAGGAAGAGGGGACGGCGGAGTAAGAAGGGGAAGAAGTGGAAGCAGCAAGCAACAAGGAGAAATCAGAGAGGAAGAGGGGATGGTGGAGGAAGAAGTGGAAGAAGTGGGAGCAACAAGCAGCAGGCACAAATCAGGGAAGGAGGGAGAATGGAGGAAGATGGAGCATACATGTAGAATGTCGAGGGTTACTCCTCCTGGCTCAGGGTGTGTCGAGGGATAGAGGAGGAATGTTGGAGGGTTTAGTGGAACCCTGCTGCAAGTAAAGAAGGATGTGGAAAAAATAAATGTGAAGCAAAGGTACAAAACTGTATAAAACGGCAAAAAACATATTGAACGCGTTTAAAACATAATACGCGAATAAAACACGAATTAAATGCGTTTAAAACGTATTATTTGGTTTGGAGTTTAAAATGGCTGTCATATACGACAGGTGAATAATATAATGTTTTAAACTAGTTTTAGTTTTTCTCCTTTGAAATGTTTTGTCAAGCATGGGATATTCTTGTTCTGGTGGAGGTGCAACCCTAGTAACATAAGACCGATCATCATTTTGAGTGTCAATAGTTGGAGGATATTCTGGAGAGCGTTGACTGTGATTATCACCATCATTGGCGTCATCATCAGACTTAGATTTGGAACCAGATGTAGCAGAAGAAGAATCTGACCTACCTAACTGTTCTTCCACTTCTTTATTGATTTCCATATCAATATCTACATGTGCAACTTCAGGCTCAAGTCTTTCAGGCGGGGTATCAATAATTATATCATCTCACCATTATTTGCATCAAATTGCTCTTCTATATATTGATGTGGACGTCCATCTAAATGATCAAGAACCGGATGACCTATCTCATTCATCCATTCCTATAAAGGATTTTTTGAATCTTCCGCTAGTCCTCTATGTCTTTCAGGGTTGAAAGTGTATGCGGTGTCAATGGGATCATGGACAACAACAAAATCCACTTCTTTGAAGTTGGCATCTCGTATTGCTCTAGCCCTCAACCGCATGCTATAGTGAACGTAGACAAGATCACTCAACCTGTTTGCCCCAAGCCTGTTCTTTCTCTTCGAGTGTATCAGATTGAAAGTGCTCCAATTTCTTTCACAACCCCCTGGATATGTTGTTTGAACAAGGATGCAAATAGCCACTTTTCTTAAATGGGGGGCATTTGTTCTGTTCCAAACCCACCACTCACAAGGATCACCTGCCTCGCGATCAACCACCACATTTGGATGGAAATTGATGTAACTGCAAAAATAATATTTACGATATTTAGATGATGAAATCAAAGTAATGACTAATGAAAAATTAAGAATGTAGTTCTATACCTCTTCCAGTACTAACAATCGCTCTTCTGGAGAGGTAATGAACTTGTTAGTGACATCTCTCACTGCATTCATCAGAGTCGCATTCAAGCTTAGCATTCGTGAGTATTGGAACCTCAGATTCAAATAGTAAGCTGTCACAAATTTAGATAAGGAAATAAGAATGACTTTTTATTTGTAGACTATGAGTTAGACAAATAACTTAGAAGTTAGAACATAATTGAGATATATCCCTGCTTTATGAAATGGATGCAAAAGCATATTCGTCCAACGATTCTCATACATTTTTATATATTGCTCATTGGACCTAGGAGATGCAACTTTGATATTGTCCACCATTGAGGTCATTGCATCATATAAGAAAGACATTGTTGCAGTTCTGTCACCATCTACCAGCCTTAATACTTTGACAATGGGTTCCATTATTGGCAACACCCTAGTAACCCTACCCTAATAGGTCGGTTGGCAATCAACTCCTCAATTCGTTTGCCAATCGGGGTGTTGTGCTCCTTCATGGAGGTCCACTCCACTCCATTAAAGAGCCTCCTAAGTCCATCCTTTTTGGACTTTAATGATTGTAAGGCAAGAAAATTTGTTGTAAAACTAGTCATCCTTGTTCTAATTAGATCACCTCCACAATACTCAGATCGCCTCATTGCATTTAACAGAAAAGAATGGTTAAATATGAATCCTTTGATCAACCTACCATCAGTGACAACAGATTTGATGAAATCAATTGAGCCCATGTCCTTAAAAATGAAATCTATGCAGTGGGCATGGTGTCCCGTAGACTGGATATTTCTTCATTATACTCTCGCCGACCTTCTTGAAGGCAGAAGCATTGTCTATAACTTTCTACACCATATTCTCCACACCAACCTGCTTCACGATGTTCAAGATTTCGACGAAATGGTCGAAATTTCGACCAAAATTTCTGTTTCTATGGCAATCGGATATCAAAATTGACTGACGAAACTCTCAAAACATGCATATCGATTTTTTTTTTTACTTTTTCATATACTATGTACTACCTAGAGCATTTGTTTTGCACAGTTTTGTGTCTTTGAGTCGATATATTGTGTTTACAAACTATAATGACTTAATTCATTGATTTCATCATTGAAAATTGACATAAAAATCCCCATCGAAATGCCCATCGACACAATTCAGGGTCATCCACTAAAAAATGACGAGACCCCACCCCCAAGCATCCAATATGAAATATTATTACATATTTGAGTAGATCTACACTAGTAGATCATTCTGGTAAAATTTCATAAATTAATTCATTTATTTTGCTGTTGAAATGCTAGGAACACATTTATCAAAATTTCTGTGGCCACCAAAACGACATTGAAATCGGACATTTTCTTCCCTGCTGCTTCATATATGTCTTCATTAGTCTACTTATGTACCTGTTGTTCCTGACCTCATCTGAAGCATCAACAGAGTCTAGAAAAACTGTGGATCCACGAAAATGTGCAAGAAAGTTGATAATTTGTCTTTTGTTTCCACTAGTCCACACATCGCACAGAAGTGTGACGCCATATTCAAATCACATATGTTTTTGGTCTGAAATCCATGCTTGTAGATCCTTCTTCTCTAGGGGAAGATACTTGTTCATTAATTTCATATGAATTGGTGGCCTTGATGCCCCTATCAGACTCCCCTATCACATCTACCATATGCTGCAGATAGGGTTCAGTTGCAACATGTGCAAGTATACCATAAACAAAGAAGAACTTACCCACTGCCTTGCCAACCTTATCTTTTGCACTAGTGAACATTGCTTTGAGGCTTTTTTGCCTAGCCTCAGGCTTCCTAACTCCTGGCTCGTCAACATTCCTCAATCTCACACTAGTAGAACGGAAAAGTGTATCAATGTCGCCTTTCTTCCTTTTACCATGACCAACTAGGTCTTTATCGTCATCTAGGTCAACAACAGGAATATGTGTTGTCCGACTGCCTCCACCTGCACCAGATGGCCCATACCTCCTTGTAATTTGAGCTGCCACCTCCCTTTCCCACTCACTTCTGCGAGAATCTCTGAGAGCACGTCTATACATACAACGTGAATAAGCTATATCACATTCAGGAGGATATCTAGTATCATCATCTGATTCAGTAGAAGAACATGTGGGCCTAACATCAAATAATGTATCTGTGTAAGTCCTGTCAACCTCGTTCATCCTTTCTTATTTTTATTTCTTTACACCCATAAGTTTCTTGAAATAATCCCTAACACTTTGAACGCCTCTGGCACATTGCCACATTTTTGTCACCACCAGTAATGTGACGTTTAAACCTAGTATTCCCCCCTCCACTAATTGTCTTCCTGTAGTAATTGCAAACTATCTTTCCCTTGTTCCCGTCAAGAGGCATGCAGTGATTCCATGCAAAATCCACATCCTTAGCTCCAACATTACCAGCCCCTAAACCCTCACCATCACTTGAAGACATCTTAAAAGTCAACACTGCAAAAAGACAGACAAACAAACGTTAGGTGTATGAAATCAATAACCCATTAAGTTGCAAGAAATTAATCTATTTTATGTATTATAGAATGAAACACAATACTTTAAGTGTATAAATGTTAAATGCATTTATAGAATCAAACACAATATTTTTTAAGATTTTTATTAACAAGAACAAAAGGTTAAATAAAAAAATAAAAGTCAAGATTTTATTTTAAAAATTATAAAATCTGATATTTATCTAGTATTAAGGCAAGTAATGTGTTACTAATTACTCATTCCATCTTATATAACACTAACACACATTTCTGTAGAAAAAAATGCAATTTTTTATTTTCAGCATTTTTAATAAATAAAAAAGTGAAATATATAATTTTTTTACTATATTTTGTTTGTATTTGTTCCTATTAGTATTTGGTACAACTTCTTCTACTAAACCTAACTTAGATACCTATTATTAATAGTACTTATTGCATTATTACAAATTTAATACTAATTACTGAAATTATATGATAATATTAATTAATAGTAGTACATTTAGTGATACATTAGTAGATCTACATAATATAATCATAAATCTATTGTTAAATAAAATTAATCCTAAGTTTTTGGAGTAGATCTAGGATTTGGGTGTATTTAGAGAATTTTAGAGTACTTTTATGCTAAAAATAGAAGGAAATAGAGAGGGGAGGGGTTGGAAATGATGATAAATGAAAGAAATGAAGAAAATATAACTTGTTTATGGCTGATTTGAGCTCCAAGGAAAGAAATCGTCCAAAATCTCCAAATATCCTCACTCAAGCAGCAACAGCAGACCGAGGTTCACAAACACTGGTTTGTCGAGGCAGCATACTGCCGGTATCACCCTTTAAGTGGGATATTTTGTAGCGGAACCCCCGATATTCGCCAATATCAGGCGATTTTACAGGTAAGTCCACCGGTTTACCAAAATTTGCAATCCCAACTGCAGGTTTGTATGAACCGATGACCGATCGCATCGATATCGGTAATACTGGTTGGTATATCGACGGTATAGTCGGTATCTTCTTCTTTGCTTGGGATTGGCTGGCTACATTGTGCTTAAGCCTATATGCATAAGTGAAGGTGGAGTTTACGATAATCTATGACCGTGTATCCTAAATAAGTACCCATAAGATGTCTTCTTCCACCTTCTAGCCTTCCTCACAGGTGGCCACCGCCATGCTGGTTTAATTGCTGTGATTGCGTGCTGGTATAGCGACCCCTGCCACTCTTTTCTCCTCCGTACCTCTCCTTCCTGATATTATAGAGCCCCCCCAATCACCCCCACCACCACACACACACACACAAGGGTTAGTTTGCAAAAGCTAGTGTATTATTGCGCCATATACTGTGTGTTGGTTAACTATAGGACACATGATGTTATTTGGGCCATATCTCTGGACTCCGTCATGTATTTTAGTCAAATCATGATTATAGATAATCATGTGGTTTATTTCCACATGATAATCAACAAAAAAAATTATTTATAGCTAGTAAATATGTAACGGTTCATAAATGGGGCGCTCTGTTAAAGAAGAGGTCCTGGGTTTGAATCACCTCAGGGACAAATTTTCAGAAAAAAAAATTCTGGCAAGCGCACTAGCCAGGGACCAATCTTGTGATGGCATTCCACCCTACTTGGTGTGGCACAGCTGGGGTGACCTATGCCTGGTCCCAGGGTTTACTAGGGTGGGTCCAACATGACCATGCCTAGGAGAGGTTCACCAAATAATTGATGCATGCTTTTTAAAAACAAAGTACTTGATCATGCTCAATTAGTATTCCTAATAAGAGCTATATTTTAGTAACGGAAAGCTTAATTTGGTCTATGTTAGTATCTTGAGACGTGTTTCATTCAGCATTGACTTGTATATAGTTTGAGAAAAGTGTGAAATTGCGAAAACATATTGGTGACAGTATAGAGTACCTTGATGCTTTAACAACTACACTTGCCAATAGATAAATCAAATGGTCAGCTCCCCTTTTGTGGGTCATTCTTAGGAACATCCATACTCATGAAAAAATTGATTGAAATATCTATCAACATTGTATGAAGTGTATGGGTTTTTACCTCTGATGTATGGCTAACATTCTTTTCTTGATGACGAATATGCACAACTGCGTTGCTGGTTTACTTCAATAGCTTACACTTTTGAATATCTGATGCCTTGTTAGCTGTCTTGGGGCTCCCGCATCTTTTTTTCCGGGTGTGGTGGGGTGGTGGTGGTTGAGGCATTACTTCTCTGCGGTAAAGAAGTAAATTCCGCATAGAGCCTCTCATGTTGTACCTTCTGGAAGTTTCTGGTCCAATGCGTTAGTAAGATGGTTTATTTTCTTGACTCATTCTATATTTTTATGCCTTTTGAAATTGTCCTCTTTCAGGGAAATCGTGCTGATCCAGCTTTCCAAAATCCATTAAAACAGATGTCAAGGTTTTACTACAAGCTGTATAACAATATGCAATTTTATGGTGTGAATGATGATATGCGTTCCGATAATGACACTGGACTGTTTTTTGCAGGATAAGAACAGGATTATCAGCCAAAACTAGTGAAAAGGTGACAATAGGAATTCCTTTTTATTTCTTAAATAGCAGGCATACAGTTAGAATACTCTGCAGTATACTTAAAAAAGAGCCTGTGAAGAAGGTCCAAAGTTAATTGTTTAAGCATCGTCTTACTAGGTCTCACAATCTGATAATGTGAAAGATTTCTCGGAAGCAATGTCTGTTGACAAGCAATCTCCAGCTGAGTTTCCTGCTACTAAGGATCTTGGAGTATCATCGTCAGTGTTGGATCTTGGCATAAGTGTGGAGAAGGCAAAAGTCTACACCAAGGAGCTTGATGATGTAAACATCCATTTTACTGATTACCTTTATGCTTTGTATAGATTGACAATTGGTCAATAACAAGAATCATTTATATTTAGAGGTTCTTTAAATAAAAATATGCATATAGAGTGAGTCATTAGAGGCTCGAGATCTACAGGGGAAACCAAAATATATTGACAGCTCTAATAGGCAGAACAAAAACAATGCATTAGGATCTAGAGATTCATTATAAAGCCCACATACACGTTGCATTCGTAAGTAAAACTTGGGTGTCTGATCCGTTTAGGTCTGACTAGCTGGGGGTTTATGACTTCGATCTCTTTGGGGGTGGAGGGAGGGTTGAAGTCACCAGAGGCTCACAACATCTATCTCTGGTGACACAAGGCTAGTTATGTCCCTGGCAATCTCAGAAACAAAAGAACACTTTGTTCTATGGCTCAATTCTCTTATGCGGTATGGCTATGTATATCCTGGTTAGATATATAAAATTTGTAATGTTTTCTTATTAGCATCTGAAGTTCTTAACCATAAACCTGTCATACTAACCTGACAGTATGTGAATGCAGTGGTGACATCTCGTGTACTAGTCAGTTGCTAGTATCAGTTCTGATGTTTGGCACATTGCTGCTGACAGATCTTAGTTTCTGCAGATATGCAACACGCTGAAAAGAAAACAAGAGCAGGCCCAGGAATTAGTGGTCCGTGCTATTGTCAACAGGAACTCACTGCTGATGTTGAATAAGCCTGCAGAGGAAGAGAAGATATCCTTTAGACAGTCATACAGTTATATCCAAACTTCAACAACCTGATTTTTTTTTTTTTTGGGGTGCTTCCTTGACTGGTCAAACATCCGTCGTTTGCAGAGGACCACAGCGAGCTTGGTTTGCAAGTACCAGGGATCATCTCTCAGCTCATCCAATTAGTGAGTGTATATAGATATCGAACCTGGTTTCCAAGCACCAGAATTATCTCTCAGCTCGTCCAGATAGCAGTAGTGTATATAGATACTGTTGAGGGGATGCTGACAGACCAATAATTTCAATGCTTGTAGGTGGCAGACCCTGTAATAAAGCAGAGCTTAAACGTGTTTTTTTCTTCTCAAGATACAGAACACACTCATTAATAAAGAAAACTGTGCTGCAAAAGCATGACGTCGAAGTGAATTCGAATTAGGAAAAAAGGAGCGGAACTAAGAAGCGAGAACTTGGGCATTGATGCGTCTGTGGCATCTTTAGTCCCCTAGATGTGTGCAAGCATTTTATGCATTACTCGTCGTGTCTATACTGTATACAATGTTGCTGCTATGCGAGTTACCAAATGGGTCGCACAATATTATTTCTTTTCATGAATGAGCTGCTCGATTCCATTAAAATTATACCTTTTTCTTGGGGTGGGGGGTTGGTGGAAGGTGCTCTTAATCTAGCAGCAGTCGAGTCCATACCCAATTATATTATCAAGACTTTTAATCTTTACTTTGAAAGAAATAGGTGAAAGCAGGAGCCAACTAGTTCTATATCGCGGACGCTGTTTTGGAAGACATGGGCTACTGCTCCATGGTCAGCTACTCAGCCCCATACTACATTGAGAGAACAAGAAAAATCAGGAGTGCAGCTATGACAACGTACATAAAAAGATTTGATAATATACGTGTCTCATCAGAAACAGCATCGATAAACTCTTGCCGCAGACTTGCCACTAGCATTATGTGGAATATTTTTAATAGAAACAAAATAACCAGACGACTATATTTGCTCCAAGAAGAGCCAAGGGAGCAGGGAATAACATACTTGGGGAGAAATATCATCATCTAATCATCAATCTTGACCGTGCCGGTATGGATTATTTTCTTCCATCTTGTTTTGTTTAGGACCATACTAAATATTTCTCTCTCATAAGGCCTTTGAAGCTTCTCGAAGGAAGTGGTTTGTGAAGGTGCAAAAGATTAGCTATCATGTTTGAACGTGAGGGACTATGTGACTAAATGTCAATAGTTAATCCTATTGGTATGGGACCTCAAGGCAATATTCAAGAGAAAACCCTTGTATCAACATGATCTGTCTTGTCTTGACAACTCAAGTAGGACACTTAGTCTTGTGTTCTTATCCTAAGAATACATATAGGTGGACAAGGTTGTAAGATGTACATCTAATTATATTTTCAAGTTTGTTCAACATTGAATATTCAAAATTGAAATATAGTAGTCATGGGAAACATGTAGCTTGAACAACTATATTAAGCCAAGGATTTTCACTGCCACTAGTCTGGCCAATAGGAGGATAAAGTGTACCTTGATATAGGAGCAAACTAGCATTAAGGACAAGATTAGGCCTTTGAAAATAGTCCATCGAAGAGATCCTCACATTATAAGTAAGTGTGACTAGATTAACATCATAAGACTTAGGTCATCTTAAGCATATTCATCATGGTGGATGTCTCACCTAATCTAAGTTCTATATTTCTCAATGATCTCACGATGACACCACCAGGATGAGGAAGAACAGAGAAGGTTGTGGATGGAGCAGCATGGTGTGAAATGCCTCAAAAAGTTGGGGAAAAGCAAGGGGCAAGAACCACGAGTTCAAAGGGAGCTTGAAAAGGGTCGACGAGGCAAAGACGCAACTCAAAGCACCCATGATGCATCCATCAAGGAAAGGCATGTCTAGTGAGGTGCTTCCACCCCGCTTCTCAAAAACATAGGATAAAGGTTGGGGATACCAAGGGGAGAAGTTTGGTGATGACTTTGGGCGAGAAGAAGGTCAACAAGCCCTGATTTCCTGTGGTCACGGACATGGCTAGCAGCCCTAGCTGCTGACTATGTCGCGAGCTAGGGGACGACTCCCCAATCGCTCGATCAACAACTCGATCAGGTGACCTCCCAGTCGTTGTTGAGTCACGGCCCCACTGGGCGTGAGTATGGGCCAACCCATCTAGGAGGGAAAGGCCGAGGCCCAACAAAGGAGAAAAAGAGTGAAAGAAAACTAGAAATCAAAGCAATTTGTTATAGCCATAACTTTCATCTCAAAACTTTGATGGGTGTGAAACCCTCACCTTTGGATCACAATGTTACTCTATCTAATGGACAAAGATTGAGATCAATATCATAATTTTGAGAGGTCTCAAAATTCAAATTTTCCTCAATGTATATTAAATCACTAACATAATATAATAGAGTTCAAGATTGCAATTTACCAATCACATCTCATCAATTAAGAAATATGTGATACCAAAACATCCAATTGGTTGTTAGGAAGTCATCAAATGATATTAAGTATATTATGAGTCAAGATGTGCATAGTTGGAGGAGAGAAAAAACCAAGTTGTCACATCCTCCCCACCTTAAAAGGAATTTTGTTCCCAAGTTTAAATTAAATCCTCAAAAGACATTGGGACTTCATATTCCATATCATATCTATCATAATACTCCACATATAGTATCATAATCCTTCATTCATCAAAGTTATTCCACTATCAAGAAACCAAACATCAACGTCCAAGCATAGCCACATAGATCATCAAAAGATCACAAATTTGGAGAGATCGCCATTTAAATTACCAATAGGAAGAGTAAAGCATGACTTTAAATCCCAATATTTAGCGTTATAGCTTCTACATTGGTCCTAAGTGGGGTTATACGCCCATGGTTGATATTTTATATTTCAATAGTTTGAGACAAACATAATATTTCAGTATGATGGTTTTGTATCACAATCAATGGAAGGCCCCACCCTACTCCACATGAGAGTTTAATCCTTATTTATAATTGAGAGATCAACAAAGTCATCATATGTATATTCAAGAGTGGGAACATGGAAATCATCAATCATATATCAAGGTTGATCTCAAGACCTAGGGTGATCATAGGAGTCAGATCAATATCAAGATGAGGACACTAGTCAAGTTTTGCAAAACAATATGGAGGGTCATCGTTTGGACAAAAAAAGTCATAGACTCATAATTTTGAAGCTAGAATATATGATTCCTAATTGGACCTTAAGTTTAATCATTCATTCATAAGAAATAATTGAGCAAAATTTTGTGATATCAAAATAAATTTTCACTATCATGGTATTCAAGGTTGATGAATGATCTACACCTAGGTCTTTCTAGGAACTTAACCACAAGCTAAGGTCAATATCATCGTATATCAAGATCATTGTCAAATTGAGATTTGATATTGAGTTTCAATATCATCATAGGCTTGACCTATTCGAGACTTAGGTCAAGAGAATAAAATTGTGTAAAAGAGGTGATCTTTCCACACTCTACATAATAGATATGTGACCTAGGTTAGGGGAGTTATCAAACAAGCTACCACCCTAAGCTAGCACATTTGTGCTCATTAGTCATGAAGTATCAATTGCAACAATCCTAAAATTCGTATATACCCTCCACCAAAAGTGACATAACTCTTGCATTCAAACTCCAAATTGAGTGTACAAGTATTCATTGGAAAGGGAATTTAATTTCCTAAAATAAAATCTTATTATTTGGATCTCTTTTGTGCTTTTCACGGGAGAGAAATATGTTCTAAATCGTTGCTGCGAGAATTTACATTAAAGGGAGTTACATGGTCAAGATAATTAAAGACAACCAACTTTCAATTTGACCAGATCCAAAAAATTCAAAAAGTTGTCTCCCTCTCTTTTTCCCCCTCTTTTGAGGGCAGCCTACCCCCTCCCCCTCCTATAAAAGGAGGGACTCTTCACTTGTAAAGGCATTCCATTCTTCATTCCATTTCATCCAATTTTTAGTTGTAGACCACATCTTGTATAATGTTGGATCTTATTTTAGTTTGCATTTCTTCTAGTCTTGTTATGTCTGAGTAAATCTCTCTGGGGAATGGGAGTAGCCCCTTAGCCCGGTTCTATTCAATATAATCAATTATATTCCTCCATCGAACAAATGTTTTCTCTCTATTTATGTATGGTTATTTGGATGATCTGATATATTCTTATGGAGTGATATGACCGTGGATATATGTAAGAACAAAACAATAGTCCCTTAATTGCGATTATCATCTTTTCGTCTTTTTAATCTTATTCTTGTTATAATCCTTGGTGACACGACCACCTGAGCCTTGGGTTTGAACGCCAATCTGAATTCACATGATTTTTGATACGACCGTGGATAATGACATGTTGGACGGTTGGGCAATGATCCGTGAACGTCGGGACCAACGAGTTCATGGGAAGTCTGACCCTTGTGAGTTTTTCCGTAAGGACATGTAACCACAAGGTCCTAATTTGATCCTTGGAGTTTAGAATTTGATTAGTTGAATATAAATGTGGTTTTGGTGGTGATCTTCCGGACCCCAGATCTTTATTTCTTGATTAGTTAAACTTTATTTTAGCACTTTTATTTTTTGTTCTTAGTTTTAAACAACCTTCTCATCGGAATTTATTTCTTGTTCTTGCGATTGGATTTAGATTTCTACTTTTTTTTCCGCCGTCGCTTGGATCAATACCTATCTATACTAAGTTGACTTGTTGTTCACAACAAGTTGACAACCAGGTTAGAAGGTTAAACTCTAGGACTTTTCCTAGTGATTGTTGTGTGTACAACGACATGCATCACCTCCCCTATAAGGATGAGTTAAACACCTTGTATTAGATTTTTAAAAATATTAATTAACCATGGACGTCTTACAAGGATCCAAACCTAGATAGGACTAAGGCATGAAAGAACTTAACCTTATCCAGTCACAATAAGCTGTTCTTAAATTAATGAAAAGAAATGTCAACATAGTTTGATGTGAGAACCTTAGTGAGATAAATCCCATGTTAAATACGTAATAAAAATTAAAAGTACATTTAAGAAATATAATAGTCATGCACTTAAGGTATATAAGCCCTACTACCATCAATTCTGGAAGACAAGGGTGTATGTTTAGCTTAATGCACTGCATATATAACTTTAAAGAAATATCAATAAAAATGTGTAATGGAAAATAACACATTGAAAGGAACTATTAAAACATCTAAATTATAGGCCCACCTTGAGTAAGAGTGTCATGGTATATAGTAAAAAAATGATAATAGAAACCCTTATCTTGGAATTAGGCATGATTAGTAAGAGAAATGAAATGAAGCTATACTGTATCAATGAACTCTAGGTAGGTTAGAGACCTACGTCAACTCTAGGGTCAATTGGGGATCCTTAATGTGCATAGGACCCAATGGATCAGAAGATGATCACGCCCTAAGTCCCCTGGGGTCAGGATAAATATATACATGTGTACACAAGGCCCATGGGGCCAGGTGAATGGTCACCTACGAAATTACATGAAACCCAAGGTATCAAAGAGAAAGGCACTCCATAAGCACATAAGGACCTTGGGGGTCAAGAGGAGATCACTATAAAGGCACCTATACCCATAGAGACCCTAAGGGAATAGCTAAGGCTAATGATACTGAGATGTAAATATAAGGAATACAATAATTTATGTAATAATGGTTGAAATCGAATCGTGAAGGGGGTTGTGCACTATCCCTTGATTCATGAAATTTAAGAAAAATCTATGAAACAAAAATGAGTTCATAGTTTGGATTCATTGTTAAGGATGATTCAACCAAAACTTTGAATTAAAAATAACGTGTGGGTACACCCGCTTCACATAGAATGTGATGAACTTTTTATTTAGTATGTAGCCAAATATTTATTTCATCTTATTATGAGTAGGAGAGATAGGGTAGCCCCAAGTGATACGGAAAATTAACATGTGAAGATTAATAATCTAAGTTGGAGTTTATGACATAATCCAGGGTATGGAGGTATTACCTCATCAACATATACATATAGTCAAATAATTATTAGTAGGATTTTAGACCTAGGTGAAAGTACAATCACCAAGTGGATAATGAAATCACAATAATACAATCCCCAAGTGATAATATCATGCAATAAACGAGGATGTGGAGATATTCTTGGAATCAAATTTGGTTTCAGACCTTACTAGTAGGAGAAAATTGCATATCCATAATAGTTATTAAAGATAACCTAGCTAAAACCTATCCAATAAAGGTTGCTACCACAAATATTTAAGGAATATATGAGTTATCATTCATCTTAGCATGATTAGGTTTGAATTTTGGGGACAAAATTGCCTTTCAAGGTGGGGGTGAATGTCAGATCCTTAATTTTTATAAATTTGGATTCTATGGTTATGAATTTAGAAATAATGTATTCAACTTTACTTTAATACAATTAGAGTAACTTTGGAATCATAAGATCAATAGTGTTGAATTGGAAGGATGAATTTAAGCCCTGGACTTAGACTGGGTATTCAATTGAAGTGATTAAAGTAATATTGAGCTAATTGTCCAATATGAGATTTTATATGAGATCCTAAGACACGTAAAGATCTATTTCATAGTTTATAAGACAATAAAGCTTATAGACCCTTTGAAAGCCCAAGGTATGGGCCACAGGTCCTAGAACCCAATTCAACCCCATTTGGGCTAACTAGGTTTTCCATATGGGTCTCTAGGATACATATTTAAGAAATTGAAACTTTGTGCATAAATGAAATACCAATAATATTGTGATTTGATTGATAGACTCGTTATGAGATAATTACTAAGATACTAGAAAAGTCCAAAATAATTAATGTCCTTGTCAATTAGATAAATAGTTATTGTCATTGATTATATTCAAAATATTGGATGTTTAATGCATATGATATGACCTAATACTTGGTGCAATACTAGATAATGAGTATATGAAACTATATCCACGTTTTGAGCTAATTACATCAGTATATGTGGACCTACGTGATTAAATTAAGAAAATGATTGAGTGGCAAGACAATTATATTTATCTTTACTATTTTGATCTTAATCCTTTCTTGATTTAAGATTATGATAATGAGAACATAATCTCAAAATTTTGTGGCTTTTGGATCATCCTAGTGACCTATGGGATTTTTAGAATTTTAGGATAAATCATATAATGTTTAGGGTTTAACCTGATCATTTGATTTATTAAGATGATGTCGTATTATAGTTTGGGTAGTCAGGGACCTTAGGCACGTGACATAGGGCTCTGATCATAGATCGTATTCATTAGACCGAGATCAGACGACACCTAATTTGTCTTCAACCCTGGGCCAAGAGACAAACAATGTAACATCCCAATTTTTAATTAAACTAAGTTTAGGGTCGTAATAGCCCAAGAAAATAGCTTTTGCTAAAAATTAATGAAGGATGAACACAATTCTCATTGCCATGGTGATAGTTACTTCAATGTTCATAATACTCATATAAGTCAAAATTTCCATCAAATGTAATCTTTCTCTCTCCTTAGTGTAACCTCACCACCATTAATATACCTAAATCCCCTAATTATTCTAGTTCTGTCCAATGAATACAACTAAGCATAGCCTTAAGTGACCACAAATGAGAAGTTACAACAAGTGGGGGAACAATCATAAGACATTAAATGTACATACGTGATAGTAATCATATTCTAGTAATAACTAATCTTTAGTTCTAATTTGGCAATTTACCATATAGTATTGTTCTAGACCCTATAATTAACTAGTGGACTAAATTAGAAGTGAAATAAATATTATTTGAAAACTCAAATGATTTTGGAAATATTTCCAATAGTTTGATCCCTAAATATAATGAGTATTTCGTTTTTTCTATAGCTTTTGATGTAATGACCCGTTTTCAGATTAGTCATCTATTAAGGTATACTTGGATGATTGCATGCTTAATAAGATTGATTATTGTTTAAAGTGTTATTAATGATGTTTGTTTAATTTTGATGTTTTGAATCTAATGAGAAGCTTTAATCATAGTTTTATTTACATTATTAGGGTTTAATAATTGGAAACCCTAATCGACCCAAATTAGGTTTTGATGGCATATGAATATAGAATATGATAAGTATAGTGGTGTACACAATAATTTTTAGTATATTATCTACAACTCTAATTTAGTTGAAATTTGAATATGATTTGGAAAACTCAATGATAAGCTATTTTGTAAAATATTAGAATTTTATTTTCTTTAGACCCATTTGTCGGTCAAGTTACAAACTCGACCGGCCATTCTTTTAAATTGAAATACAACAATGTGGTAAATGGATTTTATCTTTCTATTGGTACGTCTAATAGACCTGAAGTTTAGAAACTTATATTTATACATGCTGTTAAATTGGAATAATTTGTGGATTATTTTTGGATGATGGTTTAACTCTGTAGAGAGGTGTATCAGTCGAGTGTAACTCGACGGACCATGTTGTTGACTGCAATATAATCGTGTAGTACTAAATTTTTATTTATTTATTGGTAACTCCAAATAATGTGAAATTTTAACTAGATCTCGTAGACTCAATGATAAGAAAGTTGTTAATTCGTCCTAATTTTTGGAGAATGTTTGACCTCTGAAGTGAACGATTTACAGTAACATTTTAATGATAGAAAATTCATCTGAAATAAGAGAAAGTATAGTGAGGGACCAATGTGCAAATTATCTAAGCACCTCAATTGCTCTATATGGTCAACCTAACACACTAGGAGCTCTCATAATATGTGATTCAATACAGATAAACTAAATGCTATAGAGAGAGAGGAGAGTTAAGGTTTTGAGAGGAGAAAGTGATGAAGATGTGAGCTAGGGTTTTGTCATCTAAGGAATGATGAAATCATGTAAGTTTAGCTTCTTTGGATATAGTTTCATAATGAATCTTCTTGCACATGTCAAGATTTTGTCCCTCCTCTGATTTGATTCAAAATAACATCAAATCACCCCCTTTTGTCATTCTTTCTCTCCTAATCTCCATTTCTAGGGTTTTTGAGTTGAGAGGGGGAAGAAATGGATTCAATTGATAGAGTTTGATTGGATTTCAAAAAATTCAGAGTTTGACCTACGAATTTAAGGTTCTTGGAACCTTAGGTGAGTGTTTATCTCCCTCCTAAGCTTTGTTTTCATATTTAAAGCCTAATTTGATATGGCTAAAATAATTGAAAACCTTTCTTATATCTTTATTCAATTGGATATTGATTGGGAAAGATATTAGGGAATTAAATGTTACTAATTTTGATTATTTCTCTTTGATTGGAATTTGATTAGTTCCTGATATATTGATTGAGGATCCATGGAAAATTCTATGGATATATGACTATGCTATTTCATGTGAATGTTGCCTAAAAATCAGCCCAGTGGCTGATATGCTTGGAATTTAACGGACATGTATAGAATCATATTTGAATTATACTAGAATGTATTATATAAGTGTATTGTTGAATGTTAATGGAGTTTGATATAATATCTACATACCGATTAGTATGAGGTGACCATATTCCCTGATTAGGGTTTATGTTGAGGGACTGAATCAAATGAGCTAATTAGTCAATGTATACTTATGATTCATGAATGGATTATATTAAAATGGAAACTAGGGTTTCCATGTGTGTGAATATCCTTGATGAACCCATGTGTGTCATGATGAGAATACTGAATGACATGATTCTCATAATTTTTTGAACTAAGATGACTTCTGAAACCCTAGAAATATTGTATTGAGTAGAGTATGAGAGATAATGCTCAAAGTTTTATATAATCCTATAAATGTGATGAAATTCATGATTGTAGGCATTAAATACTTCAAATGAATATAATGAGTCTTACTAATATGATCTAAGCATAATGCACATGTTTTAGTATGGCTTATGAAATGATGAGTAACCCTCATATAAATGTGGGTCCTTTTATACAAGCTATATACTAATGAATCATGAAGGATGATTAGAGATTATGGTGTAAGAAAACATAACCTAAACCATTATTATAAGAGTAGTAAAATAAAGGATGATTGTTGTTGATTATGGGAATGGCATTAGAATTCAATGACATGGTACACTTATCTATATATGAGAAATGATATGAAGAAAAATGTACTGAATGGTGATGGCAAGTTAAAGATGAAACTAATAAATTTATGATGGTGAAGTCTTTAAGGTTTTATTGTAATTACATGTGGTTTAACCAAAATTGATTGAAGTATACTAAAATTTGGCTTTGATGCGTGTTAATGAGAAGAGAAGAGTTGTATACCAAGTTATTTATGAATGATTGGTTCCAATAATTAATGAACATGACATGAAAGATGTTGAGATTAATGAATATGAAATGAAGGGAAAAAATGAGTATTAGTGGACGAGTTTAAGAACCCTACTCTAACCCTAAAATGATGAGTTAGATGATGCTAATGAGTAAAAATATCAAATGAGGGATGATGCTAATTATAAGAGTAGTAAGATTTGTTTCTAGTTTTGATAAAGTCAAATATGATTTGTGTTATCTTATTGTGAGATCCTTGATGTGACAATGATTTGTGAGAATTGTGAAGAAAGAAAAAGAATAATATTATCTGTGTTTTTCATATATATTGTTTATCGTCTTTGTCAATAATGAAGTGTTTTGTTTCTTATTATGGGTTTAGGAATAGGGATTATCTCTAATGGTTGGCATTTATGTTGATCGAAAGATAGGTGCCTACACGTGATATTAGAGCCTAGATTAGATGAGTCTTCATGTAAAATAGGATTTAAGACTAAATGATAATGTGGATGTTGAATATAATCTGAATGATGTGCATACTGACTGAACTTGGTATCCAGATACTCTGGTCAAGTACTTGTGGGCTGAGATAAGCTAGTATAGAACTGCTGACTTTATATCTTCTTGATGCCCTGACCAAGTATCCATATGACTACTATTTGGTAGTATAATAAGATGTATGAAGATAATGGTGATAAAACTGTGAAAGAGAAAAGGATTTTATAATTCAATATGGAACCTATGACAAGTAACAAATTTCTTATAAGATATATGAAAGCCTCATGGATTATGAATTCAATATCTAATGAGTTTGAAATTGGATATGAAATCTAAAATTGTGAAAAAGATCTATGAACTAAGATGCACACTAGACGATCTTCTTTATCAAGAAAATTGATAAATATGAATAATAATGTAGAATGGAATATAATCTTGATTTTATGAGATATATCATCAAATTTTAAATTGAATGTGAAGGTTTTGCGAACCAAATATTCATTAATAATGTATTACTAATATTTGTGATTTAAGTGTTTGTAATTCTAAGGAGAGATATGATGATGACAGGGGATGAAATATCCATTTAAATAAAAAAGGGGATATCATATGATAGAAAGATAAAATGGAAGTAATTCTAACTTGAAGTTGAGAGAGATGAACGATTAGGTGATGTGATATTCTTCTGCATCTTTTATTAGATTTGGGATGAAATCATATAAGGAGGGAAAAATTTGTAATGACCCATTTTTTAGATTAGTCACCTAATCAAGGTTTACTTGGATGATTACATGCTTAATCAGATTGATTATTATTTAAAAGTATGATTAATGATGGTAGTTTAATTTTTATGTTTTGAATATAATGAGAAGCTTTAATCATAGTTTTATTCACATAATTAGGGTGTAAGAATTGGAAACCCTAATAGACCAAAATTAGATTTTGATGGCATATGAATATAGAATGTGATAAGTATAGTGGTGTACTAAATGATTTTTAGTATTTTATCTACAGCTCTGATCTAGTTGATATTTGTCTCTAATTTGGAAAACTGAATTATAAGTTTTCTTGTAAAATATCAGAATTTATATTTTCTTTAGACCTATTTGTCGGTCGAGTTACAAACTCGACTACCCATTCTTTCATATTGAAATACAACAGTGTGGTAAATGAATTTTATCTTTCTATTCAAAAGTCTAATTGACCTGAAATTTTAAAAGAAATATGAAAACTTCTATTTATATATTCCTTTAAATTTTTGTAATTTTTGAATGATGTTTTAATTCTAAAGAAAGGGTATCGGTCAAGTTTGGAACTCGATCGAACATACTACTAACTACAATATAACTGTGCAGTATTGAATTTTTATTTATTTATTAGTATCTGAGAATAATGTGAAATTATGAGTGGAGATCGTAGACTTAGTGATACAAACCATGTTAAGTTTTCATAATTTTTGAGGATATGACCTCTGAAGTAAATGATTTACAGTAACATTTTACTGTCAGAAAATTCAGCTGAAATAAGAGAAAGTATAGTGAGGGGCCAATGTGCAAATTACCCAAGCACCTCAATTGCTCTATGTGGTCAACCTAACATACTAGGAGCTCTCATAATTCGTGATTTAATTCAGAAAAACAAAATCCTAGAGAGAGAGGAGGGCTAGAGTTTTGAGAGGAGAAAGTGGTGGAGATGTTGAGCTAGGGTTTTGTCGTCCAAGGAATGATCAAATCATGTAAGTTTAGCTTCTTTGGATATAATTTCATGGTGAATGCTCTCTCACATGTCAAGATTCCATCCCTCCTCTGATTTTATTCGAAATAACATCAAATCACCCCCTTTTGTCAATCTTTCTATCCTAATCTCAATTTCTAGGGTTTCCGTGTTGAGAGGAGGAAGAAATGGATTCAATCGATAGAGTTTAATTGGATTTCAAAAAATTAAGAGTTTGACATACAAATTTAAGGTCCTTGGAACCTGAGGTGAGTTCTATCTCCCTCCTAATATTTATATTCATGTTGAAAGCCTAATTTTATCTGGTTAAAATAATCAGAACCTTTTTTGTATCTGTATATGATTGGATATTGATTTGGAAAGATATTAGGGAATTAAATGCTACTAATTGTGACTATTTCTCTATAATTGAAACTTTGTTTAGTTATTGAAATATTGGTTGAGGATCCATGGAAAATTCTATGGATATATGACTATGCTATTTCATGTGAATGCTGCCTAAAAATCAACCTGATGGTCGATATGCTTGGAATTGAACGGACATGTATAGAATCATATTTAAATTATACTAGAATGTATTATACATGTATATTGTTGAATATTAATAGAGTTTAATATGATATATACATACTAATCCGTATGAGGTGACCATATTCTCTGATTAGGGTTTATGTTGAGGGACCGAATCAAATGAGCTAATTAGTCAATGTATACTTATGATTGATGAATGGATTATATGAAAATGGAAACTAGGGTTTCCACGTGTGTGAATATCCTTGATGAACGCATGTGCTTCATGATGAGAATACTGAATGATATGATTCTCATGATTTTTTGAACTAAGATGACTTCTTAAACCCTAGAAATATAGTATTGAGCAGAGTATGAGAGATAAAGCTCAAAGGTGTATATAATCCTGTAAATGTGATGAAATTCTTGATTGTAGGTATTAGATACTTCAAATGAATATGATGAGTCTTACTAATATGATCTAAGCATAATGCATATGTTTTAGCATGACTTATGAATTGATGAGTATCCCTCATATGAATGTGGGTCCTTTTATACAAACTATATACTAATGAATCCTAAAGGATGATTAGAGATTATGGTGTAAGAAGATGTATCCTAAACCATTCTTTTAAGCTAATGTGAGTAGTATAATAAAGGATGATCATTGTTGATTATGGGAATGGCATTAGGATTCAATGACATGGTACACTTGTCTATATATGGGAAATGATATGAAGAAAAATGTATTGAATGGTGATGGCAAGTTAAAGATGAAACTAATAGATTTATTATGTTGAAGTCTTTAAGATTTTATTTTGATTACATGTGGCTTAACACAAATTGATTGAAGTATACTAAATTGGAGTTTGATGCATGTTAATGAGAAGATAAGCATTGTATATCAAGTTAATTATGAATGATTGGTTCTAATAATTTAATGAACATGACATGAAAGACATTGAGACTGATGAATATGAAATGAAGGAAAAAGATGAGTATTAGTGAATGAGTTTAAGAACCCTACTCTTACCCTAAAATGATGATCTAGATTATGGTAATGAGTAAATATCTCAAATGAGGGATTAAGAATGCACATAATTATTGTTGAATACAATTAAAAGATGAGGTTCAAGCATTGAAATTGATATACCAGAATGTGTTCTTGGATTGTATTTGTTTGATATAATACTTGTACTCAGAGGATGGACTAATAGTATGGAATTCAAATGATGTTCAACATGTGTTGATTAATTAGCCTAACTGATGAATGTGAAATAAAATAAGAAGATAACTAAGTGTGCTATGTATGTCTACGCATGAAATCTATTTGCATCAATAGATACTAATGAAATAAGTATATGTTGTATGACAAAAATACTTTGAGTGTGATGAATGATATGAGATACATATATGCTTTTACTGTTGTTTGCTTTAATGTCTGTATGAATATTCGTTGAGAATTGTGACATAGAATGAACTGATAAGGAAGATGTCAAATTTGAATTTAACATGCATTGCTTACATTTGTAAAACCCTGATGATGGTAATTGTTGCATAATGAGATGACTTCTCGGCTGGAAGCCCACTGATTATGATAAACTCTAATGGGGTAAATTCTTTACAATGAGATTACGCCTCGGGATGAAAGCCCACTGATTATGATTAAAATCTTGATGGGGTTAATGCTTCATAATAAGATTATGTTTCGGGCTGAAAGCCCACTGTTGATGATTTCTATGAGATGATGTAGAAGATAAAAATATTCATATGTGTTGCAGTCTATAGATTTATTGTGCTTCTTTCTTTAATCATTGTCTTTCTTTATGAGATTAATATGTTCCATCTTATTCTAGTTATGTGAGAATATACCTATATGATATATGATGTTTTGAATTCTTTTAAGACGAGTAAAAGAGATTAATAACAAGTGAAATGATGAAACATCTAGCTAGGTGCCCTGAACACCATGAGTTTCCCCCGAGGAACACACTAGGGTAACAAAACAGATCTCCTTGTAGTAGTCAATGAATTATGAGAAAGGTTTTCCGGAGTGTGGATCGAGACCTTTAAGGTTAGACCACCAGGATTTAGGAGTGAGTCATCTAGAGTGTCTCTGGCCCTAAATCATTGTGGTGAAAGTCTATGTGCATATGGAATAGACTCTCATGAATGAAATATGCGAAATGATGTGATATATGATATATTGTCTTGTTGGTTCCTATCTCATGTACCTGAGATGAGGACGCGAGCCTCTTTAGGAAACCCTAAGGTGGCCATGGACTGTTGTTGATATCTTAGGGTGGCCGACTAAACCCTAAGATAGTGAAGGTGAGTCGTTGACACGAGAATCAGGCGTGGCGAATTCTTCTTAGTGAGGTACAAGACAAGTAGTTTCAGGGCAAATGAATACAAGATGACAAGCCGTGTAGAGCATGATTTGGATATTTGTTACGTTCCTTATATTGTTAGTTGATGATTTATCATTGTTGCTTATGTTTCTTATTGTGGAAAATTATCATTCTATCATAGAAATTGATCTGTTTCATATTATGATTAGTCGTGTTGACAAGTAGTAAATGTTGGGATTTATATCCACTCTTAATATGATTTGGATTTCTTGTCATTTGACAGTATTGTTTGTTAGACATGCCTTATGTGTGATTCAACTTCAAGACTGCAGTATGTGTTCCTGGTCCGGCTGGTGGAGTGTCAAAGATGATGTTATTGTTATATATTGATTCAAAATGTTTAGAAATTGACTTGTTACTCATGCAAAAGGATTATTAATCTGATCTAAGAAGTATCTATTGAATTGTTCATAAACATAATCTAATTTAAAAAAAAAGTTATAATTGGTTTAAGTAATTGCCTTATCTCCTGATTAGATTATCATTGTAAATTGAATTTTATTAGATGATAGAACTATTTGTTAGACTTTTGATATCAACATGTTTCATTTAAACTTAAATAATTAATATCATGTTGATGCATGTACCTAGCTTCAGTGGGAGGTATCCACTCACTGGGGCTCTATATGAATCTCATGAGGTTGTTTTAAATGTTTTTAGGTATAATGCTATCCAGCTGAGAGGTCATGACAAGGATATAAATAGAATAATCGAGTTATATTAGATTTTCCATGTACACTCTCTTTCCCAAGATGGGTAGTATATTGAGTTTGTTCTTTCATGTACATGTATTTGACGTAAACTATACTACATGTGAGCAGTAAGGTTTGATTTTGGTTTTGATAAAGTTGAATATGATTTGTGTTATCTTATTGTGAGTTCCTTGATGTGAGAATGATTTGTGAGAATTGTGAAGAACAAAAAAGAAAAAACTTATTTGTGTTTTTCATATATTTTGTTTATCATCTTTGTCAATAATGAAGTGTATTGTTGCTTCATCTGGGTTTAGGAATAGGAATTCTCTCTAATGATTGTCATTTATTATGATCAAAAGAGAGGTCCCTACAATGTGGTATCAGAGCCTAGGTTAGATGAGTCTACAGGGACAATAGGATTTAAGACCAAATGATAATGTGGATGTTGAATATAATCTGAATGATGCGCATACTGACTGAACTCGATATCCAGATACTTTGGTCAAGTATTTTGGTATTGAGATAAACTAGTATGGGACTGTCGACTGTACATATTTTGGGTGCCCTAACCAAGTATCCAAATGACTATAGTTTGGTAGTATAATAAGATGCATGAAAACATGGTGATAAAATGGTGAAAGAGAAAAGGATTTTATTATTTAATATGGAACCTATGACAACTAACAAATTTCATAAGATAAATATGAAAGCCTCATGGATTATGAGGTCAATATCTAACGAGTTTGAATCTGAATATGAAATATAAAATTGTGAAAAAGAGTTATGAGCTAAGATGCACACTAGATGATCTTTTTTTTGGTAAAGTCAGGAGGTATCTATTCATCTCGCCCCCCTCATGCAAGAAAAATCATTAGAGGTAATACAATTAACATTATTGTTGTCTAAAGGAAACTTGGTAGTACTACTACCATTACATAGTTCAGACCTAATTATATTCTCTAATTTAGTAGGAACATTTTTGTAGGATATGAAATGCATCCCAGATTTTTGGTGGCACTTTGCCAAGGCATCTGATACCTTATTCCCTTCTCTCTTAGTGTGGAACACCCTCCATTGAGTCCTCATATTCTCCATGATCCTCCTGCTAATAGTGGTTGTCTTGGGACTATCTTTTGGTTCTTTCCTCAATGCCTCATAGGCAAGTAAAGAATCAAACTCTATGTTAACCTTCTCTAACTCCAGATTAGCAGCCAGGTTCATAGCTAGCTCAATAGCTTGGATATCTACCATGAGAGTACTTTCATCCTTCATCCTCTTACTCCACCCACCCCTCCATTTTCCCTAGCAGTCTCGACAAATTTCTACTATACAGGTCTTACCTTTCTTGAAGGAGGCATCTATGTTGAACTTGAGGACATCATGTTGCGGTGGGTGACAAGTAACCTCCTTCCTGACCTCCACCCTACCTCTCACCTTGCTCCCTACCTTCGACAGTCGTCTAACTTCATCTTGGATCCTTTGGACCTGACAACTGGTACTCTCCAGCGCATTTTCAAAGATTTCTTTGTTTTTGCATCACCAGATGTACTGGCAACCTATGATCATGGTGTCACCCTGTGTGCCTTGCATCCTGACTTGAAGCATCACCCACTTCCAGACGTCATTCTTGTTAAATAAGTTGTCCCAAAGGTTCTGATCCAGTAGGTCCTTCCACACAGGTTTTGCTCTATTGCAATCACACAGAGCATGTAAGGTGGTTTCTTCCTCACTTCCACACCTAGGGCAGGTACTGTCATCCACCATGTGACGAATCTTTCTACGACTGTTAGTTAATAGTGCATTATGTCCTACTAGCCACAGAAACATCTTTACTCTAGCTGAGAGGTTAGCTTTCCAAATAAGCTCCCACTTGCCTTCAGTCTTGACATCTTTGTGATCTCAAAGACGCTTGTAGGCACTCTGAGTAGTGAAACTGCCTTCCTCACTATGTATCCAAGCCTTCAGATCATTCTCATTAGTATTACTAGGTATTTGTATCCATTTAATCTTAGCTATGTCCTCTTTAGAGATCCACATGTTTAAGAACTCCTCATCCCACTTATTATCCATGTTTATGAGACTAGATACCTTGAGATCTTTGAGTTCATCCGAAATGGGTTGTTTAGTCCTCCCTAATAACTTGTATGATGAATCCCACCATTTATCCTCCCAAAAATTTATGGACTCACCGTTGATAGGGATCTAGAAGGAGTTATCCTCAATGAACTCTCTGCACTTGAAGACTGCCCGTCCAAGTCTGGAGATATTAGGGATCATATGATTCTTCTACCGAAGAAATCTAATATGCATGCTTCTGCACCAGGGTGAGATTCTGCCAGTAGTAGCCTCCCAATGATGCTTGCTAATGAGGGTGAGGTTCCATTCCCTCATAGCTTTGATACCCAATCCACCCTCTTTTTTGCTGGCCATCATTTTATTCCAAGCCACCAGTGACATAGGATGACTCTTATGTCCACCGCCCCAGATAAATGACCGGATACTACTATCAATTCTGTCACAGATCTTCATGAGGAGGACAGACATTTGCATCATGTAGCTGGGGATGGCACTCAGGCTGGACTTGGCCATAACCACCCTACCTGTAAATGATAAACATCTAGCAGACCACGCATTTATGTTGTTGCTAATTTTGTCCAATAACCCCCCCCCCCATACATCTCATGTCTCACTCTGCCATGGATGAGAGGAACACCAAGGTACTTCCCCATATCTGACACTTTCGAGAAGCCACTGATACATCATAAACATTTCCTGGTTCTTGAAGGTATGCTTTTAGAGAAGTATATACAAGACTTAGCAATGGATATCGACTGTCCTGAAACCTCCCCAAAGTCCTCAAAGAATTGGAGTACTATCTTCATTTGAGCCTCCGTTGCATTGGCGAACAAGATCATGTCGTCTGCAAAACACAGATGGGAAATAAGAGGCATGTTGGCATTGAGCTTGCCAGGAGTCCACCTTTTGTCAAACACCTTGTCTTTGATAAGCTGGCTAAGACTTTCCAGACATAGAACGAAGAGATACGGAGCCAATGGATCTCCTTGTCTTAGCCCTCGTGTAGCTTTAAACCTCCCTGCAGCCTTCCCTTACCAGATAACAGTATCCTGTCCACCTGTGATCGAGTTCATGATATGTGATATTATGTTTCCCAGATATCGATCTTCTTTAAAGTGTCTTCCATGAACAGCCATGTCATTTTGTCATAGGCCTTCGAGAGATCCACCTTGATGGCCATAGATTTAGGTCCTCCCCTTCTTCACATAATATGTAAAATCTCCCGAACAACTACTATGTTGTCTGATATTCTTCTACGTGGAATGAAGGCGCTCTGAGCTGGTGAGATCCACATCTACATATGAGCCTTGATCCACTCTACAATCACTTTAGAGGCTAGCTTGAGAACCAAGTTGTTAAGAGAGATGGGGTGGAATTGTGCACATCTATCTGGTTTACTCACTTTGGAATCAAGACTATATTTGCATTGCACATTTGATCTGTGAGATTATCTCCTTCCAGTGCACTCTTAATGGTCTGTAATGTGGAGTGTTTCATAGTATGCCAATTCAACATCATGAATGACCCATCTACACCATCGGGATCTTGTAAACACTAGATGATCTTCTGTATGAAGAAAATTGATGAATGTGAATAATAATGTAGAATGAATTATAATCTTGATTTTATGAGATATATCATCAAATTTTAAATTGAATGTGAAGTTTTATGTGAATTAAATCTTGATAAATAATGTATTACTAATATTTGTGATTTAAGTGTTTGTAATTCTAAGGAGAGATATGATTATGACAAGGGATGAAATATCCATCTAATGCAAAAAGGGGATATCATATGAAAGAAAGATAAAATGGAAGTGTTTCTAACTTGAAGTCAAGAGAGATGAATGATTAGGTGATATTAAATTCTTTTGCATCTTTTATTGGATTTTGGGACAAAATCCTATAAGGAGGAGAGAATTTGTAATGATCCGTTTTCAGATTAGTCATCTAATCAAGGTTTACTTGGATGATTGCATGCTTAATCAGATTGATTATAGTTTAAAAGTGTGATTAATGGTGGTAGTCTAATTTTGATGCTTTGAATATAATGAGAATCTTTAAGTATAGTTTTATTCCCAGAGTTAGGATGTAAGAATTGGAAATCCTAATCGACCCAAATTAGGTTTTGATGGCGTATGAATATAGAATTTGATAAGTATAGTGGTGTACTAAATGATTTTTAGTATTTTATCTACAACTCTGATTTAGTTGAAATTTGTCTATGATTTGGAAAACTCAATGATAAGTTTTGTAAAATATTAGAATTTTAGATTTTTCTTTAGTCCTGTTTGTCAGCCGAGTTACAAACTCGATTGACCATTCTTTCATATTGAAATACAACAATGTCGTAAATGAATTTTATCTTTTTATTGGAACGTCGATTTGACCTAAAATTTTAAATGATGTTTGGAAACTTCGATTTATACATGTTGTTACATTTTAATAATTTTTGGATTATTTTGGATGATGTTTTAACTCTACAGAGACGAGTATCAGTCAAGTTTGTAACTCGACCGACCATACTACTGACTGCAATATAATAGTGTAGTACTGAATTTTTATTTATTTATTGGTAATGCTACATAATGTGAAATTTTAAACAGAGCTCGTACACTCAATGATTCACACCATGTTTATTATTCATAATTTTTGGAGGATGTTTGACCTCTAAAGTAAAAGATTTACAGTAACATTTTAATGATGGAAAATTCAGCTAAAATAAGAGAAAGTATAGTGAGGGGCCAATCTACAAATTACCCAAACACCTCAATTGATCTATATGGTCAACCTAACACACAGAGAAACAAAATCCTAAAGAGAGAGGAGATATAGGGTTTTGAGAGGAGAAAGTGATGAAGATGCTGAGATAGGGTTTTGTCGTCCAAGGAATGATGAAATCATGTAAGTTTAGCTTCTTTGGATATAGTTTTATGGTGATACTTATCTCACATGTCAAGATTTTGTCCCTCCTCTGATTTGATTCTATATCACATCAAATCACCCCTTTTGTCACTCTTTCTCTCCTAATCTCCATTTGTAGGGTTTCTGAGTTGAGAGGAGGAAGAAATGGATTCAATTGATAGAGTTTGATTGGATTTCCAAAAATTTAGAGTTTGACCTACGAATTTAAGGTGCTTGGAACTTGAGGTGAGTGCTTATATCCCTCCTAAGCTTTTTATTAATGTTGAAATCCTAATTATATCCGGATAATATAATCAGAAACCTTGCTTGTATCTGTATATGATTGGATATTGATTTGGAAAGATATAAGGGAATTATATGCTATTGATTTTTATTATTTCTCTTTGATTGGAACTTTATTAGTTCCTAATTTATTAATTGAGGGTCCATAGAAAATCCTATGGATATATGACTATGCTATTTCATGTGAATGTTGCCAAAAAATTTGCCCAATTGTCGATATGCTTGGAATTGAATGGACATGTATAGAATCATATTTGAATTATACTAGAATGTATTATACAAGTGTATTGTTGAATGTTAATGGAGTTTAATATGATATCTACATAATGATAAGTATGTGGTGACCATATTCCCTGATTAAGGTTTATGTTGAGGGATTTAATCAAACGAGCTAATTAGTCAGTGTATACTTATGATTGATGAATGTATTATATAAAATGGAAACTAGGGTTTCCATGTGTGTGAATATCCTTGATGAACCCATGTGCGTCATGATGAGAATACTAAATGATATGCTTTTCATGGTTTGATGAACTAAGATGACTTCCTAAATCCTAAAAATATAGTATTGAGCCGAGTATGAGAGATAAGGCTCAAAGTTGTATATAATCCTATAAATTTGATGAAATTCCTTATTGTAGGTATTAAATACTTAAAATGAATATGATGAGTCTTACTAATACGATCTAAGCATAATGCATATGTTTTAGTATGCCTTATGAAATGATGAGTGTCCCTCATATGAATTTGGGTCCTTTTATACAAGCTATATACTAATGAATCGTGAAGGATGATTAGAGATTATGGTGTAAGAAGATGTAACCTAAACCATTCTTTTAAGCTAAAGTGAGTAGTATAATAAAGAATGATAATCGTTGATTATGAGAATGGCATTAGAATTCAAGGACATGGTACACTTATCTATATATGAGAAATGATATGAGGAAAAAATGTACTGCATGGTGATGGCAAGTTAAAGATGAAACTAATAAAGTTATTACAATGAAGTCTTTAAACTTTTATTTTAGTTACATGTGGCTTAACCTAAATTGATTGAAATATACTAAAATTGGACTTTGATGCATGTTAATGAGAAGAGAAGCATTACATATCAAGTTAATTATGAATGATTGGTTCCAATACTTTAATGAACATGACATGAAAGATGTTGAGACTAATGAATATGAAATGAAGGAAAAAGATGAGTATTAGTGGATGAGTTTAAGAAACCTACTCTAACCCTAAAGTGATGAGTTAGATAGTAATGAGTAAAGATCTCAAATGAGGGATTAAATAGTGCACATAATCATAGTTGAATACAATTAAAAGATGAGGTACAAGCATTGAAATTGATATACAAGAATGTGTTCTTGGATTATGATTGTTTGATAGAATACTTGTACTTAGAGGATGGACTAATATTACGGATTTCAAATGATGTTCAACATGTGTTGATTAATAAGCCTAACTAAAGAATGTGAAATAAAACAAGAAGAGAACTAAGTGTGCTATGTATGTCTATGCATGAAATCTATTTGCATCCATTGATATTGGATGAAATAAGTATATGTTGTATGACAAATCTATTCCAAGTGTGATGAATGATATAAGATACCTATATGTTTTTACTATTTCTAGATTTAATGTCTCTGTGAATATTTGTTGAGAATTGTGACATAGAATGAACTAATAAGGAATATGTTGAAATCGAATTTAACATGCACTCCTTACATTTGTAAAACCCTAATGCGGGTAATTTTTGCATAACGAGATGATGTCTCGGGATGAAAGCCCACTGATTATGATTAAACCCTGATGGGGTAAGTGCTTTACAATGATAATATGCCTCGAACTGAAAGCCCACTGATTATGATCAAAACCTCAATGGGTAAATGCTTCATAATAAGATAATGTTTCGGGCTTAAAGCCCACTGTTGATGATTTCTATGAGATGATGTAGAAGATAAAAATAATCATATGTGTTGCAATCTTCATATTTATTGTGCTTCTTGTTGGGTTTTACGGGAGGCAGAGAAGCAGCGGAAACAAAAAAATTTCTCCCAAAACCCAGAACAAAAGGAATCGCGTCAATGTCTATATAATAGGAAAGATAGTTTGTGGATGCATACCTTGTCCCGAGGCTTGCTCGGTGACAGTACCTCACACGTTGCGCGGTCTTCACCTCCGGTCTTGGACGGTGTCTGTGCAGCTCCTGGTCGCACCAGGACTGAAGACTCCTGGTCTCACCGGGACTGTCGGGATTGACAGTTGTCCTCTGAGCGACAGAGGTCTCCCGCCTCTGCATTCGTCCACACGGACTGCCTGGAACTCCGATCTCCTTGTCCCACAAGGAATCAGAAGGAGTCACACCCTCCTGTTGGTGTACTAGTCGCCAACACACTCTCCTGCCACCATTCGCTTTCTGCAGTTGTCTTTCCCTTGATGTGTCTCCCTTATCGGGTAGCACTTTCTCGGGCTCTCTCTCGGTTACCAAAACCAGAGAGAACGACAACTTCACAGAGCAACTGGTTGCACTAGGTTGTGCTTTGAGAAGCCCCCAATACCCCTATATATAGGAGGGTCATGGGACAAGGTTCTCTATCCCGAGCAATGCGGGACTAAAGCAGGAGTAGAAGGGTTCGAGATTTTCCACAAAAAACAACCAACTCACAACCTGAATCGATCATTTCATAAATGAAACGGTCGGTTGGGGATCTGAGCCGGTCGGTTGACACCTCAACCGATCGGTTGGGACCCATGAATCGGTCGGTTCACTTTTGAACCGGTCGGTTCATGGTCCTGATCAGTTCCCGATTGACTTTCTTTCTTTTGTTTCTAATTGGTATCGAATACCAATCCTTGTTCCAATCAAATTGGGCAAGTGAATCGAAAGGAAATTTCTCACCAATCTTACTTTCCCAACTTGCCCAGTTGCAACAGTTGAACTGATCGTTTCAACACTTGAAGCAATCGTTCACCCTGTCCATGAGTCGATCGACTCACCACCTGAGCCGATCGGTTCACCAAGATGAGCCGATCAGTTCATCACATGAGCCGATCGGTTGGGAGTACATATTGTGCAGAATCAGTCAATTGCGGTTTCAATCAATCTGATACTCTAATCAATCAGTCCAACACCTTGAACAATATGATACTGAGATATCAATTGATTGAGTGTTTAATTGAACTACTAAACTCCTTTATTAATCAATCTAAACATGTTTGTGGAAAAAACTCCTCTTCCAGGTTAAATCCTATGTGTGTGACCCTGCAGGTCCATTTCACGTTGGCAGTGAAAGTCCATAACACTTATGACCTCACAAGCAAAGAGCGATGCCTAGTCACACATCAGTGCTACCCAAGTGAAATAGAAAGTTGGAGAACAACTTTCAATCCTACAATCCGTGAATGGTGTTACAGTGAATGTATAATTCCTTTGTCACTAATATCCTGAATGAACTCAAGGCATGGAACAGTCATCCTGTCAATGTTCATTCATTTCCTTGATCTTAGAGCAGACTGGGTGAGATGTGTGTGACATCAATATCACATATTGATTCACACGTGCATGCGCATGCCTTTCTCAATCCTACTCATCAAGTGGCCAAGGACATCAAACTCCCTCAAGAGGGACAAATCCCATATCTATCACTCACCCCTCAAAATCCCCATGTGTCAAAGCCACCCAATCATCACCTTTATAACAACCCATGTTTCAGGACTGCGTTTGATGATGTCAAAGTGTACCCAAAGACATGTGTTGAGTGTAGTGATTTCAGGTCTAAGAATCACACTCACCACCATCACTGTGAGAGCTGATTGTGACTACCAAGTCATGGTTCCATGTGTCACTCTCACGGTGGGTCTGTCTGGTACCTTGTTCTCTAACAAGTACCTATGTGCTTGGTTTGATATCATTATATCATGACTAATGAGATTCTGTCATCAACCAACACACAATCTAGTCTTTAGTGTTATTGATGTCTATGGTTATTTCCACAATAACAACTGACTAGGGACCAAACAAGAATGTATACTCTTGACATCCGCATGATCTCATCGTTTAGGTCCTTAACCTAAAAGCATACGTCATTGAGTAAAATCATTCTTTAGACATCTATCATGTTACACCATCATCTCAGAAATAGTTTAAACATATAGATTGGAAGTTGCCTTTATTATTATTCAAATCATTTACAAAGTATCCCACTACAATCATCATATGACTTTCTCTATGGGCATACATACCAACAGACTCCCACTTGCACTTAGAGCCAGTCACCAAGGAACCTCAGTCCTTGTGACCTAGCATGACCATCATGCTTCTGCTGAGAAAGGGCTTTAGTAAGTGGATCGGCTATGTTGTCTTCAGTTGGTACTTTGCAAATCTTCACATCTCCTCGATGTACGATCTCTCGTATGAGATGGAAGTGCCGCAGTATGTGCTTGGACCGCTGATGTGATCTGGGTTCCTTAGCTTGTGCAATAGCTCCATTATTGTCACAATAAAGCTCAATTGCATCACAGCTACTAGGAACTACACCAAGTTCAGAAATGAACTTCCTGATCCACACAACCTCCTTTGCTGCATGTGAAGCAGCAATATACTCGGCCTCTGTAGTAGAATCGGCAACAGTTTCTTACTTGGAACTCTTCCAGCTCACAGCTCCATTATTAAGGCAAAATACAAATCCTGACTGTGATCTGTAATCATCTTTATCGGTTTGGAAGCTTGCATCGGTGTAACCCTTTACAACCAGCTCTTCCTCGCCGCCGTAAACAAGAAACTAATCCTTAGTCCTTCGCAAGTACTTAAGGATGTTCTTTACGGCTGTCCAGTGAGCATCCCCGGGATCTGACTGGTATCGGCTCGTCATGCTTAGAGCATACGAGACATCTGGGCGTATGCACAACATAGAATACATGATGGATCCGATGGCTGATGCATATGGGATCCCATTCATACGCTCCCTCTCTTCATAAGATTGGGGACTTTTAGCTCTAGAGATGGTGACTCCATGTAACATGGGGATGTTGCCTCTCTTTGAGTTCTCCATGTTGAACCGCTTCAGCACTTTGTCAATGTACGTGCTCTGACTTAGTCCGAGAAGCCTTCTAGATCTATCTCTATAGATCTTAATTCTTAGAATGTAGGATGCTTCTCCTAAGTTCTTCATTGAGAAAGTATTCCCAAGCCAAGTCTTTACCTTCTCTAAGGCTAAGACATCATTCCCCATTAAAAGTATGTCATCCACATACAATATGAGGAATGTGGTCGAGCTCCCACTAACCATCTTGTACACACAAGGTTCATCTTCATTTTGAGTAAAGCCAAACACTTTGACTTCCTCATCAAATCGAAGATTCCAACTCCGAGATGCTTGCTTCAATCCATAGATTGACCTTTGTAGCTTACAGACTTTATTGGCATTCTTTGGATCTACAAACCTTCAGGTTGTGTCATGTACACATCCTCATTTATATTCCTATTAAGGAATGCAGTTTTAACATCCATCTGCCAAATCTCATAGTCATAATAAGCTGCAATAGCAAGCATGATCCTGATGGACTTAATCATGGAAACTGGAGAAAAGGTTTTTTCATAGTCAACACCTTGAACTTGTCGAAATCCCTTCGCAACCAATCTGCCTTTATAAGTTTGCACATTGCCATCCATGTCAGTCTTTTTCTTAAAGACCCACTTGCACCCTATGGGTTTTACCCCTTCGGGTGGTTCCACCAAAGTCCATACTTTGTTGGAGTACATGGATTCCATCTCGGATCTCATGGATTCAAGCCATTTCTCAAAATTTGGTCCCTCCAAAGCCTCTACGTAGGTAGTTGGATCATCATCTATGATCAACTCACCACCTTCCTGAGTTACAAGGTATCCAAACCTCTCAGGTTCAAGGCGGGTCCTACTAGATCTATGAGGTCCTTGTATTACCTGAGGAGAATGAGTTTCCACAACACCTTGTGAATCTCCATTTTCCTCTCGTACATCTACCGGTTCAATGTTTTCTTGTTGGGCTTGAACCTCTTCAAGCTCTATTTTCCTCCCACTGTTTCCTTTGGAAATAAATTCCTTCTCTAGGAACACAGTTGTCCTGGCGACAAACACTTTGTTGTCAGTAGGGTGGTATAGATAGTATCCCCTCGTTTCCTTGGGGTATCCAACAAAATAACATTTATCGGATTTGGGTCCAAGCTTATCAGGAAACATTTTCCTAACGTAAGCCTCACACCCCCAAATCTTCAGAAAAGACAAATCGGGACGCTTCCCAGTCCATATCTCATATGGTGTCTTTTGAACCGATTTAGATGGTACACGGTTAAGTGTTAACGTGGCAGTTTTAAGAGCATGACCCCAGAAAGAAATTGGAAGATCAGCAAAACTCATCATTGATCACACCATATCCAACAATGTGTGATTCCTTCTTTCAGACACACCGTTATGCTGTGGTGTTCCTGGCGGAGTCCATTGTGATACAATACCACGGGCTCGCAGAAGGTCCTCAAACTCCTGGCTTAAGTATTCCCCACCTCAATCGGATCAAAGTGTCTTAATACTTTTACCAAGTTGGTTCTGTACTTCATTCATGAACTCCTTGAACCTTTCAAGGGTTTCTGACTTATGCTTCATTAGGTACACATAGCCATACCTACTGAAATCATCAGTGAAGGTAATGAAGTATTGATACCCATTTCTGGTATTAGTTCTAAAGGCCCACATACATTAGTATGTACGAGTCCTAATAGATCACTAGCTCTCTCACCTTTACCTGAAAAGGGAGTCTTGGTCATCTTGCCCAACAAACAAGATTCACATGTCTCTATTGATTCATAATCAAAAGAGTCTAGATAACCATCTTTATGGAGTCTAGAAATGTGCTTCTCATTTATGTGCCCTAGACAATAATGCCAAATATATGTTTCATTTGAGTTGTTGAGTTTTTGCCTTTTGGTGTTTACGTTGTATACATTTGTCTCTAGATCTATCAAGTATAGACCATAAGACATTGGGGCACTGCCATAAAAGATCCCATCTTTAGAAATGGAACATTTTCCATTCTTAATAAGAAATTAAAATCCATCCTTGTCCAAACAAGAGACAGAAATGATATTCCTATTTATGGGAGGTACATAATAGCAATTCTTTAACTCTATTATTATCCCACTTGGTGGAGTTAACTCATAGGTTCCTACGGCACTGGCGGAAACTCTTGCCCCATTGGCAACACGTAGTTTAACCTCGCCTTTCCCCAAAGGCCTACTTCTCTTAAGATCCTTCACATTTGAACAAATGTGAGATCCGCATCCGGTATCAAGTACCCATGAAGAAGAAGTAGTAAAGTTAATCTCTATCATGTATACACCAGAAGTAGAGATCTCTATCTCCAACTTCTTCTTCCATCATTCCTTCCATCCTCTCCATGTAGAAGAAATTGGTTTGGCGAGAGAACCCTTCTCTCCCTTACCTTTCGTTCCATTGATCTCTATCAATGAACTTTCTTTCTTCTTCACCAACGCATTAAGCGTACATAGAGTAGATTCAAAGGCTCCTGGTATATCTGGATTGTGCAGAACACTTCTCACATTCCTCAACCAGTTATGGAATTTATTCTCAATTAATTTGCCCATTTTAAAAGATGATTCTTTTGCCATTCTATAAGAGAAAATTGCATTTTGTCAAAAACTTTTTGATTTTATTTGAATAAAATTTGACGATAGTTAATTAGGCCTTTAATTAATTACCGCTCCCACTATTTTGACTCAAATTGACAGCCCTCACCATCAATTCAGAAGATTGCAACGTACAATCTTCTAGTGGGTCAAGATCCTGAAATCCTCTGAGCCATGGACCAGCTTGGGCTGTCACCCACAACTCAGATCTTCCAGGTAGACAACTCTTGCCAATTGCATCATATGAAACTTTTGAAAGATGTCATATGCAACTCCTTGCCATGATCATCTCCATGCCTCAAGGTGCTAGATCCTATATAGGTCACCTTGTGAAGTCTGACCCAAAGCCAACACGATGAACATGCACCCTGCTTGGGCAGACCCACACATTCATCCATCACGCTTCCACGAGATAGACTATGCACCACGCTTGGGCGTGCACACACTTGGTCGATCAAGCTTTTCACGTGTGTCACATTTGGAAGGCATCTAAAACTTTAATATTTAATAAGGGATTTGGTTTTTATATACATATACATATCCAATCACCACAATATATAGTATGTATCATGTACATGCTATATCCCACATAAAACATGCAAAAACGATAAAAGCAATGATTATGGCCATCCTATTGTGATTCCTCGAGCCAAGAGGAATCATGGTCATCTAGGTCTACATTACATGCAACCTGTATAAGATGAAATCTGTACCTTCCTTTCTGGGTTTGATCAGCTTGTCTCCATGACCGATCGGCTCGCCATCAAGTTGGTTGTTCGGGTGCCACTAGCCGATCGACTGGCGCCTCCAACCGATCGGTTCACCGGTCGTCGTGCATCTCCTCAGGTCGCCACCCGCTCGTCTCGCTCCTTGAACCGGTCGTCTGGAACACCAACCGATCAGTTCACGCCTTGAACCGATCGTCTCAGGTCATCCGCCAGGTCGTTCACCATTCTTTGACATAACAGGAAATAAAAATCTATCCTATTTACAATTGAATTGTGAAACCCTGAGTTAAATTCGGGGGGAGCAAAGGTAGGAAAAGAAATCTCGAATTATTTCGAGTTACATCAAGAATAGGAGAAAAGGGAATCAGTGCGCAGACCGAGATGCAAGAAACCACATACAACCACACACATATATAGGATTTATAGGCCATAACCATGCTACACATCCACGACAAAACTCGTTTAAGGACGACGTGTATCGAGTGCATTAATATTACATATCATATATGTATATTTGGGGTTTGTGGATTGGACATGTATAAAGCCAATTTTATTCGCATCGTATGCAATAAATAAAGGCGACAAACCAAAATCAATCATATCGATAATCCTAAAATATAGAGCAGTTGACGTGGCTCTGATACCACTGTTGGGTTTTACGGGAGGCAGAGAAGCAGCGGAAACAAAAAAAATTCTCCCAAAACCCAGAATAAAAGGAATCGCGTCAACGTCTATACAATAGGAAAGATGGTTTGTGGATGCATACCTTGTCCCGAGGCTTGCTCGGTGACAGTACCTCACGCCTTGTGCGGTCTTCACCTCCGGTCTTGGATGGTGTCTGTGCAGCTCCTGGTTGCACCGGGACTGAAGACTCTTGGTCTCACTGGGACTATTGGGATTGACAGTTGTCCTTCAAGCGATAGAGGTCTCCCGCCTCTGCAGTCATCCACACGGACTGCCTGGAACTCCGATATTCTTGTCCCACAAGGAATCGGAAGGAGTCGCACCCTCCTGTTGGCGTACTAGTCGCCAACACACTCTCCTGCAACCAGTCACTTTCTGCAGTTGTCTTTCCCTTGCTGTGCCTCCCTTATCGGGTAGCACTTGCTCGGGCTCTCTCTCAGTTACCAAAACCAGAGAGAATGACAACTTCACAGAGCAACTGGTTGCACTGGGTTGTGCTTTGAGAAGCCCCCAATACCCCTATATATAGGAGGGTCATGGGACATGGTTCTCTATCCCGGGCAATGCGGGACTAAAACAGGAGTAGAAGGGTTCAAGATTTTCCACAAAAACAACCAACTCGCAACCTGAACCGATCGTTTCATAAATGAAACGGTCGGTTGGGGATCTGAGCCGGTCGGTTGACACCTCAACCGATCGGTTGGGACCCATGAACCGGTCGGTTCGTGGTCCTGATCAGTTCCCGATTGACTTTCTTTCTTTTTTTTCTAATTGATATCGAATACCAATCCTTGTTCCAATCAAATTGGGCAAGTGAAACGAAAGGAAATTTCTCACCAATCTTACTTTCCCAACTTGCCCAGTTGCAACAGTTGAACCGATCATTTCAACACTTGAAGCAATCATTCACCCTGTCCATGAGTCGATCGACTCACCACCTGAGCCGATCGAATCACCACCTAAGCCGATCGGTTCACCAAGTTGAGTCGATCGGTTCATCACATGAGCCAATCGGTTGGGAGTACAGATTGTGTAGAATCAATCAATTGCGGATTCAATCAATCTGATACTCTAATCAATCAGTCCAACACCTTGAACACTATGATACTGAGCTATCAATTGATTGAGTGTTTGATTGCACTACTAAACTCCTTTAGTAATCAATCTAAACATGTTTGTGGACAAAACTCCTCTTCCAGGTTAAATCCTATGTGTGTGACCCTGCAGGTCCATTTCACGTTGGCAGTGAAAATCCATAACACTTATGACCTCACAAGCAAAGAGCGATGCCTAGTCACACATCAGTGCTACCCAAGTGAAATAGAAATTTGGAGAACAACTTTCAATCCTACAATCCGTGAATGGTGTTATAGTGAATGTATAATTCCTTTGTCACTGATATCCTGAATGAACTCAAGGCATGGAACAGTCATCCTGTCAACGTTCATTCATTTCCTTGATCTCAGAGCAGACTGGGTGAGATGTGTGTGACATCAATATCACATATTGATTCACACGTGCATGCACATGCCTTTCTCAATCCTACTCATCAAGTGGCCAAGGACATCAAACTCCCTCAGGAGGGACAAATCCCATATCTATCACTCACCCCTCAAAATCCCCATGTGTCAAAGCCACCCAATCATCACCTTTATAACAACCCATGTTTTAGGACTGCGTTTGATGATGTCAAAGTGTACCCAACGACATGTGTTGAGTGTAGTGATTTCAGGTCTAAGAATCACACTCACCACCATCACTGTGAGAGATGACTGTGACTACCAAGTCATGGTTCCATGTGTCACTCTCACGGTGGGTCTGTCCGGTACCTTGTTCTCTAACAAGTACCTATGTGCTTGGTTTGATATCATTATATCATGACTAATGAGATTCTGTCATCAACCAACACAAAATCTAGTCTTTAGTGTTATTGATGTCTATGGTTATTTCCACAATAACAACTCACTAGGGACCAAACAAGAATGTATACTCTTGACATTCGCATGATCTCATCGTTTAGGTCCTTAACCTAAAAGCATACGTCATTGAGTAAAATCATTCTTTAGACATCTATCATGTTACACCATCATCTCAGAAACAGTTTAAAGATATAGATCGGAAGTTACCTTTATTATTATTCAAATCATTTACAAAGTATCCCACTACAATCATCATATGACTTGCTCTATGGGCATACATACGAACACTTCTTGCTTTAATCATTGTCTTTCTTGATAAGCATAATATGTTCCATGTTATTCTAGTTTTGCGAGAACATTGATATATGATGTTTTGGATTCTTTGAGATGAGTAAAAGAGATTAATAACAAGTGAAATGATGAAACATCTAGCTAGGTGACCTAAACACCATGAGTTGCCCCCGAGAACCACACTGGGGAAACAAAATGGATCTCCTTGTAGTAGTCAATGAATTATGAGAAGGATTTTCGGAGTGTAGATCAAGACCTTTAAGGTTAGACCACCAGGATTTAGGAGTGAGTCATCTGTGCTCTAGCCCTGAATCCTTACTGTGAAAGTCTATGTCTAGATGGAATAGACTCTGATGAAATGAAATATGTGAAATGTTGTGATGTGTGGTACACTTGTTTGTTGGTTCCTATCACATGTACTTGAGATCAGGACGTGATCCTCTTTAGGAAACCCTTAGGTTTCCAGGGTCTATTATTGTTGTTGATATCTTAGGGTGGTCGGTTAAACCCTAAGATAGTGACGGTGAGTCGTTGACTCGAGAATCAGGTGTAGAGACTTCTACTTAGTGAGGTACAAGCCAAGTAGTTTTAGGGCAAATGAATAAAAGATGACAAGCCGTGTAGTACATGATTTGAATGTTTGTTACATTCCTTATACTGTTAGTTGATTATTTATCATTGTTGATTATGTTTCTTATTGTGGAAAATGATCATTCTATTGTAGAAATGATGTGTCTCATATTATGATTAGTCTTGTTGACAAGTAGTAAATGATGGGATTTATATCCACTCTGGATATGATTTAGATTTCTTGTCATTTGATAGTATTGTTTGTTAGACATGCCTTATGTGTGCTTCAGGTTCAAGACTGCATGATGTGTTCCTGGTCTGGATGGTGGAGTGTCAAAGATAATGTTATTGTTATATATTGATTCAAAATGTTTAGAACTTGACTTCTTACTCATGTAGAAGGATTATTAATTTGATCTAATAAGTATTTGTTGATTTTTTCATAGACATGCTCTAAAAGATGTTTTAAAGTTATAATTGGTTTAAGTAATTGCCTTATCTAGCTGATCAGATTATCATTGTAAACTAAATTTGATTAGATGATAGAACTATATGTTAGACTTTTGATATCAACATGTTTCATTTTAAGTCATTATACTTAAATTGATGTTGATTCATGTACCTAGCTTGAGTGGGAGGTATCCACTCACTAGGGCTGTATATGAGTCTCATGAGATTGTTTCAAATGTTTTTAGGTATAATTTTATCTAGAAGAGAGGTTGTGACAAAGAAGATATAAATAGACTAGTCTAGATAAAGTAGATTGTCATTGTACACTCTCTTCCCCGGGACGGGTAGTGTATTGAGTTTATTCTTTCATGTACATGTATTTGATGTAAACTGAACTACACATAAGCAGTAAGATTTGATTCTAGTTTTGATAAAGTTGAATATGATTTGTGTTATCTTATTGTGAGATCCTTGATGTGACAATGATTTGTGAGAATTGTGAAGAAAGAAAAAGAAAAAAATTCTTTGTGTTTTTCATATATATTGTTTATCTCCTTTATCAATGAAGTGTTTTGTTGCTAATCTGGGTTTAGAAATAGGGATTCTCTCTAATGGTTGGCATTTATGCTGATCAAAAGAGAGGTCCCTAGAGATGATTAATCAGATGTCATGACCCTTTTCTCTAAGCCCCAATTGGACTCTTGGACCCAGAGGGAATCGCGAGTCAGGGACTTGTCCCCTTCACCCGAGTCCTATGCTTATGTACTCTTGAAAACAACCATCCCTCCATGATCCCTCTCCCTACTCAAAGCTACTAGAAAATAGAACACTATGTAGCATCCTCGCATCCTCAAGATCCATACAATACCAAACAATCAAGGATTATATTTCTTATACATCTCAGTCGATGAGAGTCCTCATAGGTTTAGTAGAACTCAACCTCCTTTTTCCTCCTAGCTTCCCCCTAATGATCACCTATATAAAGAAATGTCAGAAAATGATCAAGGGATATCAAGGATCTAAACCAAGTACCATATTTCCCTATATCATCCCCACATGCATCTTCCCCACCCCCGCATGCAATGAATTTCAAGAACAACTATGTTGAATCATATATGCCCTCTAACAGCTCTGGTAATGGTATGGGAGAGTTAACAACACACCATGGAATCTCTCTAAACCTTGGGTTCGTCAATGTTGAAGGTGTGATGGTTTTCCCACTTCTCCTCCCTATTAATGGATTCAAGAATCAACGATATTGAATTCAATGGTGCTATCAGTTTTTTACTAGTGATCTACCCTTGCCATCTTTGTGAATCAATTTCATCCCAGGCAACATTGTATTTTCTTGTTTTAGTGTTTTTCCAAAGCTTCTGGTGGGTCTTGCCTATCTCCCCTATTCTTCCTATGCTCGTCCATGGTGACAAGGATTTCTTAGGCTCCTGACCATTGAAAGAGTTGAGTTTGGACTCATTTTCTTCGGCCAGAGGTGGGAAAGGTTCTTAGCACCTTAGTGTCCAATAAAGAAAATTGGAATCAAGGTTTTAAATCTCGGGTTTTCATTGTTTTCTTGGTAGTTTGTGATGTTTTGTTTGCAAACTAAGGAAGAAGGAATGCGGAACTGATTTCCCAAGTTTACCCCTGAGAATGTAATTTGTCTAACATGTCATCATGGGTATCTATGGTTTTTGGGCATGTGTTTTATTTATGAGTTGTGCATCTCCTTTCAGTGGGCCTGGGACAGGTGACCGCCCCTATCAATCCATCTCAGCAAGCATCATTGTCCGAGTGGATATAAATCAAATACCTGTGGATTTTCTGATTTTTTGATTTGACTCACGATCAAAGAATTAAATTAGGATATTCTTTTATATAAGGTAAATGAGTTTTGATGCTAAGAATAGTTATTTATGGTTGATTGGATGTTTTGTATAGAGTAGAAATTATTGATTTCCAGTTCAATGTTCTAAATCATATTTACATCAATTGCTTGATGATTTCTATATGTTATGTTCTATGGTTTCCATGCTCACCAAAAATTAGAGATTGTGATTAATTATTCATGAATTTCAAGTTCAAGTTTCAATAGGGAGAAATATCATCATGTTAAAGTTCAAAGATCGTGCTAATGTTAATGTTAAGATAATTGAAATTGAATCATTTTTATATGCTTCTTAATTATGGACCACAAGAGGTCATCAAGGTCATTCCTGGCATCAAGGGATTTCCTAGAAATCATGTTCTCTTAGGTGGGCATCAAAGAGAGATGCATACATTTACTGCTCAATTCTTCATGTTATTAATAACTCAAGAATTTTTATAGTTAATTCATGTCAAGTTTTATTCATGTCAAGCATATATGTATTTTCTCTTTTATAAAGTGTGAGTATTGTTTATTGATGTCTTGTTTTTCCCTTCACATGGCTGGGGTAGCAGTGTTCCCAGGAATGAGAGAAAATAAGGAATAAATAAAAGCAAGCCAAGGATAAGAAGACTGTCAAGTTCTTCATGGTGGGGTGCCATCTACACCTTAGAAGATGCAAAATCAAGTTTTTAGAGAAGATTTAAATTTCTTCTACCTTTCATTAATAGGATTCTAGTTTAAAAATTATATAGTTTACACTATAAGTTCTCTCTTTGAAACTACATTGTATAATATATATTTCTAATTAATTCATGGTGTTTCATTTTACTCAATTATTATGAATATCATGAATGTAATGCTCCTCCATGAATAAATGACCCATGTTATGGACAACATGGATTTTTCTTTTGTTGTCATATATATGTGCCCGGAGGGGTGTTAAAATAGTGCTATCAGAGCAAAGAAGTTGATGGCCACCAGACTAAAATTTGATTCATATGTTCTAACCCTAGGCATGGGAGGAATAAGTCAAAGATATTAGAAATCAAAGTATAGGTCTAGTCAGAAATTTAGATAAGGATTAGGGATATGTTGCTAGATAGTTTATACTTTTTTGTTAACTCTATAATTGTGTATAGCATGCTCTCTCTTTTTCCCACATGTTTGTGGTATGGAACACAAACCTATGGGTTTTTTTAGAGAGGATGTTATGTCCATAATCTTTCTTGTCTTTTCCTTTCAAGAGCATGTGGTATGGAACATATCCATGAGGGAGGTGTTAAGATAAGTGTAATAAGACATGTCCTCTGGATATATGACAGGTTGGCATTTATCCAAAGGCAACAATGAAAATAAGAGTTGACATTAATATTGTGAGACATATAGTCACCTAAACCTAATTACATACATAGTAAGACCAATCATGCATATAAAGGGTAGATGATTTGAACTAGATATGTGAGTTGGAATCAAAGTGGAACCAAAATTCTAATTTATCTACCTCTAGAAAGGGGCAATCTAGGTTCCCTTGCCATGTTAGATGATGATGTTATGAGATGGATTAGTATTATATACACATGTTAATCTATTTTAGAACCATGAGAAGGTCACATCTTGAGTATGATAATGAGACTTTAAGATAATATTAGAGACTTGGAATACACAAAATGTGTAAATCGTAAGGTGGGTAGACTAAAAGAATTTTGAGGAAGAAATGTATTTAAGGTGGGTCGAATTGTAACATCCCATTTTTTATTAAAATAAGTTTAGGGTCATAATAGCTATTTAACCACCAATTAAATTTAAATCTTTTACGTCAATCTAAATAACCCAAGAAAATAGCTTTCCCTAAAATTATGAAGGATGAACACAATTTTTCATTATCATGGTGATAGTTACTTCAATGTTCATAATACTCATATAAGTCAAAATTTCCATCAAATGTATTCTTTCTCTCACCTCAGTGTAACCTCATCACCATTGATATCACTATAAACCCTATTATTTCTTGTTTTGTCCAATGGACTCAATACAACTAAGCATATCCCTAAGTGACTGTAACATTACACCAAGTGGGGGATCAATCATAAGCCATAAATGTACATAAGTGATACTAATTATATTTTTGTAATAATTGATCTTTTAATCATCAATTAGATTTCATTTGAACCCTTAAATGATTCTGAAAATATTTCCTATATTTTGATCCCCAAATAAATGATTATTTCGTTTTTGTATAGTTGTTGATTAATCAGATGCCACGCCCCTTTTGTCTGAGTCCCAATTAGACTCCCAGACCTGGAGGGCTTCATGGACCGGGGACTTATTCCCTTCACCCATGTCCTATGTTTCTGGGACTCTTGAACACAAATGTTCCTCCATGACCCCTCTCCCTACAAAAAGCTACTGGAAAATATGAGACTTTTTGCCATCCTTGCATCCCCACTGTCCATCATATACTAAATAATTTGGGAGTCCATGCCATGTACACCTCGATCAATGAAAGTCCTCACAGGTCCAATATAACTCAACCTCCTATCACCTCCTAGCATCCCCTAGATCATTACCTATATAAAGAAATGTCAGAAAATGATAAGAGGATATCAAGTATCTAAACCCAAGTACCCCTTTTCCCTATATAATCCACACACATGTCATCCCCATCCAGGTTGTAATGAATTTCAAGAATGACTATGTTGGATCATCTCTTCCCTCTAACACCTCTGGTAATGGTGTGTGAGAGTCAGCAAAAACCCTAGAAGCTCTATAGAACTTTAGTTTGTCTCAGTTGAAGGTGTGTTGGTTTTCCCCCTTCTTCTCCCTAGTTTTGGATCCAACAATTGCATAGATTGAATTCAATGGTCCTATCAGTGTTTTACTCCTGATCTACCCCCACCAATTTCATGAATCGATTAATATCCTGTGCAACATTACATTTTCTCCATTTTCATGTTTTGCCCAAGCTTTCAGCGATTCTTCCCTGTCTCCCATGTTTGTCATTTGCCTCCTTTATGGTGGCAAGGATTTCTCATACTCATGACCATTGGAGGAGCCATGTTTGGACTCGTTTGGTTTGACTAGAGGTGGGAAAGGTGCTTAACACCTTAGTGTCCAATTAAGCAAACTAGAATTCAAGTTTTGAACCTCAAATTCTCACTATTTTCTTGTCAGTTGTGTTGTTCGTGTTTGTGGTCTAAATAAGAAGGAATGAGGAACTGATTTTCCCAATTTACCCTTGAACAATTATTTTATCTAACATGTCGTCATGGGTATTTATGGTTTTTGGGCATGTGTTTTGTTATGAGGTGCGCTTCTCCTTTCAATGGGCCTGGGACAGGTGGCCACTCTATCAATCCATCTCAGCAAATTTCATTATTCCATTAGATATAAATTCATATACATGTGGCTTTTTCTGATTTTTGAATTTGTCCATTATTTAGAAATTCACATAAAATGATGGTTTATTAGAAAATTTCACAAAAATACTCATTGGAAAGGATTTTTGTGGGGGCTATTTTTTAGGTTTTCAACCCCTAATTCAATAATGTTAGACCTTGTTTTCCTTTTGACTTAAGATTAGGGTTTAAGATCTGATTTAAGGTGATAATTAATGTAATGTATATTAATTTAAAAAAACTTAGGATTTAACTTATGATCAGAGAATTAAATCAGGATCTTCTTTTATCCAAGGTAAATGGGTCATTCTATTGAACATAATTATTTATGGTTGATTTCAAAAAAGCTAGGATTAAATTATGATCAGAGAATCAAATCAGGATCTTCTATTATGTATAAAGTAGAATATGGTATTTCAAGTTTGATGTTCTAAATCATGTTCATTATTTCAATTTCTTGATGATTTCTATGTTTTATGCTCAATGGTTACCATGATCACCAAGATTAGAGATTTTTTTTTTAAAATAGCTCAATATCATTAAAAGTAAGCCATATGACATCTACAAGATAGACATCTCAGAACAAATAACCAAGCAGCAACTCCTATTGCAGAAAGACATAGCACAAGGCTCAGATTGGGATGTGAAAGGTACACTTCTGCTCCGTCCACCTCTTGTAGTGGCTGTCTCAAACAGCTATCTGGGATGGAATTTGTCAATGTACAAGTGCCTATGAGTACATCGGGATAGGAGTTTGCATAGCCGTTGGAATAGATTACCATCATGAAGACAATGAATGGTCACCTGAAAAAGAGCTTGACCACCAAGAACGAACACAATCACAACACCCCACAAACTGGATAAGAGACACAACTACCGACTAAGAAAACAAAAGGAAAAACAAGCACAGGACAAATGTCGAGCACTACGAGTGCACCAACCAGGAGACCCGAGAAGGAGGCCAAACCCCAACTGTGCATATATAAAGGAAGGATGGCTCATGCGGGTACAACGATGGGGGGTAGAGGGTGTTGAGAACCCCACCACCACTCCCGACCACCACTGCGAGCAGGGACCGGAAGACCCGCACGAAGCACAAAACCCAGCTTCCTCCTCCTCTGCCTAAAGCACTAAGGGGCTCCCACTCCCCGTCCGCCCACGAAGGAACTTGAGGCACGACGACACAGGACACCAACAACCTAGACAGGTGAAGACCGAAAGAAAAACAACACAAAAGCAAACGCAAAGAACAACCCCCCAAACCTACGACTACAACCAAACCAAACAGACCCACAAACAGAAAGCAAGGGGAAGAAACAACACCCACACCCACGGAGAACAACGTTCCATAAAACCAGACAAAGCTACCTCCTCGCACCGAAGAACGATGCCGACGCCAGGAAACGAAGCCACGCTCTGGGACACCTCCTCGCACCCAAGAGACCACGAACCAGATCTGGATCTGGGACGCCGTCCAGTAAGGAGAAGGGAAGGTGTGAAGGTGAGGAAGTGGCGACCAACTAGATCTGAGGACAGAGACCAGCAGGAGCAAGGTTGAAGACGGAAGCCCAGGGGGAGCGAGGTAGCTGCACGCCAGCCGCCGGCCTCCTCCCCCGAGCTTGAAGGGAGCAGAAGCCCTAGCCGCACGCAGACGCTCCTTCGGCCGGGACTCTTGTTCCGCAAAGCAAACCCTAATTGAGATTTGTTTTATACCAAGATTAGAGATTATAATTAACAATTCATGAATTTAAAGTTCAATCTTCAAGAGGGAGAAATCCCATCATGTTAGAGTTCAAAGATCATGTTAACCGTCAAGGGCTTTCCTAGCAAGAATGTGCTCTTAATTGGACATCATAGAGATATGCATATATTTACTGATAAATTCTTCATGTTATTAATGTCTCAAAAATGTTTATAGTTAATTCATGTCAAGCATATATGTATTTTCTCTTTTATAAAATGTCAATGTCGTATATTGACATGTTGTTTTTCACTTCGCTTGGTTGCGAATAGGATATACCAGGTATTGGATCAAATAAATACTAAATAAAAGAAAGTTGAGGATTAGAAGACCTTCTAGTGAAACCTAGTGGGGTGCCATCTATACATCAAAAGATCCAATATCAAGTTTTCCTAGAATATTTATGCCTTATATTTCTTCTAACATTGATGTAATTACTTCTAGCACAAAGATGAGATAGTTTAAAGTATAAGTTTTCTATTCCGAAGGAACATTGTATAGATCTATATCTCTAATTAATGCATGGTGTTTCATTTTACTCAATTGTTATGAATATCATGAATGTGATTCTCCTCCATCACAGAGTGACCCATGTTATGGACAACATGGGGTTTACTTTTATTTTCATATATATGTGCTCGTAGGGGTGTTACAAATAGGGAGGGTACTCCTCTCTGATCCATCCCTCTATATCTACCCCTTGAATCACTCATCCAACTATTCCAATGGCATCAAAAGGTCCATTCAAACCGTCAAACCCCGATATTTGCCATTATCTCAACAAGTAGAGATTCTACCAAAGTCACGAGAAGATTGGTTCTATGAGACTGCAGCTCACGATACTAACTTGATCCCTCACACCTGCATAAGATACCACATAACACCTTTGTGATTTTTAAAACTTTAGAGTACTTCTAGTTTCACCTCTTTTCTTCTTCCAACATTTCTCCGACCCCAACCTTATACTCTTATGCCAAACCCTAGCTCACACAATTGTGATCACCTTGTGCCGCTAGAAAATATGCGATCAGGTCTAGGAGGTGGGACATGGCTGCTTGCCTCTCGAATTCTTCCCCTAACATCCTAAAGTAGAGAGTCAACCATAAGGTTGACTGCATCCATGGCACTACGGGACACAAAGATGAGTTGAGGAAGAAAAAGGAGGATGGAAAAACCTTTTACCCTAGTGCCAAGCATGATGAGGTGAGGGTATTTCTTCCTTTTATTCCCTTTTTTTCCCCTACCACACTGTCATGGGGTGCCAAGATGGCGTGAGTCCATTGGGCCAAGCTCAGCTCGGCCCTGTAGTATAACATATTGAAACTTGGAATCGTGATCTGAAAAACCCTAATTGTAGGAATTATACATATAGTAGAACTTTTTATAGACGCAAAATGAGGTGCAAGTTATACTTAGATATATCTCATTTTATATTAATGAATAGATAATGCCTAGAAGTGTCCAACTTAGGTGTAAAACCCAACTCTCAATGTGTATGCATTGAACAAACTTTAGGTATTTTGACCATTAATCACAATATTGATAACTTGAATGTAACCCTAGGTTTGGAATACATTATGTGTATTTCATGAATAGGGATGTTTGGAGATAAACCCTAATTTGTAGGTGACCAACCCATAGAATGTAGGTAATTGTTGCAATGATAGTAAAGAAATGAACTTGAATGTATAAATATATTAACATAGAGTAATACACTCACAAGTATATTTACTACCCTCATGTGACATAATATGTAAGTTGAGTTCATAAAGTGTATAATAAGTGTGATATACTTCTCACCTATACATATTTGGGTTTAATATCCAATTTGGAGAATCAAGGATCATGGATATATTTTCCCTACATTCAAAATGAATATTAATAATTAACATTGGGTTTTAATGATAAGGATTACTAATAATTGGAGTTATCATAAATATATTTATATTGACATCCCTATGTACCTAGAAGTCCTAAGAAATAATTTCAAATTTTAAATCAAACTCCATAATTGGTACCTATGTGGTCATACTAGGTTAGGTTTGAAATTTTAATTGATTAAGATAATGTTTGGGGACTCAATTTAACAAAGAAATATAAAACCTAAATATCTAATGATAATATACGTATTTTTTATGATTTAATTCAGGAATTTAATCATCTAGACGTTACCTAAGTCATGTGGTCATGATAATATATGTATTTTTTGATGATTTAATTCAGGGATTTAATCATCTAGGCGTGACCTAAGTGTGTGGTCATGTGCCTCAATTGATGAGGCCTTTTTTGTTGAATGTTGGATGAAAATTCTTGTATCAATGTTTGTCTTCCACCTTTGAACAAGGTCTCATCCCGTGTAGGATAGTGTTCTCAGACCCCCTGCATAGTGTTCTCGATATAAAGTCCTTATTAGATCACCTTTTTTTATTTCTTTGTTATCTTCATGACCTTTCCAGTCCAGGGAAATCTAGGAGGTGGGATCTTGGATGAGTGGAGAGTCCTGACGGTGAGAGTGTTCCTATCTCTGATGTTCTCTCCCTTATTTCTTAACACCTAGCCAATCTGATGCCCTACATTATAATACCCTAGATAGCTTCCTCACTGACTCCTCAAGAAATCTAGCTCCTTGGGTTGCCCTAGTGATCACTTACATGGCCCACCCCCAACTCTGGTGATTGTACTGAGTGTGTGGTGTTCATAGGGAGGGTATTTGGCCATCAGGTGTGTGAACAAATGCCTAGAACACGTATAAAAAAATTAGAGAAGACTTTGGAACACCCAATTTGGTCTTGGAGGTAGTCCTTCTCTATTCATCTCTTTTGCCTTTCTATGTTGTTGCTCTATAATTGATTTAAATTCTCACGTGTCGACCCCTATCAGACTTGGATTTTTTCATGGCTGGCGTCAATGAGAAGTTTTGAGACGTTGTGCCATGTTTATCCTTTCCATGACCCCCATTTACCTAATTTTTCTGTTAGCTTCTTTCGACTAGTCCCTGTGGGAATCTCTTTTAGAGAATACATCCATATTACTACTTATTCTTTAGCTCGACCAGACCCAAAGAAGATGACAGACATACCACGTTTCTTCTCACATGATCTTCTAAACAAGCTTTGTTTTTGGGAGTCCATCTCCATCAATATATTCTGATTCATTGTGTTTTATTCTAGATCGCATGGTTGAACTAAAGAAATTAGATGAACGTCGAAGGTTTTACGACCTTGCCTCAATTTTCATTCAATAGTTGTCATGGAGATATGGGCATGTGATTCCTTTTTCCTTAGATTCAAGTGATATCACACCCGAGTTAGTGACTCATGTTTCTCTTGTCATGCACTTAGTTTTTATGCAGTATGCGGGTGTAGTGTGGTCATTTGAGATGGGCTTTGTTTTTCTTTTTCTACTAAATAAATTGAACTTTGATTTTTTTATAAATTAGTTTGTAAGTAATAAAAATATATTTTGAATTACTAAAACAATACCTATAACTTGGTGTGGTTTTCAAATGGTGAATCCTTATATTGTAGAATTTTGTTATTTAGGGTTTCATCATTTAACAAATATAATTAATCCTAAATTCTACCCAATTTGTTTTGATAGGTCTTTGAGTGTGTGAAATCCGAATTAGTCCTTCTGAGAGACAACTAGGGTTGAAAATGAAGGTATGTTGCTAATCTAATATTCCCATTGATGGGGCAAATCTCTTATTATTGGATTTGTACTCCTCAAATCTTCTTTCATAAAAGAATTTCCCTAAGTTCTTCATTTTGGCATTTATATTCACATAGTTCTTATTGATCTTAGTTGTCTCTTCAATCACTACATTTGTCACACCCATTTTTTCAAAATGATTTTAAAACTCAGAATGATTTTTCTCAAATAAAGAAAGTCACGGGTCTCAATGTAAAAAGGCCATGAAATTCCTTGTACAGTAATGAAGTAAAAAAACAAAAGGGAACTCAAAATACCTTTTCTCTTTCATATGTGCCATAATATGTTTATATTAACTTAAAAAGATGAATGTTAGTTTTTCTCTTTCACTTTTTCTCTCTCCTGCCATTTAGGATGCTTAAATGAAATAAAAGATAAAGATAAAAGAATATTGAATTAAAAAAAAGAAATAGGTAACATGAACAGGAAGTCTACCTTTTCCTTGATAGTTTTTAAAATAAAAGGAAAACATACTTGTTTCTCTCTCTTCCAAGAAAGTTTCCCAAAAAGACATAAATGATATGTGACATAACTATTGAGTGGGTAATAACTATTCATCTTGAATTGACTCAAAGGCTCATAAAGGATAGTCTGTTCACATTATCAATTCTTCTAATGCATGAAAAACAAGTTAAATGACCAATATAGAAATTATGGACAAAATATATGTCAAACTCGTATTATCTAGGAATGATATGGAGTACCTAACTAAAGTATGGTCCACATTTGGAATAATTTTAACTTTGTTTTACCCTATAAATAAATTAGGAAAGTTTGGAATATAGTTATACATGAAATACATCAAATTTCATTTAGTGCAACATATTAAACCTATAGTTTGGGTTTTGCTATATGTGTCACACATTACATTTATTTTTCCTTCCTTTTCAATCGTGTGATTCGATGACCATGATTTAATCACTAGTGATCCAACAGTTGTTTAATCATCCTCTACCTTTGGCTCTTTCTGGGGTGTGAATAAGTTTTGAGCACTTCCCTTCCGTGAACCCTTTATCCCTCATATATGTATCATTTTGTGAGTTTTCTTCACCAACATATGTCTATCTTTCCCAAATATTATGAGACATCATACACCTTCCCTTATGCCTTGATGATGAAACATCCATTTAAGGCTTGACTTCCCTCTCTGCCATGGATATACATACATAATTGTTACCACCCTTACACCCATTTAAAGCACCCTATACCATCACCAAACCCAAGCTTTCCTCCTCTACCGTCAATTGTAAGTCCAATGTCCTCAAACTTCTCATCCTACTCAACTTTTTTTTCTAGCGACCAAACCTAGCCTCCGCCTTGTATGCATCTTTTTGGTAAAGTGATCCTATCGTAAGCACCAACAATGACCCTCCTCCAATTCTGCAATGTTGGTTTGCCTTTCATTTTCTACGATCGTTGTATCCTATAGGCCGTATTTGAGGAACTTGTAGGTGCTTGTCACCGTAGCACTTCAGTGCCTCTACATCCATTCTAACTCCTCTGATAGACTCACCTTTCCTTCATTATGGTTTTCTAATTGTCACATAGTTCCTTCCACGACTCACAATGGTTTTGGACCTCATACCTTCCTCCCCTATTTTGTAGTTTCTCGATGAACACAAGGGACTCGACGATCCTTTCCCTCTCAATTTCATGCCACCTTCACATTGTATCCCCAGTTTTATTTCTTGGATTGGTTCTCCGGCAATAGACAAATAGAGTTGGAGCTCCACTGCATGTTAGGGTCCAACGGTTGGCTCGACGTCTTTTTCAGGAGATGAGAGACTCATCAATAGTCTCTACAACTTGAGAAAGGTTCAGTTTCTTAAGGATTCAACTTGGTTAATTGCTCTTGGAGATAAGCTTGGAGCCATGGCTTGAAGGGAAGCATACCAGGTCGGAAAATGACCGCGGTGTCTGTGTCTGAATAATAAAAAATGACCAATGTACCCCTGTGTTCATGATTTGTGTGTCAGAGTACTAATATTTTCCAATAATTCCACCATTTTTTTCTTAAGAATAATTTTCAAATTTAATTGATGTCAAGCTAAAGTTCTCCTAACTTCTTAATGGTCCGTATTGCAAAATTCATAGAAATATGACCTCAGAAAAATATGGATAAATATCCTTTGGAAATATCTTTTAATTCTCTATAAATCTAGTGTATTTCAAGCACTATTTTCCACAAATAAACTCTCCAAAATTTCAATGAATAAATTAAGGGTTTAATGATTATGAACTAATGTAGACATTATGCTATTAATCGAATTACATATGATTACGAGATCAATCAAGTCAAAGGAGTTGACCTAAGGTGGTTTTCTATAAGTAAGAGGGATACACTTCTGGGACATATAAATTTTGATTTATTGGATGTTTATATTTGAGTTTTGCTAATTAGCATGTCTCATGAAATTTATGTATGAGTTCTCAATTGAAATCATGTTTAGATATCACTGAATTATTGGTTGTGTATTTATGGTCTATTGTACACCCTAAATATGCCTATGATTTATGATTAATGAATCATGTTCAATAAGGGAGAAACCCCATTATGTTTATGGGGAGAAATTTCATTATGGGACTAAGAGGGAGAAATCTTGTCATGATCAAGATTAAGTTTAATGACATCAATGATTAAGTCAAATTCTAAGATAATGAACAATGTTAAGGAAGGCTAAAAAAATTATGTAACTAAATCATGGACCTTAAGAGGCCATTATGGGATTTCTTGGAAACATGGGCTTCCTAGAAATCATGAGCTCTGATGGGGCATTAATAGAGACAACATCTATTCATGTATTTAATTCATCATGTTTAAAATTATTCAAAGAATATGCAAGTTAATTCATGGTGAAATTCATGTTACATTTGTTCTATCTCAAGTTTACTTAATGTCAAGTTATACTTACTTTCTTCTTTATAAAGTCACAAGTACCGCTTACTTATGTTTATATTTATTTTGCATGGTTGGAGAAGTGATATCCGCATGATTTGGAGCAATTGAAGATTTAAAAGAACAAGCAAGTACTAGGAGGATTTGAGGGTGACATTTACCAATCTGATCCAAACTTTTAGATATCATTTATATCATGCCTTAGTTTTGTTATCTAAGTTTAGCTCAGTATATTAGATTTCCAGATGCACAAGTTGTAGTTTTTCCTATTCATGGACTATGTATGTGCCTATTTTGAATCAATGCATGGTGTTTCACTTACTCCAGTTGCAATGATTAACATTTTGTGACACCCCCTTGAGTAAAATGCTTTCTCTTATATATATATATATATATATATATATATATATATATATATATATATATATATATATATATATATATATATATATATATATATATATATATATATATATATACATATATATATGTGTGTGTGTGTACATATATGAGTGTGTGTGTGTGTTTAAAAGTGGGATGTTACAATATTGGTGAACCATGTTATCATTAATGCTTGAATCCTCACTTAAATACACTAAACTATCTTGACTCTTGATTTATTAAGCTTGTTGGGTTTATTTGACTATTTGTATCTAGTCTAGTGGTACATTATGGGGTTGGATCCCATTGTAAAACTTTTTGTATATGGGTGATGGTGCTCTCACCTATCTTATCTACTTATAAACTTTGAATTGTGATTCTCTCACCTCCTTCCTAGGTTTCCAATGTGAAAGTATTCTGGTCCTATTTTTAGGTAGACATATCATGTTATAATTTTCATGCATACATTATATTTGATGGTGATAAGTGACATTGTTCACGACAATACTTTATTATTGACTATATATGAGCCTTTGAAATCCTACACTCTTTTGAGTGACTTATTTCTTACTTTTATTCCTTATTTTGAAAGGTAACAACTATCCTAGTTGACCATAATCATATTTCACAATGTTATATTTTAAAGCACATACTAGTCTGTATTGATAAGCTTCTCTATTCTTTCTCCCATTATGGGTGTTGTTTGCAAACCACTCATGTGCATGTACTCTATGAGAGGAGAATCAAGAAGAGACAGATCCACACCTGTAGACTCTTGGGATTTCTTGAAGTATCCAAGTTTCCCTCTACAACTAATCCTCATGGTTTAGTCAAACTTGCAACTTCCTTATTGTAGTGTTACCCATATGGGTGAGGAGCATATCATGTTATTATAAGAATAATGTTCTAATAGGTTTATTTCTTCTTCTATGTAAGCAACATGCTTTATGTATCATACCTTTGAGAAATTTAGATGCATGCCTTCCTTCATACATATTGGTGTGTTTGGAGAGGAATGGGTTTTGTTTCTCAATAGCAATGAGTAGGATCCCATCTCGGGCCCACTCATTACAAGTATAGTATCATAGAAATGGAAATCACAAAATATAACTATTTTAAGGTCTCCCCTCTAGGATCCTATACTATTTCCATGTGTTGAGACTATATACCTTTGACTTATAGTTGAGGGTTCTACTATGTGAGTTAGGAGATGATAAAAAAGGGTTGTAACCATTTCATGAATTGGTCTCTCCTTTTTCCCAATTCACATTTATGGATTTGACACTCAACCTATGGTAGAATCAATCATCCTTAACTCCTCCTACTACTTGGTATTTACCCTATATAACATCTCACTCCTTTAGTGGTAGCTTCAATATTGTGTTGGCATAGGAAAATTCAACTCAAACACTAGGTGTGTAGGCTATCTTGAGCACCTTTAGCTAGTTATGTCATAGTTCATGTCTTAAACACATGTTATTTTGGAAGTATGATCTCTGCTTTGCTTTCCTCAGTGATTTGCATGGAAATGACAACTTGGACCCCCACCATAGAATATATTTTACCTTTAGCTAGTGGTATCTAGAATAAATTGATTATCTAGTTAGCCTTTGCCTTCAACTTGGATTTGACCTATCTATCATGCGTACCGCTACCCTTCCATTGAAGTTGTTGCTCCACAAACATTAGATATAGTTGAGGAATGATGTAGGGTATCTTTTAAAGAATTCTCAGAATACCCATCTCATTTATACAAGATAAGTATGAACCTTACGTATCCCCCTTATGTCACATGAATCTATGAATACTTTATTGAACCAAGTGATGATGTGTCTAAAAAGTTCCCTTTTGTCTTATAGGGACATAATAAGAAGTAAATCATCAAGAAGTGGAAACTTTATTATGTTTCTATGAGGTAAGATGGACCTTGGACTATGATTCTTCATGAAAAAGTACTATATCCATGGATGGTTAGTTGCGCTTTACAAAAATAGTACACGGTGAATAATATATCTGATTAGGATTTTGAGTAGTGACATCAATATTAGGAAACCCAATACCTATCTCCTATGTGGTAAGTTAATAATGATAATGGCGGGTCCTTTGAGATGCATGGATTTTTAGACTCTCTTGATTGAAAGAAAGGAACATGCAATGCCTCATGATGATGTTTGTTGGTAAGAAAGGTGTTTACTTAGTTCTTGCATTGACTTGGCTCCATTTTCAGTTTTATAGTCTAAAATTTCTGCATTAAAATTAGTTTCTATTATAATAATGTAAGTACAAAAATTAGGTTATATCAAACAATTTCAAAATAAAGTCATCAATAGATGAAGTGTAAAGTACTCGAGAAACCCATTGAGACACATCACATGACTAATTATTTCAAACCCATGTACCTAGGGCTGGCAATCGGGTCCGGGTTGAGCGGGTTCTAATTCGGGTCATTTCGAGTCAGGTCAAAAATAGTGGACCCGAACCTGACCCGAAATTAATTTTGGGTTCACCTTAGCTGACCCGAACCTGAAAATAGGATTTGCGGGTCTAACCCGAAAAACCCGAAAATTTGACCCGAAATTGCTGCAAAAATACAGACCTGAAATTGCTGGAAATTATGTTCTATTAGCCACCATTTGGTAAATAAATACTATATATGTTAGCATTGACGTGTAAGATTGTACGACCTATCAAAATGGACATCATATACTTATAAAAGTATATGTACAAACTACAGAACATGCACTTATGTTCTTGAATCTCAGCACTTATAAAATAAAAGCATATGTGCAAAACATACACTTACGTTCTTGAATCTCAACACTTATATAAAAAATAAGCACTTCTGCAAAACATGCACTTGTGTTCTTGAAAAAGCATTGCCTTTCATACAGCCACAAACTTAAAAAATCAAGATATATAAACATGCAACAAGTCTTTACTCTCGTTTACAATCCCAATCACAAGTCATGACATGCCCAATATTTCAAAGCATAATGAATAACATCAATTCTTCAAGTACATAACAAACGTTCAAATCGAAGAACATAACAAACTTCCAAACCTACTAATATTAAATTCTCTAACCACACAACACAAATCAATGAAGATCTTCATGTCTTCAACTATCAACTATCAAAAACGCTCACAAGATACTCCAAGTCAATCTTCTTGTCTTCAACTATCAACCTACATTAGAAAGTAGAAACCATATGTATGTAACAATGCTATTATTTCAATTAACATGTTACAAAAAATAAATTCTATTCAAATAGGAAAATACATTTGAAGTTGAAGCAACGTTTGATTTTGTTGAACTCTCTACTATTTGTTCCTCATCATGATTTTACAAAACATCATCTAAGCTAAATTCATCAACACCTGCATTGCAAAAGTAGAACACACATAGAGGGTGCCCAAACCCAACAAGTTGGATATAGCAAAAGTTAATGGAATCATAATGTCAACATAGGTTGTCCCATATACCTTTGTCATAGATCCAATCACGAGTGCAAATAATGGCTTCTACTACATTAGGTTTTAGAGAACTCCGATGCTTATCAAGAACATGTCCACCTGTGCTGAATGTGGACTCTGAAGCAACAGTAGATATAGGGATAGCTAGCACATCTCTAGCCATGCTAGCAAGCTCAGGATAACAAAACTTATTAGTATTCCAATAGTTCAGAATGTCAAGTTTTGTCTTTCTATCATATTTAGGCTCATACAAATATGCATCAAGTTGTGACTTTTTTTTAGATGGGAGAGACAACTCGCTTTTAAAGTCATCAAAGTCCTATATGTAAAACAAAAATAATAACATGTAAATTATGTATTAAAAATTTACAAAGCATATCAAACTAAAAAATTATAGTAACATGGATCATATCAAAGGAATTAGGTAACACATCCACTTCATTTTCTTTGGAGGATCTTGGATTGTGATTTCTTGATTCTGCTGGTTGGTAAGACTCGAAAAGAGCATCTAATTTTTGTTTAACAACTTTCATTTGTTTAGAATTCTTCCCATATATCCGGTTATAGAAATACTCCACAAATTGCAATTTATATCTTGGATCCAAAACCATAGCAATAGCAAGAATATGGCTATAATCATTCCAATACTTCTTAAATTTTTCTAACATATCAATAGCCATTTTTTTCACGAACTCATTTGTTCCCTCTTTGGCTTGGATCAAAGTTAAATGAACAATGAAAACTTGAGGGAAATACAAATTTGTAGTTGCATAGTTAGAACCAGAAAATGCACAAGTAGCATCATAGAAAACTTTTAAGAACTTGCATAACTTCTCCAACCGACTCCACTCATCTTGAGATAGACAAGAAGTGAAGTGACTATCAGTTAACATAAGGTTCATAAAAGCCTTTTGGTAATATAGTGCACTATCAAGCATAAGATATGTGGAATTCCATCTTGTAGGGACATCTTGAGTTACCCCCTAGTTTTCTCAAGAGACACAATTTTGACACAATCTAAAAATTTCATCTTTCTATCTTGTGAACCTCTAACATATTTCATAGATTCTCATATTTTCCCTACTGGATCATCAAGACACTTCAAACCATCCATCACTATCAAGTTCAAAATGTGAGCACAACAACGAATGTGGAAAAACTCTCCATCACACAATAAGGAATTAGTCAACTTTAGATGATCTTTCAAGTTATCAATGAAGACTTTGTTGGTAGATGCATTATCTAATGTGCATGAGAATAATTTATGTTCAATATTCCAAGTAGCCAACATAGAAAAAATCTTATCAGCAATTGCAGATCCGCTATGTGGTGGAGCAAAGAAAGAGAAATTTAACACTCGTTTATGCATCACCCAAGCATCATCGATATAGTGAGCAGTTAAACAAATATAGCCATCAATGGTGATAGATGTCCACAAATCAGATGTCAAGCTAATCCTCCCAGCTTGAGATTTCAATTCATATTTCAATTTTATTTTTTCCTTATGATATCTTGACAAAACATCACTTTTTAGTGTATTTCTTGTGATCATCTTATCATCCTCAGAAAGATAAGAAAATATCTCTATAATAGCTTCATATTCTATAAAGCGAAAAGGCAACTCATGTTTGATAACAACAACTGTAAGTAGCCCACGGAATGTTGTTTGATCAAGCTTAGCACATTTTGTAGTCAAAGACCCAGATCCTTGTGACTTTGCTAACAACATTTTCCCTACATCCTTATTTTCAACAGCCCTACAAACTAGCATATGCCTTTTGAAATTAGAAGTCCCATGCCTACTATTATATATAATTTTTGTGCTACATTGGAGGCACTTTGCCCTTTGATCACCAGTTTCAGGGTCAGGATACGTTGGTACAAATTGAGACCAAAAAGAAGAGCTACGTTGACATCCAGGCTTCTTTTTCAAAACCACACCCTCATTCTCAGATTGATTGTCAACTTCTATTGGGTTTTCACCATCATTTAAATATTGAGTATGTGAATCTTCATTATCAAGTGGGGCAATATTACGTGCTTTCCCCCTTCCAGCCATTTTTGTATCTAGAAAACAATTTTAAAACATGTGTAAGAGTTATATAGTAGAGTCTCATACAAGTGTTGTTTATATTAGAAATTTTTGTTCTAGATCCGTATTGGCATTCATGATAAAAAAATTAAAAGGAAGAAATAAACCTTACAGTTCGTGGAGAATTGGAGATAAAGAAGTTGGAAATATTTAATAGTAGCCATCCTAGTTGTGACGTCCCCCAATTTCTATATACTTTCCATGGTGACATTCATAGATATGTGTGCACTCATATCTATAGATGTCAAAAGGGAAAATATAAGAGATTAAGGTAGTCAACTAAAAACAGAGATTTAGCCAAGATTTAGTCCACATCATCATATAATGCCACATGAACATTCATTCATATAGATAAAATAAAGTCATTTCATATGGAGAGAAAATATTGTTCTAGAGAAAGTTAACTTTATTACATAGGATCCCAGTCATCCTCAACACCAACTAGGAAAAGAAATAGACTAACATCTAGCAAGAAATAAGAGAAGTGGAATAGATCTATCTAATATATCCTCCATGCTTATTATTTGTGCCTTCAGGTACTTTGAGCATGTGTTACATTTTAGTCGTCAATTGTTCCTTGTACCTAGAAAATACGAGAAACAAAACATCAGCAGGGCTGGTACGTGGTAAAAGTTACACTAATAAGGTTGCATAAAGGAAAATATTTGAAAAAAAAGGAAAGAGAGATAAATCCATTTCTTAAGATGAAAATCAGGCAAACATCCTTTTTATTACAATTAATTAGATGTGGTTGTACTACACATATTGCACTTGACTTACATCTAGTGTGGGAAATATAATATCATCATACATCTAACATGGGCCAAGGAATCATACATCCACATTAGGCAACATACATCCACACCAGGCTATGTGCTCTAGTAGCTACAACCCATCATATCCATTTATGTTACATTAGGTTTGGCGAAATATAACTCATACTAGTCAACCAAGCAATCATATTCAAATATGAGCATTCAAGGTATACATATCATAGGCAACCAGAAATCTAGTCTTATACTTATAAGACCACGTACTTGCTTGTTCAAACCAGATATCCAAGAATGTATAATCAATAGGAAATAAGAAACCCTGCACAGAAAGCAAGGGTACAACATTACAATTGGTCCAAGTGACCAAGGCTATGTTATGTTCTTAACTATTATCCTCTTTTATACTATCTAATTCGGATCAGGTATTTCCCATATTTTTAATTGGGTTTTTGAGATATTATCAGATCTGATTCATCATACAAAGTCTGATTAAAAGATATTATTTAATAATCAAATAGAAGATTTCCATAAACTAGGGTTTCTAACATGGTTGGATAAAAGGGGGAAAGCAACCCTAATATTAATCATTCATGACATCTGGGTTCGTTCAAGGGTTTAGGACCAATCCTGGTCACCAAACATCATCTAATAATACTAGATTAGATAAAAAGATGTATATCCAATTATATGTAGAGAGAGAAAATTAGATGTAGGGTTTCTTCTAATCATTTCATCATTTATCTACTTAAATTAGTGTTTCGAGTTATATTGGAAACAAGGTTACATCTAAGGTTAAAAACATTTTGGAAGGTCAGATATCATCAAGGAAAACTATTATCAATAATTAATTATAATCAAGGAGGTCATTTAGGCTTTAGGCAACTATTTTTGAAAAAGGAGATGGATCCAAGTCCTGATATCATTTTATTTGGATAGAGGGTAATTTCCTGATCAAAATGGTATATAGGTTTGTTACAATCCAATATTCCTAGCATCTTTTATGGTTTTTCTAAGGTAATGTATTTTCTTGAATAATAAAAAGAATAACTAAAAAAAGGAAAGGAAAAACCTCGATCAATGGCCAGATCTGACTGGATCAACGGCTCAGATTGATCCCTCGATTGCAAGAGGTGGGGCTAGCTTGCTGATTGGGCATCCTGGGATTTGTCCAGCTAGTCGCAGGTCGGCTCCACACGGGCAGCACCTCCTTGGCTTGCTGCTTGCTCGAGCAGCAAGAGGGGAACTTCGGCGAGGTCTCTCTCATGCTCAGCTGATAACCACGAATAGGAGATGGTTGGGAAGGACTCAAGGGCTCGGTCCGAAGCTAGCAAGGGTTAAAACAGGGTGCAAGACCCCTCGTAGCTTGTCGCCGCCGCATGGGCAGGCAAGGTTGCCGGAGCCGAGATCGATATGTAGTGGAAGATGATCGACGGCCTCGTGGTGGTGACGGGGCAATGTGTGGGGTCTAGGCGAATGTGCGGGGGAGGTTAGAAGGGAGAAGACGATGTTGTGGAGCCCGCTTGGTGGTGGTGGCTGGAGGTTGAAGAAGGTGGGAAGGGGGTGTATGCTCGGGGTGTCTATCTCGCAATCGATGCAGGGAAAAGAGTAAAGGGGAAGTTGCAAAGATATTAGAGGGTTTAAAAAGGCATTTGGGAGGCTGGGTGATGAAGCCCTAAATTCTACCACCACCGCCAGGAGGAAGGGTGAGGGATCGGGAGTTTGTTCTCTCTGTTGTGTGGATGAGGGGAGGTGAGTAGAGGGTTGTTGAATTCGTCTCGGTGAGACGAGTCTATCCTCCAAATATCTCGCGTTGAGGTGACGAGATTCGGGCGCTAGCTATTTTGGAGAGGTTGATGCGCTGTTGAGGGTGGAGACCGGTCTTGTGGGAGGTTAGGGACGATCCGGGGACTGTTGGATCTCGCGCGATCCCTAATCAGCCGATCGGACGGTCGTGGCTGATCCCTGGTTCTTAAATCTTCCCCCAACCAAGAAAAAGGGGTGTGTGACATATATTTATCAAATGGGAAAGGAAACTTAGGTCCTAGGGATTAATAGATGACATAAAACACATAAAATTCAAATGTGAATAACTCCTAATTGGAACATCCAATTGTAATGGAATTTTAGGGGTAGTTTTATAAGGTTGTTATGAAACTATAACATAATTTTGAGATCCAAATTTCGAATATTTGATGTGTTCATTTACTAAATATATTAACATATGTATTTATCATAATAGCATACTAGGGTTCGCATATTTTTGCAATTTGTGACACATATTTGTCCAATTGAGTGAGGGAAGAATAAGAGGGTAATTTGGTCAACAATTTGATAACAAAATTTTAAGAGAGAGACAATATTATAAAAACTCACTTTGTCACATTAAACATAGCCTTGGTCACTTGGACCAATTGTAATGTTGTACCCTTGCTTTCTGTGCAGGGTGACTTATTTCCTGTTGATTATACATTCTTGGATATCTGGTTTGAACAAGCAGGTATGTGGTCTTATAAGTATAAGACTAGATTTCTGGTTGCCTATGATATGTATACCTTGAATGCTCATATTTGAATATGATTGGTTGGTTGACTAGTATGAGTTATACTTTGCCAAACCTAATGTAACATAAATGGATATGATAGGTTGTAGCTACTAGAGCACATAGCCTGGTGTGGATGTATGTTTCCTAATGTGGATGTATGATTCCTTGGCCCATGTTAGATGTATGATGATATTATATTTCCCACACTAGATGTAAGTCAAGTGCAATATGTGTAGTACAACTGCATCTAATTAATTGTAATAAAAAGGATGTTTGCCTGATTTTCATCTTAAGAAATGGATTTATCTCTCTTTCCTTCTTTTTCAAATATTTTCCTTTATGCAACCTTATTAGTGTAACTTTTACCATGTACCAGCCCTGCTGATGTTTTGTTTCTCGTATTTTCTAGGTACAAGGAACAATTGACGACTAAAATGTAACACATGCTCAAAGTACCTGAAGGCACATATAATAAGCATGGAGGATATATTAGATAGATATATTCCACTTCTCTTATTTCTTGCTAGATGTTAGTCTATTTCTTTTCCTAGTTGGTGTTGAGGACGAAGGAGATCCTATGTAATAAAGTTAACTTTCTCTAGAACAATATTTTCTCTCCATATGTAATGACTTTATTTTATCTATATGAATGAATGTTCGTGTGGCATTATATGATGATGTGGACTAAATCTTGGCTAAATCTCTATTTTTAGTTGACTACCTTAATCTCTTATATTTTCCCTTTTGACATCTATAGATATGAGTGCATGCATATCTATGAATGTCACCATGGAAAGTATATAGAAATTGGGGGACGTCACAGTTGGTATCAGAGCCAATGTCCACACATCAAGTCACATGAACTTCATTCACCCTATTTTGAATCTAGGGTAGTCCTTGAGTTAGGGATGTGAAGGGTTGAGGTGTCTAGGATAGCATCTGCCATGGGTCTGACTAAAGTCTCCGAGCCACTTAGCTTGGAAATCACGAGGCTACCTTTATGGAAGTATAAGTCTACCTGGCCGATATCCTAAGTGTCCCATATTCTTGGGCATACCTTAATTTAGGAACCTTCTCATCTATAGGTTTTCCCTCTCACCTCTTCTATAGGAAAAATTTCTCCCTCTCATCTATGCTTTAAAATAAATTTTCCCTCTTACCTCTGTTATAAGGTTAGGAAGGAGTCTCTCTATTTAGAAAGTCCTAAGGATCGACTGATAAGGATTTTAGGATATCCTCCATAAATCATAACATTCAGAACATTAATTATTGATAAATGAGAATAATGAAATATCATGTGATGATAATAAAGATAATAATAATTGTTGAAGTAATAGACCTAATATGTTCATATTAATTACAGGATGCCTCCTAAAACTTGCAACTCAAAGGCCTTGGAGGAATCGTCCTCTAAGAAGAGAAAAGAGCCTGAAACCTCCGAAGTACCTGATCCTGATGCCGCGGCCAAGGAAATATGGGAGGAACATAAGAAAATCCTTCTAGACTTTATGGAAACCCTCGCCACTAAAGGAACCCCTGAACCTAGCTCCTCTAGGAAGAAGGAGGTGACGGTAATAGACTTCATTAAGCTCAACCCTGACTCCTTTTGGGGGGAAGACCAACCCGAGGTCATGGACAAGGCTGAGGCCTGGGTTCTTTTCATAGAGAATGCCTTTCATACCCTAGAAGTACCCGAGGAAAATAAGGTCAAATTCGCCACCCATTTGCTTAAGGGAGGGGTGAAGATCTGGTGGGAGAACTATGGTGGGAACCGGGGAGAGGAAGTAGACAACTTGGGGTGGGAAGCCTTCAAGACCCTCTTCACTGGCCGTTTCATGCCCATAACTGAGAGGAAGAGGAAAGAGAAGATGTACATGGAGCTTAGGCAGGGCAGTCTCTCAGTGGCTGATTATACCTGGAAGTTTAGGCTTCTGGAATGCTATGCCCCTATCCGGATTGAGGACCGCCTCACTGAGCATTATGTAGACTGTCTCTCCACACACCTGAAAACCCTAGTTATAGCCTCTCATCCCCGAAGAATTTATGAAGCCCTAGACATGGACCTTAAGCACGAAAGGGAGCAGGGATTGCAGAAGCCTTCTAGCATGGGATATTTAGGGTTGACCACCACTGAGGAAGAGAAGTTCAAAAAGTTCCACCCCGGTCATAGTAAAGGATCAGGGAAAGGAGGAGGTTCAGGGAAGAAAGGACCGAAGAATAGCAAGCTGATGGATTATCACAACAAATGCAAGACTTGTGGATGAGGACATGATGGGCCTTGTCGCTACATCAAGTCAGTCTACTACAACTGCAAGAAGGAGGGACATTTCCTTGCCAAGTGTCCTAGTGCATATATCCTTGGCAAACCTCCAACAGGTGTGCCATCCCCTCAGGGACACCGCAATGCTAGGGTGTTCGCAGTAACAACAGAGGAGGCTAGGGCAAATCTGAACCAGCTTGTCGAAGGTAACCTTAAATCTTTTTCATATATCTAATATCTTGTTCAATGCCTTCAATTATTTAAAATGTAATCATCATGTGTAGGCATTGTTTTCTTGAATGGACATTCTGTTAAAGCATTGTTTGATTCTGGATCCACAAATACATTTATCTCTCAAAATCTGGCATCAATGTTGCACTTACATATAAGGGATTTGGGATATATTCTGGATGTGTCAACTCCTAGTGGCAAAGTATTCACTACATTACAGAAAATTGATGTCCTCCCTCTAAAATTCAAAAATCATGATATGCCTTTTGAATTCATTCTCTTAACCATGGAAGACTTTGATATTATTCTAGGCATGGATTGGCTATACACATATCATGCTCACATTGACTGTAGAAACAAGATGGTAGTTCTCTCTCAACCTCATTCCTCTCCTGTAGTGATCCCTCGAGGAAGCGGATTCTGTAATAATATAATAATTTCCTCTCTTAAAGCTAAAAAGCTCATATCTAAAGGATGTAAAGTCTTACTCGCATTCGTCTCAGAGACCGGTCCTGACAACGGGCCTGTAGAAAGACTGGAGGTGGTATGTGATTTCCTTGATGTATTTCCGAAGGAGCTTCCTGGGCTGCCTCCAAACAAAGACATTGAGTTCTCCATAGATCTTCTTCCTGGAACCACTCCGATTTCTAGGGCACCGTATAGGATGGCACCTGCTGAGCTTATGGAGCTGAAGAAACAATTACAAGAACTTCTTGATAAAGGTTTTATCCGCCCTAGTGTTTCCCCTTGGGGTGCACCTGTCCTTTTTGTTAAAAAGAAAGATGGTTCGATGCAGATGTGTATTGACTATCGCATGTTGAACCAAGCTACCATTAAAAACAAGTATCCTCTCCCTCATATTGATGACCTCTTTGATCAACTTCGTACTGCTAAAGTTTTCTCAAAAATTGATCTTCGTTATGGCTACCATCAACTTAAGGTCAAGGATTCAGATATATCCAAGACTACTTTTCGAACTCGTTACGGGCACTATGAATTTCTGGTGATGCCGTTCGGATTGACCAACGCACCTGGCGTATTCATGAACTTGATGAACAAAGTCTTCCAACCTTATCTTGATGAGTTTGTGGTTGTCTTCATTGATGATATTCTGATCTATTCTGACTCTATGGAGAAACACCGAGAACATCTGAAGTCTGTCCTTGAGATTCTTTGAGCCCAGAAATTTTATGGAAAGCTTTCTAAATGTGAATTCTGGATTGACAAAGTCATGTTTCTTGGACATGTCATTTCTGGGGGTAACCTATCAGTTGATCCCGCTAAAGTATTTGTTGTACTTGATTGGCAACCTCCTCGTAATCCTTCTGAAATCCAGAGTTTCTTAGGTCTGGCCGGATATTATCGTCGTTTTATTCCGAATTTCTCCAAAGTGGAACTTCCTCTCACTAAACTTACTCGGAAGGACGAGCATTTCATCTGGTCAGCTACTTGTGAGTCTAGCTTCCAAGAGCTCAAACAGAAGTTGACGTCAGCACCTGTCCTTGTTCTACCCTATGGCAATGAAGGATTTGTGATATTCATTTATGCTTCCCGACAAGGTCTAGGGTGTGTCCTACAGCAGAAGGGGAAAGTAGTGGCCTTGGCTTCCAGACAGCTGAAACCCAATGAGTTAAATTACCCTACACATGATTTGGAGTTAGCTGCTATCATCTATGCTCTCAAAATCTGGAGGCACTACTTGTACGGGGCGACGTTTGATATCTTCGCCAACCATAAAAGCCTCAAGTACATATTGACGCAAAAGGATCTGAACCTGCAAAAATGATGGTGGATCGAGTACCAGAAGGACTATGACTTCACCATTGGCTACCATCCAGGCAAGGCCAATGTGGTTGCAGATGCTCTTAGCAGGAAAAGAGCCATTTGTGCATCGTTGTCTGTACTCGAATGGAGGAACATGGACGACCTAGCAAGTTGGAGACCACAATTCCTAGCTGATTGTATGCATGTCAATAACATCTCTATCACTTCCAACCTGCATTCTGAACTTCTAGAGGCACAGAAAGCTAGTCCTGAACTTGCAGAGCTCTCCTCTCTCCTAGCTAAACCTCATACACATCTGTCTGTGGGTCTTGATGGTGGTCTTCGATACAAGAACCGTATGTGGGTCCCTAAGCAGTCAGTTGTAAAGACAATCATTCTTAGTGAGGCACATGGGTCCAAGTACACAGTTCATCCCGGCACGATGAAGATGTACAAAGATCTACAATGTCAGTTCTGGTGGAGAGGCATGAAGCATGACATTGCAGATTTCGTATCCAGATGTCTGACATGCCAGAGAATCAAGGCCGAGCATCAAAGACCAGGTGGTCTACTGCAGCCCCTCGAGATCCCAGAGTGGAAATGGGAACATATAACTATGGACTTCGTAGTGGGATTACCCAGGACCAGGAAGGGGTACAACGTTACATGGGTCATCGTGGATCGTCTCACCAAGTCAGCTCATTTTCTACCTGTGAAGACTACTGGAAAAGTTTCTGAGTTGGCCGACCTTTATATACGAGAGATTGTACATCTGCATGGATTTCCAACATCCATTGTCTCGGACCGGGACCCAAAGTTCACTTCAAGGCTATGGAAATAGGTTTAAGAAGAATTGGGCACCAAGTTGAACTTCAGTACAGCTTATCATCCGTAGATAGATGGACAGTCAGAATGAATAGTGTAGATTCTGGAGGATCTTCTACGAGCTTGTGTGCTTGACTGGGAAGGCTTGTGGGACCATTACCTACCTTTATCTGAGTTCTCCTATAATAATAGTTATCAGGCGAGTATTGGGATGCCACCATACGAATCTCTCTATGGCTGACCGTGCAGATCTCCACTACATTGGGACGATGTCGGAGAACACACCTTGATGAAATCCGAGGAGATGTAGTTGTATGCAGATAAAGTTGCACTGATCAGGCAGAGAATGAAGCGAGTACAGGATAGGAAGAAATCATATGCAAATGCTCACCGACAGGAACATTAGTTCAAGGAAGTTGATCATGTCTTCCTGAAGATCCGACTGATTCGAGCTTTGGCCAAGAATAAGGGAAAGCTCAGTCCTCGTTATGTGGGACCCTTCGAGATCCTTGAAAGGGTTGGAGAATGTGCCTATCGTCTTGCCTTGCCACCTCAGTATAGTGCTATGCATAATGTCTTTTATGTATCTAATATGAAGCCTTATGTCAAGGACCCCAGTCAGATTTTGAATCATGAGCCTCTCGAGCTGAAAGATGATCTGTCATATGTTGAGTCACCAGTCAAAATCCTCGATTTAAGGACAAAGGAGCTTCACAGTAATCGGCATATAGATATGGTGAAAGTTCTCTAGAGCCACCATGATCAGACCGATGCCACATGGGAGCTCAAGTCCGAAGTTGAGCGGAAATATCCACAACTCTTTCAGGCTGCTTGAATTTTGAGGGAAAAATTCTTAAAAGGAGGGGAGAATGTGACAAAGTGAGTTTTTATAATATTTTCTCTCTCATAAAATTTTATTATTAAATTGTTGACCAAATTACCCCCTTATTCTTCCCTCACTCAATTGGACAAATATGTGTCACAAATTGCAAAAATATGCGAACCCTAGTATGCTATTATGATAAAATACATATGTTAATGTATTTAGTAAATGAACACATCAAATATTCGAAATTTGGATCTCAAAATTATATTATAGTTTCATAACAACCTTATAAAACTACCCCTAAAATTTCATTACAATTGGATGTACCAATTAGGAGTTATCCACAATTGAATTTTATGTATTTTATGTCATCTATTAATCCCTATGACCTAAGTTTCCTTTCCCATTTGATAAATATACGTCACACACCCCTTTTACTTGGTTGGGGGCAGATTTATGAACCAGGGATCAGCCACGACCGTCCGATCGGCTGATCAGGGATCGTGCGAGATCCAACGATCCCCGGATCGTCCCTAACCTCCCAAAAGACCAGTCTCCACCCTCAACAGCGCAGCAACCTCTCCAAAATAGCTAGCGCCCGAATCTCGTCACCTCAGTGCGAGATATTTGGAGGATAGACTCGTCTCACTGAGATGAATTCAACAACCCTCTACTCACCTCCCCTCATCCACACAACAGAGAGAACAAACTCCCGATCCCTCGCCCTTCCTCCTGGCGACGGCGGTAGAATTTAGGGCTTCATCGCCCAGCCTCCCAAATGCCTTTTTAAACCCTCCAATAGCTCTGCAACTTCCCCTTTACTCTTTTCCCTGCATCGATTGCGAGATAGACACCCCGAGCATACACCCCCTTCCCACCTTCTTCAACCTCCAGCCACTACCACCAAGCGAGCTCCACAACATCATCTTCTCCCTTCTAACCTCCCCCGCACATTCGCCTAGACCCCACGCATTCCCCCATTACCACCACGAGGCCACCGATCACCTTCCACTACATATCGATCTTGGCTCTGGCAACCTTGCCTGCCCACGCGGCGACGACAAGCTACGAGGGGTCTTGCACCCTGTTTTAACCCTTGCTAGCTTCGGACCGAGCCCCTGAGTCCTTCCCAACCATCTCCTGTTCATGGTTATCAGCTGAGCACAAGAGAGACCTCGCCGAAGTCTCCCCTCCTGCTGCTTGAGCAAGCAGCAAGCCAAGGAGGTGCTGCCCGTGTGGAGTTGACCAGCGGCTAGCTGGACAAATCCCAGGATGCCCAATCAGCAAGATAGCCCCACCTCTTGCAATCGAGGGATCCTGAGTCGGTGATCCATTCGGATCTGGCCATTGATCGAGGTTTTTCCTTTCCATTTATTTTAGTTATTCTTTTTATTATTCAAGAAAATACATTACCTTATAAAAACCATAAAATATACTAGGAATATTGGATTGCAACGAACCTATATACCTTTTTGATCAAGAAATTACCCTCTAACCAAATAAAATGATATCATGACTTAGATTCGTCTCCTTTTTCAAAAATAGTTGCCTAAAGCCTAAATGACCTCCTTGATTATAATTAATTATTGATAATAGTTTTCCTTGATGATATCTGACCTTCCAAAATGTTTTTAACCTTAGATGTAACCCTATTTCCAATATAACTCAAAACACTAATTTAAGTAGATAAATGATGAAATGATTAGACGAAACCCTAAATCTAATTTTCTCTCTCTACATATAATTGGATATACATCTTTTTATCTAATCTAGTATTATTAGATGATGTTTGGTGACCAGGATTGGTCCTAAACCCTTGAACGAACCCAGATGTCATGAATGATTAATATTAGGGTTGCTTTCCCCCTTTTATCCAACCATATTAGAAACCCTAGTTTGTGGAAATCTTCTATTTGATTATTAAATAATATCTTTTAATTAGACTTTGTATGAAGAATCATATTTGATAATATCTCAAAAACCCAATTAAAAATATGGGAAATACCTGATCCGAATTAGATAGTATAAAAGAGGATAATAGTTAAGAACATAACATAGCCTTGGTCACTTGGACCAATCGTAATGTTGTACCCTTGCTTTCTGTGCAGGGTGACTTATTTCCTGTTGATTATACATTCTTGGATATCTGGTTTGAACAAGCAGGTATGTGGTCTTATAAGTATAAGACTAGATTTCTGGTTGCCTATGATATGTTTACCTTGAATGCTCGTATTTGAATATGATTGCTTGGTTGACTAGTATGAGTTATACTTCACCAAACCTAATGTAACATAAATGGATATGATGGGTTGTAGCTACTAGAGCACATAGCCTGGTGTGGATGTATGTTGCCTAACTTGGATGTATGATTCCTTGGCCCATGTTAGATGTATGATGATATTATATTGCCCACACTAGATGTAAGTCAAGTGCAATATGTGTATTACAACCACATCTAATTAATTGTAATAAAAAGGATGTTTGCCTGATTTTCATCTTAAGAAATGAATTTATCTCTCTTTCCTTCTTTTTCAAATATTTTCCTTTATGCAACCTTATTAGTGTAACTTTTACCACGTACCAGCCCTGCTAATGTTTTGTTTCTCGTATTTTCTAGGTACAAGGAACAATTGACGACTAAAATGTAACACATGCTCAAAGTACCTGAAGGCACAAATAATAAGCATGGAGGATATATTAGATAGATATATTCCACTTCTATTATTTCTTGCTATATGTTAGTCTATTTCTTTTCCTAGTTGGTGTTGAGGATGACTGAGATCCTATGTAATAAAGTTAACTTTCTCTAGAACAATATTTTCTCTCCATATGTAATGACTTTATTTTATCTATATGAATGAATGTTCGTGTGGCATTATATGATGATGTGGACTAAATCTTGGCTAAATCTCTGTTTTTAGTTGACTACCTTAATCTCTTATATTTTCCCTTTTGACATCTATAGATATGAGTGCACGCATATCTATGAATGTCACCATAGAAAGTATATAGAAATTGGGGGACGTCACACTAGCACCTCAACAATCAGGAATCTCAGAATGGCACGACAGCCACGAAGACAAAAATGACTCCTTTGCCGCAATGTAATCAAGAAAAAGACCAAACAAACATTGAAATCTGAAGAGAAAGAAGGGCATATATTACATATTTGATGCTTGGACTGGAACGGAAGGAACAAATATGTCCATAAGCTTAACTTAAATGAGATGAAGAATAAAAGGTGAGCTCTGACCTACATTTTAGAGTACACAATGTCCAAGGATCCAACTTCTTCTTGGAATTAGACAAGAGCTTGGTCTGAAATTTGCTAATCGAGCCGATTAGAAGACTGTTGGTTGCAGAATTGCAAAGCTTGCAAGAGAGAATGTAGTGAAGTCCAGCGGAACAACAGCATGTAGAAGCACTACGACACTATAGCATAGCAGTACAGGCACAACGGCAAAGAAACCACCTGCAATCCGTGGAGCAGTTGAGTGCTGAGCAGACAACTGGCTGTGTAGACCTGACTTTTGGTGACGACGCAGACCTGACTTCTATGATCGGGACTGGCTAATCATAGCAGTCACCGGCAGTCGGGGATTTGGGGGGTGGGGGGAAACTGAATAATGGCAGCACCAGAACCTATAGGCAGTTGTGTATGTGTGTGCACGACGCGTTACAAACAATGGCGGTGATAGACCGGGTAGAGTGTGAATGTGATTGCACATTAGGTTTCGTCTACTAGTGATTTGTTTCCGGTTTTGGCCTCTGGCTCAGTTTCCATTCTTTTTCCTATGTTTCGAGTCCGGTTTTCTCTGGTCCACGGCTACACACCACAACAGACTGGTGAATGGTGATATTATATTAGAAAGAATATCGGGTCTATCGGGTTTTTCGGGTCGGCAATGTTAAACCCGGACCCAACCCGTAATTAATTTTGGGTTTTTCAAGTTTGGGTCTTTTTGGGTCGGGTCGAAAAATGCATGACCCAGACCCGATTTAGTCGGGTCGGATCGGGTCGGGTCGAGTGGGTTGGGTCAGGTTTTGTCAGCCCTACATGTACCCTAGACTTGTATGTAGAGCATGTTTAAGAAGAAATTTTGGATGTACAAGGTGTACTTGACTTACCCTTAATGTTTCTTTAAGTATCTATTTATGTGGTACATTAATTCTTTTAAGGGGTGTAAAGTTGTATCATTTTGGTTTTATATTTGTAAATCAACTTTAGGGATGACTAATTTAATGATGAATGCTTTAAGTGTTGGCAGGTTGACCTCTCCAGTGAATACATAGAAAATAAAGTGATTGTAGTGAGTTGTATCCTAGTTAGTTATCAATTAAATGAGATGTATAAGCTAACTCTATTTAATGAGGTGAATCACACTAGAAATTTTGAACATACTTAGGGTACACCCTAACCTCATATTCTATAAACAAACCAAAGTGATAAGTGACTAATTGTACCTTATTCATATCATGACTCTTGTATACATTATTGAGAACTATAATAATAAATGAGATCCATCAAAAATCATATAATTATCATAATACTCAATTTGGATAATAAGTATTTTCTATATTAATCATATTCTTGAGTAGGAACCATGTTTCATGCATGCGTATGCTTACTTTCAGAAAAACCTAATCATTAATATAAACAATGTAACCCAACTCATAAAAGTTTATATTATAACTCATGATACATACTGTATAATGAATTAGTAATCACACTCCCTGATAGTGTTCACATTCTACATAATTGGAGGAAAGTAAAAAAATCTGGTTATTGTTTTGATTTGGAAAAAGTTGTAAATAGTTGAAAAAGCCATTGTCCTGTATGATATCAGTGATACAAATAATTCACAATAAGACTATGAAAATGATAATGAGTCTATGCTGCCTTCTAAACAACCCATTTTGATAGTAGTTTTGATCGTGTTGAGAAGCAAAAGATAACCATGTTAAGTAGAGCTTAGTGACCTAATACCTATACTTTACAAGATCGTAAATAATTGTATAAACTAATGGGAAAATATAGTAGAAAGATAGTAGACTAAAACTACATACTACTCTAGGCATGCGTACCTCAAATAAGTAGCTTACAAAAAAAAGATTTTAAGTCACTCATTAAGATAACAAATTAGTATTCGAAGAGTAATGGATACATCATATTAAGAACATATAGTTTCATTTTGGGAAATGTAACTCAGGGTAACTTTAGATCTAGTGAAATTCTTCATCATAAATAGATAGATTTCAAGGATGAAATACTCTATAAGGGGTGGTGTTGTAATATATTGAAACTTGGAATCTTGATCTTAGAAACCCTAATTGTAGTAATCAAACATATAGTGGTTAGGAATCATACATATAGTGGCTCTGTTCTTTATAGACACAAAATGAGGTGCAAGATATACTTAAATATATCTAATTTTATATTGATGAATAGAGAATTCCTAAAAGTGTGCAACTTAGGCGTAAACCCAACTCTCAATGTGTATGTTTTGAACACACTTAAGGTATTTCGACCATGAATGCTAACATTTATTGCTTGAATATAACCCTATGATTTGTAAGAAATTATGTTTAATTCATGAATATGGATGGTTAGATATAAACCTTGATGTCTAGGTAACCAAACATTAGAATGCACATAATCAATGCAATGATTAGTGAAGGGATGAACTTGGATATGAAAATACCTTAGCATAGAGTAATACACTCCCAAGTGTATGGCAATACCCTCATGTGACATAATATGTAGGTTGAATTCTTAAAGTGTATAGTAAATGTGATATATTTCTCGGTTTCATATACTTAGATTTAGTAGGATTTATTGGGCAAATTGAATAACTAAGAATCATTGATATTTTTCCCTATGTTTGAAATTAATATTAATAATTCGGATTGGGTATTAACGATTGGGATAAATAATAATTGCAATATCCTAGTGATACTAATTCTGAAAACCCTAATTCTCTAAAAGTCCCAATAGATCATTTCAATATATAAATTAAACTCCATAATTGGTTTTTATGTTGTCGAAGTAGGTTGGATTTTAGATATTAGTTGATTTAAATAATGCTTGAGGAATTAATTTAATAAAGAAATGTTAAACCTAAATATCTAATGATAATATAAGTAGGCATACTTTTTTATGATTTAAATCAGGGATTTAATTGGCTAGGTATGACCTAAGTCATGTGGTCACACGCCTCAACTGATGCAACCTTCGTTGTTGATTGGTGGATGAATACACACACACCAATGTTCATATTCCACCTTCAGACAAGGTCCCATCCCGTGTAGGATAGTGTTATCAGCCCTCCTTCATAGTGTGCTCTCTCTAGACTCCTTATCATATCACGTTTTGAATTTTGTTGTATCATTGTAACCTTTCGTGTTCTGGGAATATCTAGGATGAGTTGGGTGAGTAAAGAGTCCTAATGGTGAGAGGGTTGTCATCGCCTGACGTTCTCTCCTGATACCCTACAATTACAAATAAAACCTTGGATAGATTTTTTGTTGCCTCCCAAGGTGATCTAGCACCTTGGTTTATCATGGAGATCACTTGTATAGACCACCCCCAACTTCAGCGGCCATACTGAGTGTGTGGTATTTGTCAAGAGGGTCGTTGGCCTTTGGGTGCATGAACAGTTGCCCTGAACACCTACTATCACATAACCATTTATTACCCTTATCCTAACCTACTAATTACAAGGTCAATGGCAACAAGAGTTGCACATCCATCCCTATAATGATATTATCATAGCATGAGTTTGGAAGAGTAGAAGCTTAGCATACATGAATAGATAACAAGATAAAATAACTAATCATAATCTCAACATTCAACAAATATTAGTAAAGCAACATTCTTCATAACAAGATTCCAATTACAAATTGAGAGTACATTTGTACATGTCTACTCATGTAAAGTAGGTATCTTACAACAAGTAAACTTGAACATAGCCCACCAAGCCATAAATCCCCTATCCATCTCTAGACCTAAAACATATGTGAAATAAGTGGGTCAATGCATAAATGTTTAGCACATGGAAGAAAGATACATATATATAAGATTTGCATAATTTGAAAAGATTGTAGAAGTAAACGAATGAGAATAAACATGTTAAGGATTAGAAAAACGAGATTCCACTATTTTTGTCATCTTACTCCAATTATACCATCAATATCATGTATAATAAGGCCATTGACTACTTCCCACTGAAAGAGTCTGTAAGGGTTCTCAAGATTAGCTAGCCCTTTTCTATACATGGACCTCAAGGTCATCACCAAGAGCTAACCTTATGTCAATTTTTTTTATAATGGAATTATATATATGTATATATTTACACACACACACACATATATGTATTATACATGTTCAAGTTATAAACAAAATGATACAGAGCATTTATGTACAATACTACAATACTACATGTTAATACTTAAGCAAATAAACAAGCATACATACATTGGTTTGCAAGAAAGAAAGCCATAGTCATATAAATATATAAATATTCATAGATTTATATTTAAACTATGCTTGACCTTTAAGCCACAAGAAATACCCTGCTTAACAACAAAATTACATGCATGCATTAGATTCACATCATTACCCTAACTAGTTTCTTATTTAGGGTTTTGGCCAAGCTAGGTTCATATTTGATTAATTAAATATTTGATGGAATATTACTGATTTGGAGTCCATTATAAAGGTGTTGTTCAAGTTTCACGGCATTTTGAGGTTCCATCTATTTTATATGATTATTATAAGGTTTAGATCACTTCTACACATTTTAAGGACCAAAGACTCAAAGTAGGGAAAACAAGACTAAGTTTCATCAAGTCAAGGGGTCCAAGAACAAAGGATGATTTAGATCGGTATGATAAGGACATAAGAGACATATTCCAAATGTAGGCGGATGTCCTATAGAGTCTAGATATCATAATCCAACATTGGTATCAACATTCCCAGATACATTCCAACCATCAACATAGTTGACATACGCCACAATGATGTGAGTTAAGTAGGACATCCACCCCAAATAGGTCAAGAACATTAGAATGAACCCTAATTTGATAGGGGACAGAAATATTTGAGTTCACATTGAGATTAGGGCACAGGAAAAGCAAACAAGTCATAAGTGTCACACAATTTCACCACTAGTGGACTTAGAGTTACGAACCCCACTGTAGAACAAGCGGGTTGATCATAGTCACTAAGGTTACAAAGCATCATGAGGTTACTTATTTTAGGAACCTAATAGGGTTATATGCACAAATGTGGTCAAAGTCATCAATTGACTCAAGTATAATCACTCATTCATGCCAAAGGGATACACTCAAAGGATTGGGTGTCATAAAGACAAACATAGAAAATAGAGGACAAGGGTAAATATATAAATCATATTTAGCATATATCTACTGATTTCCAAGTTAGGGTGAGCCTAGATGTCACTTTTATTCTAACAATTAGCAAGTTAGGTCAAATCACATCACTAATGTTCGATGATACAACAAATGTGCATTTAATGCCATTAAGAGAAAAATGGGTGATAGACCCTAATTTTGTTCAAGAGTACATAGACGTTACTGATTTCATGGTTAGGACTGTAGAGATGCATCAAAGTTTCAATATTTAGCATACTCAAGCATTTGTCAAGGCAAACAAGGTCAAAGTTTGTATTTTTATCCAATAGAGAGATCTAGAAGAATATTTGGGTATGAAAATATGCTCATTGTGTAGATCTCATTGAGGTGATAAATTTGGTATATAATTTCAATATATTTCGGTCAAGGGTGTGGATGATATGATCATTTGAACACTTTAATCAAGAACTATAGGAAAAGGACCTAGGGTTTTATCTCTAATCATATTTCGATGAAGGTGAATCGTTGATCCACCACCCAATGACCGTGATCCCACTCCTTGAGCACTAGGGTCCCAGACCATGTGGTGGTCATGCACATCCCTCAGTCATTGGGTTGGGAGACTTGAATGCGGTCAAGCATCCCTCTACACCATGGAGCTTGTAATCATGATCATTATTCACCAATCCAACAGTCTGCTCATTCAGCACTCCCAGTGTGGTGCGAGCCACACAGATGAGTGAAGTGGGCTACACTGATGGGTGGTGTCTAGGTCATTGTGGTATTAAGAAAGGCATGCACCTCTGATCCCAGTCCTCATTGCGTCCTATCCTCACTGCATCTGTACAATGCAAGTGTCACGCTCATGCGACAGTGTTGTAGCGGGGCATTTCACTAGAGAAGGAGTTGGGGGAAAGGGCATCACAACCCAAATAAATTGGATTCCCATATAGGAGATACATAGGGTCGAACACAAGTCCATCCTTGGATATGGGGCACAGACAAGAAGGGTTCTAGTGCCTTGGTTGCAGCGGCGATGGAGAACAACAAGGAGAAGAAGAAGAGTCGAATACAAATGTAGGGTTAGGGAAACTAGGGAAAAAACTAGATAAAATAGAGAACAAGAAGAAAGGATTCTTAATTTGATAAAAAGGTTGAATATGGGGTTGATTGATAGAGTGGGAGTAGGTGGTCGCATATATTTTTTTTCCAACCCCTTTACGGATGTGGGTGATGGCTTTTTGGCCTTTGGATCTTAGATCCGTTATTTAATAGTTGGTATTAGAAGCATTTAGGGTTAGGGGAAAGCAGACAGATGGGCCACGTTCCTCCTCTTGGGCCTCAATTGGGCCAATTCACAGTAGCAAAAGGATTAAATTTGACTTAGATCAAATTAAAATAAGGAGTTCTTTGAGATCTCATAACTTGGGATACAAAGGTCTGATTGAGAGATTGACATGATTCTTATGTTGTTGGGAAGATAGTTGAGATCCCTACAACATGATACACATATGAGATCCAAAAGATTTTAGTGATAAGGTTAAATTCCACTACATATATGGATACATGTTAAGGCATGGTACATATTTTAATATGCAATTCAATGCACATTGGTATCAATGATCATGGAGGTGACCAAATTGAAGTTACACCACACTCAAACTATGAAATTGATATTAAAATGAGTAAGAATGTCACTTCATGAGAGAGACATAGTATAATAGATGAGAGAGAAAAATCAAATTGCCACATCCTTCCCTCCTTAAAAGAATTTTTTTCCTCAAAATTCATCTAAGATCATAGATAAGGGTCAAAATTCCTATTCATCGTATATCGATTGCCAATCTGTAGTTCTAAGGCACCCCCACCATGGAGTGTACACTTAGGTTGTTATTATCAAGGGTTCACCAAATCCTATCATATACATATTATTTGGTGTTCCATCAATATGACATCATTTGTACATTAGGGTTTTCGATCCCTTAACTCCACCACATTAAGGTTTTGTCCATGCATTTGTACGATCTCAAGTTGTGTTACCAAAATATGTGACATCAGCTTCTCAAAGAACATGTTCCCTATCATGAATTTCAATTAAAATTTATCATCACCATGATGTTTCTTCATCAAATTTAAATTGTGTGCATGGTTCAGTTTACCCCCAAGATTCTACTCATTCACGCCTCTATTTGTTCATTACTTTTCATCTTGGACCTAAAATTAAGCATATTATTCATGATTACTCAAGATAAGATCTCAATGCATCATTGTATCAAGTTCATGATTTCAAGCTTACTTATTTCATGTATGGTATGGTTTTCATATGAGGTCTATCTTATGGGAGTGACTTATCATACCCATATCAATTTTTTAACTTAAGTGAGATATTGTCATACATTATGCATTAATTGAGGATCAATGTTATTATCAACATCAAGGTTTCATAATTATTTCACTTGTATCTAAAGAGAGTTCTGCAAGACCAAGCCACTCAAGCTAAGGCCTATCTATGTCCATGTTGAACACAACCATCTACCTATGACAAAAAAATAATTCTACCCTACTTTCACAAATAAGGGAAACCACTAGATTCCTTTATAGACAACCACTAACCCAAGTATGAGATTCGTCATGGAGAACATGCATCATGTATATCATCTTAGGGTCTTGGGACATCTCCGTTTCCAATATAGAGACATCATACACTCAACTAATTCCATCTCTAGAATTATATCTTTTCATAGGAAATCTAGGGTTTAACATTTTAAAGAGGACCCTATACTAGGTAACTCAACTCATATACTTAGTAGTCTAGATAGGGACTCACCTTCATGTATTTTATCGTTCATATTTTTCAACATTCTCATATATTTTGGAGGTTAGGTAATCTGACCTTCTCCAGTGTTAGGTTGACCCATATCAAGATTTCACCCATTTCATATGTCCCATACTAGATGTCCTCCTTTGTAAAGATATTTAGGCCCATGTTGGTCTCAAACCATATATATAACTAACCATATCTCAACATGTACTACACCATGCACAAGAAAACATGCCAACCCACTATCTATGCTTGGCACGTTTGTCAAGTCATGTGTACCATTCATGGTTCTAGGTTTGCATGGTCGAAACTCATCTCATGTGATAAAAGAATACTTGACCCTTCCAAAACAAACATAGGTAATGTTAAAGCAAGTTCATATCATCAACATGACATCAACATCAACATCATCATCATCATAATCAACTTAGGTTATTTAGGATACTTGCTAGCCTAACATGTATCATGGCTCTAAACAACTCTAGAGACTACAAACTAGCATCTGAAACACTCTCATATGTATTGATGTTACATCTCTTTCTCTTGGATTAAATGGATTCTCACTTTCCTTTCTGCATGTGGTAAAAGAATTCAAATGTACATATATACTAATATTTTAAATAGGTTTTATCAAACATTGAAATGTGTGATGGAAACCACCACACTTATTTGAGAAAACAAAACTAAAATGAGTTACCACACTCATTAGGTAATCTAGTATCGTGACACCTGGAGAACTAGTAAGAACATAGTACACCACATGTGTAGCCATCCTGAGCACATGCTGTGAACATATGTCTAGGGTTGTAGTAAGATCTCCCTTTTCTCACACTCCTAACCTATATCCCATAATACATGACACAAGGAGGATAAAAGAAAGGTTGTTGGGATTACACAAGTCTACACCTAGTTCTAGACCATCTAATTTCTATCCCAAAGGCTAGATCAACTTAGTCCACAAAATATGATTCATTAACTTTCTAGTTTGAGATGTAAGGTTGAGTTTAGTTTGTGTTTCATGTGACTAATGTTTGGTGTACTTATTGTTCATATTCAGATACCATGTGTCATGGAACCATTTTTACCCTTATCATACCCCCATTGACTACAGAGTCAGTGGAAATAGGACTCAGGTGTCCATCCCTAGAATGATACTATCAAGCACAACTTTGGAAGCATACAATCCTAGCATACATGGGTAGATAAAAAGACAAAAGCACCAATCATAATCTCAACATTCAGAAAATATTATTAAGCTACGTTTGTTATTACAAGATTCTAATAGCATTGGGATGCCTCTGTATGAAGCCCTATATGAAAGACCTTGTCGTTCCCCGTTGCATTGGGATGACGTGGGAGAACACACAATAGTGAAGATTGATAACATGAAAATGATGATAGAGAATATTTAGTTGATTAAGAAGCGTATGAAATCCACACAAGACCGACAAAAGATATATGCCGACAAGCATAGGTCTGATGTAGGCTTCTTAGTAGGTTACCATGTATCCCTAAAAGTTAAGCCTATACATTCTATTGCATGATATAAAGTCAAAGGCAAGCTTAGTCCTCATTATGTGGGGCCTTTTGAGATCTTGGATAAGATAAGAGAGTGTGCATACCATCTAGCTCTTCCTCCTACGTATGATAAGATCCATAATGTATTTCATGTCTCAGTTTATAGGAACTATGTGAAAGATCCTTCTCATGTACTCATGATAGAACCTTTGGAGATTTGTGAGAATCTAACCTACGAGAGGTTACCTGTGAAGATCCTTGACACTCGAGTTAAGCAATTGAAGAATAAAGAGATTGCTCTAGTGAAGGTCTTGTAGAAGTACCATGGGATAGAGGAACTTGGGAACTTAAAGATGAAATTCTACGTACTCACCCTTCTCTTTTTCTTTGATATTTTTGGGACAAAATCCTTTTAATGGGTGGAGTGTTGTAACAAACCAAATCTCAAATGTAATTATAATCCCACCCCATTCTTAAAGTTATCCTATTTTTCTTACCAATTTGTCCTTAATGTTGAGTTTGTGGAAATTGAGTGGTTTGGAGTAAATATGCATGCAAATATAAGGGTTAGTGCACAATTACCTCAATTAATATTTTATCAAGAGTTATGTTGCAAATGTCAACAAAAACAATATGATTATTAAATAAAGTTAGAAACAAGACATAATGTGAATGAAAAGTAGTTAATGAGAATCATAATCACCTTACAATCAATCTCCTTCAAAAAGGAAAATAAAGCATAAAAAGGAGAATAGTATGTCAATTAATGACCTTTGAGTTAATGTGGGATGACTACCTCAAATTTTCATTCAAGATTAAGCTTTTTCATATTAACTCAATTTTCTTATACATTAATGAACACATATGGTGATTAATGGTTAAACCATGAGTAAAAATGAGTTTTAAGTAATAGGAATATTCTAGACACTAAAATAGTCCTATGGTTCAAATTTGGGATTAATTGATCAATATTTGACCCCTCAATTGATTTTAAATGAATTGATTAAGGTTTCATTAAGATTTTAATTTGATTTCATTCATGTATTGTATTTAACCTATGAGTATGGAATTTATTATTATCATGCATTACTCAGTTGATGTGTGTGAGCTATGGACTATGGATCCATGATCCAATGATCCACAATCATCGTCTACCTCACGTCGAGATGAGAAATAGACACAATACTGGCCAAATTTTCAAATGTCAATTTCTCTCTCATTTATTAATGTTTCGATGCATTTTCTTTGCCATTCAATTCATCTTCCTCCACCATTTTATTTGAGCCATTACTCATGCATCAAGGTGCACCATACATGAAATTCCCAAATTAGTGTTCGGAGCGCTCTCACCTCCACCATCGTTTTACCTCATACCATCACCTCGCCTATAAATATGAGCATCCTTGCCTTCATCAACACCAAGTGATCATTTACTCACTCCAATTTTCTAGTAGTCTCCTCTCCTAGCCACCACCATCACAATTTCTATTCAGGCCTTACGGCATTCCTCCCTGACCATCGACAACACCATCATGGAAATTTCTACCTGAGGTGAGTCAGTCACCTCCTACTCTCCATTTTCCAACCTTTAGTTCCTCATTTTATCGAGTATTGTAGATGCACCCAAATCCACACAACCAACATCCAATCTGCTCATAGCCATGGCTCTACACATTGGAGAGGAGATACCCTCAGGTGATTTCTCCCTTCTACCGTAGCACACCCTTCTTCTTTGCTTTCGCACCCAAGGGCGTAACCATCCTCTCACCCTATTTTTATTTCTCACTGACCAGACCCGCGAGCTTTGGCCTACAACATGGCCATGCATGATTGGCCCAGGTCATCATGGGCCCAACCTCTGTGTCACTTCTTTTCATGAAGTCTTTTTCCTGTGTGGCATTTTCAAATAATCTAATTGGTCAATTTTAGAAAATTCATAATTTTGTACTCATTTATCAAAAAATTATAAATAAATATGCTATGGAATAAAAAATAAAATCTATTTAATAAAAATATTTCCTGAACCTAATTTCAAAGTTTTAGAGGAAGGATTTTCAAGGAACTACAATTTCTAAATAAAAAGCCCTAAAATGGGTAATTAATTCATTTCAACTCCAAATTTACTCAATAAATATGTTTTCCTAATTATAAAAAATATAACTAATTGATTGGTCTATTTGTCAAGTCCAAAATTAATGGTTTATTTAGAAAGTTTGAAAACTAGGGTTTCTACATTTAAGGTATTACAAAACCCTAATATATGTGATGGAAACTTATATCTAGGATAAAAGAGGCATTGGACTCACTTAGTTGGTGAAAGGCCTTCTCTAGGAATCTTAAGTGAGGTATGTGTATTCTAAACCCTAAGTTGGGCATGTTTTCATCCAACCCTAAATTCCCAATGAGGCATGGACTTATACACTAGCTTCAATATTTCTTGTTTAGTATATTCACCTCAATAATTAGAGGGTCTTGGACCCCACTTGTAAAGTTTTCAATTACTTAAATCTGCCATATAAATTCTTCTAGCATGATGATGTAAATGACTAATTAACTAATGTGGTGTACGTACATCAGTATAATCACCCACATTTAGGCATGTGTTATTTCACCTAGGGGAATGTGATTACTCTCCCCATTTTTATTTATATTTGGGTGTTTGAGAATGTGTTACTCTCCCTCACCTATTGGTTGAGGTTAGGTAGGTGCCTCAACCCTAGATTAGTTTAATGTAGTCATATTAACAAGCATGCATGCAACTTTATTACAATTTGACTTGGCAGATTTCTTAATTATTTACTTGCCTGATACTTTTGAATCTCTGAGTTTAGTAAATCTTTACTTTGCCATAATTTAAAGATTTAAATGTCATGATTCCTTAAAATTGACACATACCTTTTCTCTCCTCTTACTGGGTGATCCCAACCACCCAGATATAGGACAAGGTATAGGACCAGAGCAAGGAGTACCTGATCAGGAGTAGTACTGCTGAAATGCCTAGGTTACTATTGTTAGATCATGTAGTTTACTTTCTAGTTTATATTTCAAACCTTTGAACTAAATCTATGTAATATTATAGATTTTTCCTTCCGCCACTACTATTAACATTTCGTATTTGATTCATGCTTATTTAAATGGAATTCTTATGTCTGCATCCTTCGTCATCAGAATTTTATAAAAGATGGTTGTTATATATTTTCTATTAAATTTTAGTGAGGTGGTGATCTCACCTCTTTACAGTTTCAAAAAAAGTTTCAATCATCATTCAAGATTAAACTCCTCTTCTAGGTTAATACCTATGTGTCTGACCCTATATGTCCCATATCACATTGGTAGTGAATGTCCATAACTAACTTATGACATCACAAGCAAAGAGTGGTGCCTAGTCGCACATCAATGGTACCAAAGTGAATGGAAAGTTGGGGAACTACTTCAACCTACAATTTGTGGTTGGTGTTACATTGTTTGTATAATTCCTTTGTCAGTGATATCCAGATTGAACTCGAGGCACAGAGTAGTGAACCTCTTCAACATTCAATCTTGTTTCTTGAACCAGAGCAAATTGTCTAAGATATATGTAAGCTCATATCACATATTGACTCACATGTGCAGAACCACACATTTTCAATCTTTCTAATCAAGAGGCCTTGGATATCATACTCCCTTAGGAGGGACAAATCCCATCTCTATTACTCACAGTCAGTTCCCATGTGTCACAGTCACCCAATCATCACTGTTGTAACAATTCATGTTTCAGGACTACGTTTGATGATGTCAAAGCACACCGAACGACATGTGATGAGTGTAGTGATTTTAGTTATAAGAATTAAAAACACCCCATCACTATGAGAGATGACTATGACTACCATGATAATGGTTTCCATGTGTCAGTCTAATGGTGGGTCTGTCTGATACACTATTCTCTAACATGTATCTGTGTGCTTGGTTTGATATAGCCATATCATGACTAATGAGACTCTATCATCAATGAACTCACACTCTGATCTTATGTGTTAATGTTGTCTATCAACCTTCCACAATAACAACCTATCAGGGACATAATGAAAATATATATGTACTCTTAACATTCGTATAATCTCATTTCCCCAAGTCACATACTTGAAGACATATGCCATTGAGTAATATAGTTCTCTAGACATTTATAATGTTGCATCATTATCTCATAATTGAATTACATAGAATAAATTGGAAGCTTGTGTTTATTTATTTATCAAATCAATTACAATTATGCCATTACAATCATCATATGATTGGCTCTCTAGGCATACATACCAACATACTCCCACTTGCACTTAGAGCCAATCACCCATGAATCGTATCCCAAGTGATCTAACATGACCATCATGCTTATGCTATGAAAGTGCCTTTGTCAAGGGGTCAACAGCATTGTTCTCACTTGGTACTATTCAAATCTTTACATCTCCTTACTATATGATCTCTCATCTGAGATGGAACTGCCTTTGTATATGCTTTGAGCGTTGATATGACCTGGGTTCCTTAGCTTGTGCAATAGCTCCATTTTTGTCAAAATATAGCTCAATTGTGTCACTGATGATTGGAATGGCCCCAAGTTCTATAGTGAACTTCTTGATCCATACAACCTCCTTTGTTGCATTCGATGCAATAATATACTCGACCTCTATTGTAGAATCGAAAATTGTCTCTTGCTTGGAACTATTCCAACTTACAACTCTATTGTTTAGGCAAAACATGAATCATGATTATGGTTTGTAATCATCTCGATCAGTCTAGAAGCTTGCACCAATGTAACCCTTTACCACTAACTCTTCCTCTCTACCGTAGACCAAAAATGGATCCTTAGTTCTTCTCAAGTACTTGAGGATGTTCTTCATGGCTATCCAGTGAGCATCACCTGGGTCTAGATGATATTTGGTCATCATGCTCAAGGCATACAAGACATCTAGATGGGTACATGACATTGCATACATGATTGATCCAATTGATGAGGCATATGGAATCAAACTCATGTGTTCCCTTTCTTCACAAGAATTGAGACATTGAGCTCTAGAGATGGGGACACCATTATGCATAGGCAGGTTTCCTCTCTTTTAAGTTATCCATGTTGAACTGCTTCCACACTTTGTCAATGTATGTTCTTTGATTTAGTCTAAGAATCCTTTTGGATCTATCTCTATAGATCTTTATCGCCAAGATGTAGGATGCTTCTCCCAAGTCTTTCATAGAAAACATATTTCCAAGCCATGTCTTTACCTTTTATAAAGTAGGGATGTCATTTACCATAAATAATATGTCATCGACATATGATATGAGGAATGTCACTATGCTCCCACTAACCTTCTTATACACACAAGGTTCATTTCATTTTGAATAAAGCCAGACTCTTTGACTGTCTAATTAAAATGAAGATTCCATCTCTGAGATGATTGCTTCAATCCATAGATTGACCTTTTTAGCTTACAAACTTTATTTTGGAAACTTTAGATTTATAAAACCCCCAAGTTGTGACATATACACATCCTCAACAAGATTACCATTAAGGAATGTGGTTTTAACATCCATTTGCCAAATCTCATAGTCATGATAAGCTAAAATATCAAGCATGATCCTGATGGACTTAACCATGGCTAGTGGAGAAAAGGTTTCATCATAGTCAACACCTTGAACTTGTCTGAAACCCTTTGCAACCAATCCGGCGTTATAGGTTTGAACTTTTCCATCCATTTCGGTCTTCTTCTTGAAGACCCATTTGCACCCTATGGGTTTTACCCCTTCAGGTGGATCCACTAAAGTCCATACTTTGTTAGTATACATGGATTCCATTTCAGATGTCATGGCCTCAAGACATTTCTGAGACTTTGGTCCCTCAATAGAATCTTTATAGTTTATTGGCTCATTATCTATGACCAATTAACTACTTTATTGAGTTACAAGAGATCCAAATCTTTCAGGATCAAGGTGTTTCCTATTAGATCTATGAGGTTCCTATGTTACTTGAGGAATTTGAGACTCCTCAACACCTTGTGATTCTCTTTGTTCCTCTTGTTCATCTATTGGTTCTATGATCTCTTGTTGGTCTCAAACTTCTTCAAGTTCCACTTTCCTCCCATGATTCCTTTGGAAATGAAATCCATCTCAAGAAATGCAACATCCCTGGAAACAAACACTTTATTGTTAGATTTGGGAATAAAAGTAATATCCTCTTATTTCTTTAGGATATCCAGCAAAATAAAAATTATTAGATTTAGGAGCAAGATTATCAGAAAACATTCTCTTAACATAAGCTTCACATTCCAAATCCTCATTTCCCATGCCATATCTCACATGGTATCTTTTGAATAGATTTAGATGGTACTCGATTTAGTGTAAACATGAGAGTTTCTAGAGAATACCCCCAGAAGGTAATTGAAAGCTTAGCTAAACTCATCATTGATCACACCATATCTAACAATGTGTGATTACTACTTTCTAACACATGATTATGTTGTGGTGTTCCAGGTGGAGTCCATTGGGATACAATCCCATGGGATTTAAGAAGGTTCTCAAACTCTTGGTTTAAGTATTCTTTAAGGTCATAATACTTTTACCAAGTTGGTTCTATAATTCATTCATAAAATCCTTGAATTTTTCAAGAGTTTCTAACTTATGTTTCATTAAATAAACATACCTACTGAATTCATCAGTGAAGGTAATGAAGTACGGAGAACCACCTCTAGCAGTTGTCTTAAAGGGTCCACACACATCAATATGTATGAGTCCTTATATCTCACTAGCCCTCTCATTGTTACAAGATGACAATGACAAATGTATGTCTTGTTTGAGTTGTTGAATTTAATCTTTTGGTATTTATGTTATAAACATCTGTCTTTAGATCTGATAAATAAAGACCATAAGACATTGGGGCACTTCCATGAAAAATCCTATCTTCTAAAATAGAACATCGACCATTTTTAATATGGAATTCAAATGCATCCTTGTCCATACAAGATACAATAATGATATTTCTATTTATAGCAGGTACATAATAGCAGTTCTTTAACTCTATTACAAGCCCTATGGGTAGAGATATACTATAGGTTTCAACTATTATGGCCGCAACTCTTGCGCCATCAGCAATTCATAGTTCCGCCTCACTTTTTCCCAAAGGCCTACTTCCTTTCAGATCCTGCATATGAGAACATATGTGAGATCCACATCCGGTATCTAGTACCTATGATGAAGAAGTAGCTAGATTTATCTCAATAACATATATACCTGAAGTGGAGATCACCATCCCTATCTTCTTCTTCTTGAAAGCCTTCAAGTACAAAACTTGAGTTCCTCTTGTACTTTTCTTTCTCCTTATCTTGAGTGTTGAAGATTTGGATTTAGGCTCAATCTCAGAACTCTTCTTGGCCTTTCTTTGATCCTTGGACTTAGCTTCACTAATCATCATCACGGGCTTATCCTTCTTCAATCTTGCTTCAAGATGAATCAACATGGAAAGCAAGTCTGACATCGATCTGGACATATTATTCATGTGATAACACACAATAAAGTGGCTATATGATTCTAGCAATGTCTTTAGAATCATATATGTGGACAACTCTTAGATCAAGGTGAATTCCAATTCTTCAAGATGATACACATGTCCAATCATATTGAGCACATGTTCTTCAATTGAGGTTCCCTCTGTCAGTTTAGACTCAAGTAGCACCTTTATGATGTCATCCCTTTCTTGCTTTGTAAGGTCGTGTCACTTTCTTAAGATGTTTTACCATATCAAAAACACTCATGTCCTTACACTTCACATTCCCCTTTGGAATTTCACTTGTGTCCCCTTGATTGGATGCTTTCTAGCATAGCAACCTCCATGAGAATTGGATCGGTACTCCTCCCCTTCACCATTACCTATTATATCGTATGGTGTCATGTTGATCTTGATATTGTATTAGTGAAGACCAGGCAAACCTAGATAGGGATCACTGAGAAGATACAATAGGATGGAGGCCTCCTTCCTAATAAACTACCCCGATGACATTAGCAACGACGGTGTGCTAGCACACTGCTGCCATCTGCAAACCCAACGATCGATTGCGGCTGGTGGTGAGCAACGATGGCGGGTGGGCAGATGGGATGAGGGGGAAAGTGGGTGGTGCGCGAGTAGGGTGGGTCGGAGGGGAGAGGAGAAGAGAAGAATAAGAAAGAAGAAGAGGAATAATGACACTGGGAGAGCAAAGATGGCTCCTTTTTAGAAACTAGATGACTGCTCTTGATACCATGTGAAGAGAAATTCTTATTATGAGAATCAAGATTAGAGAGAGTCATATATATAGCCTTGTCTCAAGGTATGATATACCATAGACACAACATAACATAAACTAAATTAATACTAATGGGCCTGAAGAGAGTAATCCCAATTATATTTTACAAGGGAAAATAAATAACAAAAAATACTACCAACATATTTCAATGTAGATAAATCCAGAAACTGAATAAAACACATACAATAAATTAATATACTTTCAAAAGAGTATTAAACACGAATTTATTTTAGAAAAATTAATAAATCATATAATCACACATAATTATATAATGAATAGAATTAATGTAAAATGATTACATACCAATACAAAACTATGAAGAATTACTACAATAAACGTAACAAGGGATGTATTTGTAATTCAATGATTAAACTTCAATACTATTAATTTGGATTGATATATATTATTATAGGGTCAATCAGGTCAACTGGGTCTAAATTCCAAACACAAACCCAACACTAAGATAATCTTTGGCTCTTTAGGTTTGGGTCCAATTTGGGCTAGGTCTATAGATCTTAGACCCTAACCCGCTTATGAAATTTTAGTTCAAGTCAAGTCTAATTTTGTCAAGCCTAATATAATCCATCACAAAGGTATGCACCATGAAGGAGTAAGCATGCATACTTACATATAGAGTCAGTGATGAGGTATTCATAGCATACTGTTGGATCAAGGGCTCTAGAGGGGGGGTGAATAGAGCTTCACAATTCTTACAAAATGGATTAGACCACCAAATTATATTAAGTGCAGGAACTTAAACAAGTAGCCAATTTGAGATCCTAACTAACATTCATAGCAAGGGTGAGAGACAAGGAAGAGCATACACTTGGACAAAGTGGTTTAGAGTGGTTCCACACTTCGAACTTGAAGTGAGTCAGTCCACTACCTAGAGGTGGTTAGGCTCAAGGACTTTGCAATCTTGGTACTCTTATATTCCATCATAAGATTACAAGACAAAACCACATTCATCCAAGGGCTTCGTACCTCAAGAAAGGATCTTCAACCTATAGAAGGAGCTTACCCACTTGAACCATGGAGTCTTCAGCCATCAACACAGACTTACCCACTCCTTCTTCAAGTCTTTGGCCTTTAAGGAATTACCTATCCTTCTTGAGCATCCGCCTTGCCTATCTCCTTCACTTGGAGATCTGGAACACCATGCTTTCTTCAACCTTGAAGAACAACAACTCCTTCTCCTTCACTCAGAGAAGATCTTCATCCTTTTCTTCAATAGGAAAGAGGGTAGGAAGATGGAGGTGAGAGCTTAACATAAATACAGGGAGTAGCTCTCATACAAGGGAACCTATCTCACTCATACTCACAAATTTGACTTGATGGTAGAGAGAGAAAGGGGATGAAAGGGTTGGAACACTCTCAACTAACCTAGGACCAAGCATGTAGTGAATGAGCAACCCTGGAATGAACTCCAAGAGGTCCTATTTATAGTTGGGGGTGCCCCTTTGAGTTGGGGTACACTTTGGGCCGAAATATAACCGTTTTTGCTCAAAGCAACGACTCTATTTTCGATCAAATATCTCACCAACAGTCACAATCACTTTTTCTGCAAATTCTGTACAGTGCAATTGGTCGAGTTTTAATAAAGGTAACTCGTCCGATAGGGTAAAAGACAAAACCAATTTTCAAACCATCGGTCAAGTTTGTTCTGAGGAAACTCGACCGACCAATGAAGTTGTGTTTGGTTAGTAACCCATCAAATATCTCACCAACGGTCACAATCACTTTTTTTTGCAAATTTGTACAGTGCAATCGGTTGAGTTTCAATAAAGGTAACTCGACTGATAGGGTAAATGACAAAACTAATTTTCAAACCATCAATTGAGTTTGTTTTGAGGAAACTCAAATGACCAATGAAAGTTGTGTTTGGTCAGTAACCCCATCAGTCGAGTTTTGTGAAAACACAAATCGACCGATGCAATCTTCAGAGAATTGATCCAAGAGGATCGATCGAGATTGAAACTCGACTGATTGACTGCCTGTGATCAATTTTCTAAAGTGCATCAAAAGTGATTAAAACTTGGTGTTTAGTGTCCCAATCAATTTTCTCATCTTAGTTACAAGCCAATACATCAATACAAGTGATTACAAAAATCTTCTAAGGTCGTTTACATGGATTTCCTAAATTGAACACTTGTATAACTTTTGACTTGAACTGTTGCAAATTAGGGCTTTTGAATTTTGATCCTTTTCATGTACCTAACACCTGGACTCAATCTTGAATACAAATATTACATACATATGAATGGAATGGTTAAGTCATTATCAAAATATGGACAATGTATAACCTCTAGGTCAACATTCTCCCCCTTTTTGACAATGACAAACCATTCCTCAAACATATTGAAAAGGATATAGAAGTTATACCTTTTCCTTGTGACTTAAGGGGATTCAAGATGTGAACAATGTGAATTGCTCCCCCTCAATATGTGCTTCCTCTAACCTGCATAGTGAGTCTATCTACACAAAGTAATAATATCATACATGTACTATATGGTCCTTTACAAGTCACATGATAAAACATTAAATGAATAGGAAAAGGATCTCATAAGAAATAAGCAACAGTATAACAACAAATAACAATATGATTGATTTTCAAGACATTGAAATTTCTCTCCCCCTTTTGACATTTTCAAAAAGTAGGGGTTAGAAGAGCATATATCCAGGTCTTCTCCAAAACACAATTAACCAGTTATTCAGACAAGCAATCTCATATCATATGTCAACCAGAGACAAGAGAAACATACAATCGTAGTCATAATCAAAATGTGGTGAAAGATGGCACCAACTCATAATTTATAACAGAGCAGAGAGCAAGAGTGCACATCACATATATTTCAACTCAGATGCATGTTCTCATGAAAGCAACTACAAGCAAGAAGCGATGAAAAATAGAAGATAAAATAGTACAACTCAGATAATGTGCCGAGATGTTTCTTATACAAAATAGCTTAGAAAGATATATATGATCAGCATACTAGACTAAAAACTAAGAAACAAACTAGACATATAGACTATCTATGTCCACAACATGGTCATCATCAGCTCTAGGCTCATAGTCCTCATCTCCATCTAACGGTGCAATTGTAGTGCCTTCATCACCAGAATCAGCACCAGAACCATCACCATCATCAGAAGCATCCTTGCCATCACCATTGTCGTCATCAGTAGCCTCAACATCATCATCCTAGTCAGGCATCTCCTCATCTGTAGGAGGACCAAAACCACGACCGGGCCAATGAGCATTCTGCTCATCCCAAGTCATACCAAGAGCATAGAGCTCAACTAAGGAAAGGATGGAGTAGAGTCTCCGAGAGAAGCAAGGAGGGTAACCAGGGGGGCCAACAGGCAACAGGAGGTAGGTAGGAGCAGGAGCAAGATAGTAATGATTGTATGCATATGAAGCATAATCACTATTGGGGAAGGGCTGGTAGGTGGGGTAGGAGTGAGCACAGGATATGTTCATGGTAGAAATGATAGAACATAGATCCTGGTGTAGGTGCTCCTGGACCTGTTGGTTGTATGCTTGTTGATGCATCATGTATCCTGAATGGTTTTCATTAGATACACGGAACGAAGCACGACTAGGTCGAGGAGGAGGCTGAGGAGGTGGAGCTCAGGAAGAGGAGACATGGGTTGCATAGGCAGAGGTAGAGGGAGAAGCACCATGTGTGGTAGAGGCAAAAAAAGGCACAAACTTCTTAATTGTGGTTTCACTGATACATACACCCTTCCTGGCTAACTTGTAATGAAAGTTAGAAAAGAGTGATTTCTCAGTAGCAAGCTAGAATAAACCACAAATCAGGGCAGGATACAGGGGATGGGTGCCTTGGGTGTTCTTACCGGTGTCAAAGCAAGTCATGTGGTGTAGAATGTATTTGGCCCACTTGACACCGATGTTCTCTAGGATGCAATACATAATGACGACAATGTTCTCTACAATATCAGTTTGATTTTTCTTCAGATGGATGTTGCAGTTGATCATTAAAGCCAAAATGTGCTTCCTGAGATCAAGGGAAGAGGAATGTAGGGTGCTCTTATTCTTATATGGAACATCTAGTTTCTTCAAGTAGTGATGAATGTCAGGGAGAGTAAGTTCATGTTGCTTGTAGAAACTTTTAGGATCCAAAAGATTGAAGTACTCGCTGTAATCCTTGTGCCATGTATCATTTTCATCATCTCTGAAAAAGAAGACATTTAAAATATCCTCAGAGATTTGAAAATGTTTACCGGAGATCATAGAGGTTAGGATTACTTGAGTATTTAGTGGGGGTGCGAGGGTGTCATAGTTCCAATGCAAGTTAGCGTAGAACTCGTGAAATACTTTGGTACTGGTCATCAAATTGAAAAAGAAATCACGTTTGACATCTAAGGTGGAGAGGTGGTGAATGGATAGCAACCTAGCAACTTGGTCTATAACTGCTTGACACCTAGGGCTTGGCTCAAACAAGGCGTGAAAAGGGAAAGGACTCCTAGGAAGAAGGTCCTTATACCTATTAGCAACCTCGATTGAGACAAAGGAGGTATCGTCAAAAGGAATCAAGCAGTTACATGAAGAAGACGAAGGAGCATTGCTAGGGGCAGGTCGTTTTCTCCTATGTGAAGCCATGGAGGCAAGAAAGAGGAGGAGAAACAAACAAACACACCAAACAAACTGCAAAATCCATTCAAACACCACCAAGGAGAAATCGGGGAGGTCTAGGTCAACCTATCTAGGTCGGGAAAGGGCTAGGATAGGGAAGGTTAGGGCTAGGGTAGAGATCTTAGGGCTAGAATAAGAGGAATCAGTCGACTATTCTCTAGTTGAGAGGGAGAATAGTCGGCCAAACCAAACTTAAATTTGCTTCAGCCCATCGATCAGTCGAGTTCTGAGAGTCAAAAACTCGACTGATTGGTCCAATATAGAACAACTCTCGGCCACTGATTGGTCGAGTTTGTCCTCGGGAAAACTCGACTGATGGTCAACCTGACCTAAAACCATCAAACTTAATTTCTATCCATATGAATGCTAATTAAATTTATTTTTTGAGTGTATTATGTATTTTGAACATACTTAGGCACATATCACTCATAATTGGGTACTATTTAGCGATAAAACCAAGAAATTTGAGAAATGCCCAAAAACAAGTGAAACTAAGCATGTCAACAAGCAAATTTTAGCAATTTAAGCAATTTTAGGCAAGCAAGGTGAGTAAAGCATGAGCAAGACATATAGGATAAAAAGAACTAGCTAGATAACATGTCAATATCATCCAAAGAAATAATGAACAATTTAGATCTAATAAAGTTAAATTTCTCTCTAGCTAGAGGTTTAGTGAAAATGTCCGCCAACTGATTTTTCGTGTCCACATGCATGATATAAATATCCTTCTTGGCAATGTGATCATGAAGAAAATGATGGCAAACCTCTATATGCTTAGCTCTACTATGCAATATAGGATTATAATAAAGATTGATTACACTAGTATTATCACAATAGATAGCAGAAGCATCAAAATGTATGTTAAAGTCTTAGGGTATTTGCTTCATCCATAGGACCTAGGCACAAAAACGTGCGATTGCAATGTACTGAGCCTCGATAGTTGATAATGCCATGATGTTCTATTTCTTGGAAAACCAAGACACCAAGCATGGTCCTGGAAGGAAGCAAGTGCCATTTGTGCACTTTCTATCAACTAAACAACCTGCGTAATCCACATCACTATATGAAACAAGAGTAAAGTCCCTTGACTTAGGGTACCATAGTCCAAAATTTTGAGTTTTGGCTAAGTACCTCAAAATCCTCTTAACAGCAATAAGATGTGATTTCCTAGGGCTTGATTGAAAATGAGCACACAAGCCAATACTAAACATAATATCAGGTCTAGAGGTAGTTAAATAAAGTAAAATTCTGATCATACCTCTATATAGCTTCTCATCTACCTTCTCACCTTCTTCATCTCTATCAAGTTTGGCGGTGTTGGACATGGGTGTGTCCATCAGCTTCATGTTCTCCATTCCTAAGCATTTGAGTAGTTCATTGGTGTACTAGCCTTGGTTGATGAAGTTTCCATCTTTGGTTTGCTTGATTTGGAAGTTGAGGAAGAAAGTCAACTCACCCATCATGCTCATCTCAAACTCACTTTTCATAAGAGAACTAAACTCCTTGCAAAGATCAAGATCAGTTCTGCCAAATATGATATATCAAGATAAATTTAAATGATAAGAAAATTGCTTGAAGTGTGTTTAAGAAATAGAGTAGAATCAACTTTGCCCATGACATACCCATTGTCTAACTAAAAGTTCTTTAATTTCTCATACCAATCTTGAGGTTCTTGTTTGAGTCCATAGAGAGATTTTTGTAGCAAATAAACATGATTAGGTAGCTTGTCATTTTCAAAGCCCGGAGGGTAGCAACAAACACTTCCTCCTTGATTGTACAATTCAAAAGCACACTTTTAACATCCATTTGATATAGAAAGAAATTTTTATAACTATCAAAGGCAAGTAGCATTCTAATAGATTCAAGTCTAGCAATAGGAGCATAAGTTTCATCAAAATCAATACCTTCCTGTAGATTGTGAACTTGTGCCACTAACCTTGCTTTGTTCCTTACCACTTTACCTTTTTCATAAAGCTTGTTGTGGTAGACCCACTTGGTGCCAATGATTTTTCTATCACATGGTCTTGTCACTAGAGTCCACACACGATTCTTCTTGAATTGCTCTAGTTCCTCTTGCATGGATAGGATCCACTCGTCATCACTAAGAGATTCTTTGATGTTCTTTGGCTCCAGCTATGAGATGAAGGCATTGTCTGCTTGTTCTTTGTTGTAGGCAGCTCGTGTCTTCACTCTCTCAAATGGGTTGCCAATGATTAGATCTTTGGGATAATTCTTTGCAAAGTGAGGAGTGGGATCCTTCTTCTCTTCATCATCTACTTCAACCACTTGCTTACCTTTATTGTTGATGTTGGGATCTTTCAAGATAGGAATAAAGTCATCTACAACATCATTATCAACAACATTCTTACCAACAATAGGGTTAGTTTCAATAAATTTGACATTAATAGATTCTTCAATTTTAGACAATTCAATATTGAAAATTCTATAATCCCTGCTTGTAGTGCTATAGCCTAGGAAGAAAGCATTGTAAGATTTTGGATCAAACTTGTCGAGAGAATCCTTCATATTCAAACAAAATAAGGACATCCGAAAATGTGAAAGAAATCGATGGATGGATTTCTACCACACAATAACTCATAGGGGGTTTTCTTCAAAGAGGGATGCGTAAAAACTCAGTTCTGCACAAAACAAGAGGTGCTAACACCTTCGGCCCAAAACTTCTTAGGAGTGCCATATTCAAGAAGCATGGTCCTAGCCATTTCCTGTAGTGACCTATTCTTTCTCTCTACTACCCCATTTTGTTGAGGTGTACGAGGAGAAGAGAAATTGTGCGAGTAATAAGATTTTTCACAAAAATGCTCAAAAAGATCATTTTCAAACTCTCCCCCATGGTCACTGCAGATAGAAACAATCTGACAAGAAGCTTTGTTTTCAACTCATTTATAAAAGCTCAAGAAAACATCAAGAGTATTACTTTTAGAGATGAGAAAGAAGGTCCAAGTATAGTGAGAAAAATCATCGACAATCACAAGACAATACTTGAAACCACGAAGTGTTTGAGTTCTCATAGGTCTGAATAGATCAATATGAAGAATCTCAAGAGCTTTTTTAGTACTAAGGACTCCTTTGTATTTTAAGGAGGACTTAGTTTGCTTGCCTTGTGTACAAGGTTGGCATTCCTCATCCTTTTCAAAATCCAATTTGGGAAGTCCCCGAACCAATTTGTTTTTGCTCAATTTCTTCATTTGATGCATACTCACATGACCCAACCGACGATGCCAAAGATAAATATCATTTTTATCCACAACCAAGCATCTATCAAGTACGAGCTTTAGAGAATCAAGCACAATAACATAAAGATTCCAATTTCTAGTTCCCTTATATATGCCATTGTAAGTGAGGGAATCTAGAAGCAAACATTCTAAATATGTAAACAAAACAAGATATCCATTATCACAAAGTTGGCTTACACTTATCAAGTTGTGATGTAGGCCATCAACAAGCAAAACATTTTTGATACTTAGCTCATTGCCTACAACACCCTCACCTATAACCTTACCCTTTTTGTTGTCCCTGAAGGTCATCGATCCTCCTTTTGTTTTTCATGAATTTGTTGAAATGGATGATTTCACCTTTCATGTGTTTTGAGCAACCACTATCAACAGTCCACCTCTTTTTGACCTGCATGAAAGAAGGATGTCGGTACCCAACTCAAACTTTTGGATCTGGGGTTAGCTTGGGGACCCATTTCATCTTTGGGTTGGCCCCCTTTGGCTTGTAAGGACAATAAGTAGAGTAATGATCATCACATTTACAATGAACACATACCATTGGGTTCTTAGAGCCGAAAGACTCTCCATGGAAGATAGGAGGTTCCAAACTCTTCTTCTTACCCATACTCTTGTTCTTGTTCTTACCCTTGGGAGCAGTCCCATCATATCATAAACTACTAGTATCAAGTTGTTTGGTAGAGTGTTCTAGGACAACATTAAGGGATTTCTTTCCCATAAGAAACTTTTGTAAAGAAGCTCTTAATTTAGCATTATCATCACTAAGGTTAATGACAGTAGAAGATAAACTAGCAAGATCATCTCTAGCATGTAATAGGTCGGCCTCTAAATAGAGGGCTTTAGTATGAAAAGAATCATGTTCTAAAGCATTGCTAGCTACCTCATTACTTTGCAAAGTAGGTCTAGATGATAGATCATTAACTTGAGAACACAGGTCTGTCCGATATACTATTCTTGAATATGCACTTGTGTGCTTGACTTGATATCACATATCATGACTAATGATACTCTGTCATCACTCAACACATACTCTAGTATTATGTATTAATGTTGACTATTTTGCTTCCACAGTAATACCTGACTAGGGACATTACAAGAATGTGTGTTCTCTTATCATACATATGATCTCATTCTTCACGTCCTAAACTTGAAGACATATGTCATCGAGTATCACCATTATTTAGACATATATTATGTCTATGTCACAGTATCATGTTTGAGACAAACATAATAGATGGAACTCCCTTTACCATTATCAAATCATGTACCCAATACCCCATTACAATCATGGTACGATTGGCTCTCTGGACATACATACCAACAGACTCCTACTTGCACTTAGAGCCAATCACCCACAAATCTTATTCCAAGTGAACTTAACATATCCATCATGTTATGCTACGCAAGAACTTTATAGTGAGTTAGAAATGTTTGCTCTTAGTTGATATTTTGCAAGTTTTCACATCTCCTTGATGTATGACCTCATGTATGAGATGGAATTGTCATAGTATGCTATCTGAGGTTCCTTTGCCTAACCAGTAGCTTCATTGTCGTCATATTGTTTCTACTATGCCATCAATGGTTTGGAAACTCCTGTAAGTCCATTTATATGGACTTAAAGATCCATACAGTATCCGCTGATGTGTTCACAACACCAAGATACTCAACTTCTATTGTATATTTAGCAACTGTCTCTTAATCAGAACTCTTCCAACTTATAATTCTATTTTAAGGTCAAACACAAATTTAGATTATGATCGTCATTTTGGAAGCTTGCGTTGGTGTAACCCTTTAACCCAACTCTTGCTCATTACCACAATCCTTTTAGTGCTTCTCAAGTACTTAAGGATGTTCTTTATGGAAGTCTAGTGACTTTCAATGGGATCTGATAGATATGCAATCGTCATGTCCATTACATACAAGATAATAGTATGAGTACATATCCCCTCGTTATATCCACTACATACAAGATAACGGGATGAGTACATAACATTGCATACATGATAGATCCAATTGCAAATGCATATGGCATATTACTCATGTTTTTCCTATTTTTCACAAGAACTAGGACACTAGGCTCTCGAGAGACTAACTCCATTCAACATGGACAACTTTTCTCTCTGAACCCCTTCAACATCTCTCCAATGTATGTTATCTTTCTTAGGTCAAGAAGCTTTCTATATCTATCTCTATATATCTCAATTCCTATCACATCGGATGCTTCACCTAAATCCTTCATGAAGAAGATGCTTCCCAGTCAGGTTTTAATATTTGTAGTATAAGGATGCTATTATGCATCATCATGTGGAATATAAATATGCTCCCACTAAATTATTGTAATCACAATTTTCATTCTGAGTAAAGTCAAATTCTTTTACTATCTTGTCAAATCGAATATTCCATCTCTGATATGCTTTCTCCAACCCATAGATTGACCTTTATAGCTTACACACTTTATTTACATTAATGGACTTATAAAACCTTTAGGTTGTATCATGCACACACTCACATAATGATTCCTATTAAGGAATGCAGTTTTAACATTCATATGTCAGATCTCATAGTCATAGTAAGTTGAAATAGCAAGCATGATCCTAATGGATTCAACCATGGAAATTAGTGAAGATTTCATTATGTTCAACACCTCGAACTTGTTTCAAATCTTTGCAACCAATCTTCTCTTGTAGGTCTATACACTACCATCCATGTCAGTCTTTTCTCAAAGACCCAAATTCACCCTATGGGTCTTACCCCTTCAAGTGGATCCACCAAGGTCATACCTTTGTTGATTTACGTGGACTCCATCTTGGATATCATGGCCTCAAGATATTTATCAGACTTTGGTCCCTCAACAACTTCTAGGTAGGTTGCTGGCTCATCATCTATGACCAACTCATCACCTTATTGAGTTATAAGATATCATAATATTTCAAACTCAAAGTGTGTTCTATCAGATCTACGAGATTTTGTTTTACATAAGGAACTTGAGATTCCACAACAATTTGTGATTGTCCTTGTTCCTACTGTACTTCTTTAGGTTCAATGTTTTCTTATTTGTCTCAAACTTTTCTACTTTACTCCCACTACTTCCTTTGGAATTAAATTCCTCTTTAGGAATTCAGCCATCCTAGAAGCAAACATTTTTGTTGTCAGAATGGAATATTAAAGTAGTATTAGAAATAACATTTATGTGATTTGTGGACAAAGCTTTTCAAGAAACTATTTTCTTACTCAAGCTTTCAATCCTAATCCTTGTAAAAGACATACGGGGACACCGCCCATACCATATCTCATATGGTGTCTTTTGAACCATTTTAAAGGGTACATTGCTTGGTGTAAAGCATGTGCCCAAAAAGAAAATTGGAAGGTCAACTAGATTTTATTGATAATCACACCATGACTAACATGGTGTGATTCTTTATTTCTAATACATCATTATGTTTTAGGTGAAGTTTGTTGTGATACACTATCATATTATCCTAGAAGGTCATCAAACTCTTGGTTTAAAATATTTCAACATTGATCATATCGAAGTGTCTTAATACTCTTACCAAGCCAGTTATGTACTTCATTCATGCTCTCCTTCAAACACTTCAAGATATTTAGACCTGTATTTCATTAAATACAATATATAATATCTACTGATATGATCACTATATATAATGAGGTACTATTAACCACCTTTAGCATTTATTATAAAAGGTCTATAGACATCAGTATGTATGAGCCCTAACTGAATAGTTACTCTCCTACTACATCTAGTGAAGATGATTTTGTCATATTGCCCAATAAATAAGACTTGAATGTCTCTATTGGTTCAATAAAATAAAGAGTTAGATAACCATCATTATGGATTCTAGAAATGCATTTCTCATTTACGCACTCTGATGACAATGCTATATGTATTCATTGTTTTAGTCAACAAGTCATTCATATATGTGTCATCCACATTTGTCTCTACAACTATCAAGTATATATTATGAGACATAGGGAATTTCCATATAAGATCTCATCTTATAAAATGAAACATCAATTTATTCATAATATCCTTGTCCATACAAGATACATGATGTTTTCATCAATGGCAGGTACATAACAGCAATTCACTAATTCTATTACATACCCATCAGGCTTAATGATATATTCCAACTGTAGTGGCAACAACCCTTACTCCACAACAATTTGTGATTGTCCTTGTTCCTACTTCTTCTTCTTCTTTAGTTTCTTTAAGTGAAAAGAACAAATTCTTTTTGTACCTTATCCTCATTTTGAGTGCAGAAGACTTGGACTTCATCTTAGCCTTAGAACTTTTCTTGGCCTCACCTTTGTCATTGGACCTCACTCTGTTGATCATCATCATAGGTTTGTCCTTCTTCATTCTTTCTTTGACATTTATCAACATGTCAAGTAATTCTAACAATGGTTTAGCCATGTTACTCAAGTATTAACACTCGATAAACTAGCTATATGATTCAAGCAACAATTATAGAATCATATTTGTGACCAACCCGTGACCTAAATGAATTACCATTCTTTATAGCTGTTTCACATTCTGAATCATATTTAGTACATGGGACTCTATTGGGTCTCCCTCTATTAGTTTGCACTCAAACAACACTTTAGAAACATTATACCTTTCCTTCTTTACATGATTATTAATATGTGTTACCATCCCAAAAATGTCCATGTTTTCATGATTTCTATGCAACTAATAGTTCATACAACTAAAAAAAAGGTGCTTAATCCAAGGCATCATTGGCATTCTTTTGATAAGCATCCACCTCAACCCTAGGTGCATTAGGAGCAGGTCCTTCTAGAACTAGTGCATCCAAGACCTAAAGCTTATGCTCATCATAGAGAACCCTTCTCAAAGTCCAGAACTAGTCATGGAAGTGTTTCCCATTTAGTTTGTCTTTCTTAAGAACTAGTCACAATGATGATTTGTTTTCCATTTGTTTGTACAAAAGAAATTTGCAACTTTAGTCAAAACACTTTTGATTTGATTTAATTTGATTTGATAAGTTTGACAATATTAATACAACTTTTAATGAATTATCACTCTCATTATTTTGTTCAAACTGATAGATCTCCCTACCAATTCAGAAGGTTGTAGTATGCAACCTTCTAGTGAGACAATATCTAAAATAATTAAGTTAATACCCAACCAATGCTGGCGCTCATAACCAATTATTAAGGTAAGCAACTTTTGCCAATTGCATCTCATGCAATTCTTGGATAGATGGTATGCATAACTCCTTGTCATGGTCCATCTATATGCTTCTAGGCACTTAATCCTATTAAGGTCACCTAGGTAAGCCTAAACCATAAGACAACACGATAAAATATGCACCCTTCTAGGGCAAACCCACATATCTACCATCACACTTCCACGAGATAGATGATGCACCACACTAGGGCATGCCCATGCTTGGTCGATCAAGATTTTCATGTGTGCTTCTTATGAAAAACAACTAAGACTTAATATTGATTGAGGGATTTTATATAAGTACATATACTTATCCAATCACTACATACTTATAATATGTATCATATTCATGCTATAACCATAAATGAAAGACATGAAATCAAAATAAATGAGAAATGGTTATGTCCAGTCTAATGTAATTCCTTGGAGCCACAAGGAATTGCTACCACCTAAGGTCCACGTCATATGTACAACATGTACTTGCAGAAGGTTGTACTGGAACCAATTCAGGTCGATCGGTTCAAATCTTGAGCCGATCGGTTGGCCTCCTGGTCGATGGTTGGTCTCCTATAACAGTCGCCTAGTCTCTAGTTCAAGCAATGTCAAGACTCCTCCAGCCAATTGATTGGGCCACCAGTCAACAATGTAAAAGGGAAAACACTGAGCTACATTCGAGAGGAATATAGGAAGAGGAGCATTAATTTACATTTAGAAAGGATGGGAGAGGCTCAGTATGAAAACTGAATAACAATAAGAAATAAACCAAACAACCAAACACACAATCACATGGGTTTTGGCCATAACCATGCATACATACATCCACCATAAAAATACTTTAAGAGCAACTCACATAGATTATATATATATATATACTATTTATGGGATTGTATGTGGTAATTAATCAGATATGCACATTAATCATTTTAATATTCACATCATACGAAAGAAATAAATATGACCACATCGATTTAAATCCATGATACACTATAAATTGATGTGGCTTTGATATCACTATTAGGAAATCGGGTCAATAGATAAGGCAGTGAAAACAAAATTTTAATGCCTGATCCCTGAGCCAACATATTGCATCAGCAATAATGTATTTAGGAAAGAGGATTAAAAGATATATATTTGGTCTTGGATCAAGTCCAATGACTTATCCTTGTAGCAACATGTGTCTTCTTCAAGCATCACTCAAGTAGTTGTCAGCAACAACCTCCTAGTGTAACACCATAGATGGCAGTTGAAGGTGTCCTCCTAGCAGGTGACAAATGCCTCCTTACTTCTACATAGTCCACACGAACCACTTAGAACTCCATGGTGCGCTACCAAAGACAACGAGAAGGAGTTGTCCCTTCGAATGTCAACCTACTAGGGTTGATTCGCTCCCCTGTTTTGTCTCTCCCTTATTGCCCCTCCCTTTTATGGGTAGGACTTGCTTGGGCTCTCTTGGTAACCAAAACCTGAGCAGACAATGATTGTCAAAGCTTATTGTTGTGTCTCTAAAAGCCTAGACTGTCCCCCTTTAAATAGGATGGCTAGGGTTAGGATTTCCAATTCATTTGGGAGTCAAAGAGACAAAATTTTATGAATTTTTTGGAAGCTATAAATGGCGAACCGGTCAGTTTACCATTGAACAGGTCAGTTCATAGGTGAACCACTCAGTTCAACCCCTAAACCGGTCAGTTCACTATCTTTCCTATTTTCAATCACATTGTTATTCATTATCTGATTAATGTACAACACAATGTGAGCATCAATTCTTGATTCAATAGTATTGATCACTTAACCCAGTGACCCAGATGATGAATTGATTATTTTACTTTTGAAATGGTCATTTCATTTTGTGAAACAGTCATTTCAATTGTGAAATGGTTGTTTCATTTGTGAAATGGTCGTGTCATTTTGAGAGATAAGACAAGTTACAATAAAAACATGTAATTCCCACATTAGCAAGTTCTAGTAAGCTTCACCTTTTGTGACATGCGGTGTCATTTTGGTGATGTATAAAGTCATAGTCCACAACATGAGTTGTCATTAACTTGACATTGGATGTCACACTACAATAAAAAAATTTGGTCTATCCTTCAAGTGTATACTATGACCTTTTGAAATATGATCTATATTGAAAGAAATTGTTTTATATTGGCTACATTACAAAGTCTAAATTGAAGTATATTTAGGATTTCTTGATCCTTTTTTCAAGAAAATCAAACTCCTAGGTAGGAATTTTAGGTTTTAAACAAGACTGCTTAAATTTTTATGTCAGATAAAAAGAGAGTTAAATGTCACACAAAATTAGGTTAACTTCATGTATTTCTTATGTTTCAAGTACAAACTCAAAAATATCCAATATCACATTAGTTTTGTTCCCCCAAAAACTTGCAGTATGGGACACCGATTATCTGGGTGTGTTTTGATTCGAATGATTCCTACAATGATTTTCAATTTCTTCCAAGTGTTGTGTATCCAATGTACATACTAGAAGTGTCTAACAAACAATTTTATATGATATTTCATCTTCACATTCATGTTTCCTTTGACAAAAACTGCACTGCTAATGTCGATAGGCTGCACAATAATAATTGTTGCTTTCTTTATTATATCCATATTAATAACTATGACTTTCTCTGATCTATTCATATATCCATACAACTTTAGCAAACTAAGATATTTCTCTACTCTATCTCTCTCTTCCTATACATCGGTCCTAATCACCAATGATGGATCTCTATAGTGGGAGGCCCTGAGGTGATTTGGACCACAACACACCTAAAAAATAGAACTTTTAGAGATATGATGGGAAAATCACGACCGTCTTCATCTCCAAAGGTACACCAATATAAAAATCACCTTTTATCTTTTTTTCCATCATTTTCTTCAACTATCTTTTTAATCTAAGATGACGAAAAAGGTTGCAACAACGTTACTGGGTGAGATGGGGTTGCTAACACCTTCCCCACTTGTAATAGGATGATCAGATTTATCTCTAAATTAATGCATACCTTTCTTATCCATCCTTAGGTGGAGTAAAAATATGATTTTTGTGTTTTTTTTCCTTCTGATTTAAGTGCCAACTTTGTTTTTTCCTTTTTTTACATATAAAATTCGGTGGTGACTTTGAGGTTTATCTATTTACCATTTTCATCTTGCTTTATCATTATTTCCATGACCGTAGGATCCATTGGTTTCTTTGGGCTGGGTACAACACATTTATTATCTTATATGAATATAGTATCCAATATTAACAAGTTGAGAATGATGTGGATGAAGACAAATAGGAGCTTGATACGATAAACTCAATTGATTAATGATCTATTAAGGTAGGTAGTACTTCATAGTTAAAACAAAATCCAAGAAGAACATATGAATAAGGTGTTGACTGATGCAACCCATTTTAGGGCTTAATAGTGTGTCATATTGCATTTCAATCACATATATACATGTTAGATTGCGTGTTATTTCCCCTAATATGTATATTTTTGCAAAATGCACTTATGGACATTATTTGCATGTTTTTCAAGCATTTGGACCATGCTTGGATGTAAGAGAGAGAGAGAAGGAGTAATCTTAGGGTTTCTCTACCCTTAAAGAGGCCTAAAGTGAAGTTTGAGCCTCCGTCAACCTACCCTAGTGGCCAAAGATCCATTGAAGCAAAGATGTCCAAGAAACTAAGGAATCAAGTCAAAGTGTTGCAATAGAGACCACTGTGTCCATGGTACATCTAAACGGTCGTGCTGACTCATCCAAAATCAATAGAGTCAACTTCAAGCAATGCAAGAATCACCACGACCGTGCCACTCAGAATGCCCATGGTGATGGACCCAGAATGACCATGCCACCATGCATAGCCATGTGGCAACTGATGCAAAATAGACAGAGTATTTCAAGCCACCACAACTTTGATGACCACCATGACTGTACTACCCTTGCCCCGCCACGATTGTGTTGACCACCATGACTGTGATACTTCATGCACAAAATTGACCAAGTTATTGTGATTTTTCCCCATTTATCACCACAATCATTCCACTCCACCATGTCAGTTCTCACTCCACCCCACCATGGTCTTTGTGCCCACCACGGCTATGCTACTCTCAACCCTAGCCTATTTTTTAACTGCTTTACCCATATTGCCCCCACTTAACCCCAGACTCCTATATATACCTTGGGAGTGGCTGGAACTCAAGGTTGTCGACTCTTGACCACCCCTAGCTACCTCCTATCACTCCATTTTCACCCCTTAGCAATTTCCACTCATTTCCACCTCTATTTCACTCCATTTCTCTATTTCCACCACAAAACTCTCCATTTCCAAGCCTTCCATCCACTTCCCATCATAATTCCACATCATTACATCCAAGAAGGAGGAGGAGGTCAACCTTACATTAGTTGGAGAGGAGGATTCACTCATCTACACTGAGCTCCATGTCTACTTCTTCCCCTTTCTCCTTTCTTCTTGTATTTTGCATTTCTATGAGTAGCTAGGCCCCTTGGGTGGGTTGTTTGGGGTCAAAAATGTTACTTTGATACCATGTTGGGGGAAATGTTATGTAAACATTGTAATTTCATTTTATAATGATTATGTTCTATTTCTATCTCACTCTTCATGAATTTCTTGTTGGTTTGTTCTTGAAATCACCTAGGAATTTAGAGAAATCACTTATATGTGTGAATTTTGGGATTTGTTCCTAGGTCCAATTCATGGATCCCTAGCTAGCCACCCATCTTCCTTTATTCTAATCAATTTTCCTAACCCTAGTTGAGATATCTAAGTAGCTAGTTTAGATGAATTTCATGTGCTTAACATGGAGCTTTTGCAAGGCTAGAATGTGTGTGTTGGGAGGCCTAAAACCTCACTTCCACTCCCATTACTAACCTCAACCCCTAATCATCCTAAGATCATCTAACCTAGAAACCTAGGCTTGTTTAGACTCTAATTTAATTGCACCTAAACCCTAACCCAATTGAGTCTCGAAAGGGTAGTAGGGGTGTTAGGGACTAGTTCCCCTATACACAACATAGCATATCCATGACTCTAGCTTATTGTTTGGTTTGACAATATAAATGAAAGCACAACCTTTACATGTCACCCCCAACCTAATTGATAAGTGCATCCCCCAAACAACCCATATATCCCTTTATTACTTTAAATCCCTAATTGCCTTTTTACTTAACTAGTGTTATCTTAGTTATCTCTTTACTTGCTTAGTTAGCTTCTTCCCTTGTTCTTGCTTTGTTCTTGCTAGTTTAGGTCTTTAATTTCTCTTCTGTTCTGTTTTCCATCTTAGTGTAGTGTAGACCTCTTCTTTCCTAATTTAGTGTAGAACACTCATCTTTTTGCTCACCTTGTCACTTCTTGCTCAGTAGAATTAACTGTCAAGGGTTAACTTAGGTTTTGATCTTGTTTGTTCTCCTTTACTTGCTTTCATGTTCAACCCTTAGTGTAATCAACACAATCAACCTTCAAACCCTTCAACCCTAGACTCCACAGTGGGAACCTAGCCCAAAACTAGCCTAGCTTTAGTGCCTCCTTTTCTCCCTACAGATCGACCCTATACTTGCCGCCCTCATATACTTTGATGTGACCCCATGCTCTTGCAGGTGTAGTGTTTTAGTAGATGTAGGTGTGTAGGTTTAGGTCCTTATAAATTTTGAAAGTTAACCCAAGTGTGTTGTTTTCTCACGGAGTTATATCTATTCAAATTCCAATTGAGTAGTGTGTAACACCATTAGCAGGAACACACCAAGCTTTTTGGCACCGTTGTCGAGAAGAAAGGCGTTCATCCTAGCTAGTTAGTTTTACTTTGATCCTTTCCTACTATGCCATCCTTGTTATTATTTATTCTTTATTCTTTGTATTCTTTGTACATATTGTTTTGCTAACTTGCCTTATTTTATTTGGTTGTGCCTTGTGCGTGTGACAAGCCACTCAAGGAAGACAAGATGGAAGGCCAAAATGCACCTCACATGCCACTTCAAGATTACTTCATGCCTAGAAACTACAAATCTCCAATTGTAGTAGAGTTGATCAAATTCTAGGGGAGAAATTCTCCATCCCTCCAAGTCTTCTTGGGCTCTTGCCCACCTTCTATGACTTAGACAGTTAGAACCCCTACAAGCACTTGGACTCATTTCTTGAAGTATGCTCCACCTTCAGGATGCTTATGGCTAGTGACGACACAATCCAGTTGACCTTGTTCTCTTTCTCCCTCAAAGACAAAGCCAAAGATTAGTATGATTCAAGAAGAGACATCATCAGTTGGGAAGAGATGAAGAATGCCTTCCTAAGGCAATTCTACTCCATTGCAAGGTTGACACTAATGCGGTGTGCCATAGCGAGTTTCAAGCAGATGGACAATGAGCAGTTTCACAATGCTTGGGAGAGATTTAAGAAGATGTTGAGAGAGTTCTCACCCCATGAGATCCCTTTGTGGAAGCTAGATCAGTCCTTTTACTCCGGTCTATCTCCAAAGAGTCAAGCTTTAGTAGATTCTTCTTGTGGAGGAGTTTTCATGGCTAGGCCACCAGAGTAGATATGGCCATTGTATGAGCAGCTGGCAGAAGGTTCAAGAATGAGCTTCTAGCATGATGAATGATGGTGATCGCCCCTTTGATGTGACATATCTAACTCACAATGCCTCAATCCCGCAAGTGATGAAGATTCTTGGTGACATGGTGAGCTTCATGAAGAACCATGTGACAAATGTTCCTTGCCACTCGGTCAATTCTATTGAGTTCTATGGTGAAGAAAAAAAGACACCTCACTCCTATATCTACTAGGAACCACAAAGTTCAAGATATAGCTCAAGGTTTTAGGAAGAAGTTCTCTCAAGGTTGAAAAGTTTTGTGGTGTGCAAAAGAATGTTACAAGACTTGAGGAGAGGATAGAACATCTATCTTCCATACTTTCTCTCCAAGAAGAAAAATCGTGTTCAAAACCCATCTTGAGTTTCGATGAAGCAAGTGGACCAATGCCTTGTTCAACAGTTTTCTATAGTCCACCTCCCATGCAAGTGTAGCCCATATACCACTTCCAAGGTCATACAAAGCCTTACACACCTCCTCCCCTTCCATCACAACAAATTTTCAACAATTCACCTCCCAACCTCAATTTTCCCCTCCACCTCAATTTCAATACCAAGTGCCACCTCCACCTCCTCCACAACAACAACCAGATCCCCCTCTCCAACATGAGAAAGGAAGTGCTATGATAGTTCTAAGGAGTGATAAATATCTTGAGCAGCCCACAATCCAAAGAGAAGGTCAACAGGGAGAATACCAAAGAGAGTCAAGTTGACCAAACAAGTGAGATCAATCCTCCAACACTCACTTTCAGTGAAGAGGAAAGATCCAGGAGTCCCAATCATACCTAGCTACATTGGGGGACATCGCATAGAATAATCCCTACTTGATTTGGGTTCTAGTGTGAATTTGATGTCATATAGTGTCTATGTTGAGCTGGGCTTAGGCAAGTTGAAACTAACACATTGCACTCTCCAATTGACAAATTGTTCCATCAAAGTGCCAATAGGAAGAGTGGATGATGTTTTTGTGATGATAGACAAGGAAAGAGGAGCAGTGTTCCCGACTAATTTCATTGTTCTTGACATGAAGATGGATGATAGGAAGATCCCCATCATCATGGGAAGACCATTCTTATCTACAGTTGATGCCAAGATACATATTCACAAAGGCATAGTGACAGTCTCTTTCATGGACATGAAGATAAAGATCAACATATACAAGTCCTCAACATGGTGAGCTTCATATGAGGATATTGGATATGGTCACTTCAAGAGTCCAATTGGTCATTTGAGAGGAGGAGATCTGGATGAAAGATTTGATGACAACTTTGATGATCAAAGAGATGATGAGCATAGGTTGAGTGCAAATGAGAGATGCATTTATTACAAGAATGGGCACATGAGAATTCCAAATGGTTTAGAAATTAAAGAATCTCCAAGAATCCCAGTTGAAGGCATGAAACTCAGTGCTTGTGGGGAGGCAACCCACATAGGTTTGGGAATTTTTCACCCCAACCTTCCATTTTTGATACTTTTAGTTATTTTTTCACTTTTCCAAGAAAACACACACACACACACTTATTTTTAATAGTTTTTGTTTAGTTTCAAGATGTGCCGGTGAAAATAGGTTGAAATGAGGAAAATTAGATGAAATTGAGAAAATGTTTCAAAGAAAAATAACTTTGGATCAAGATTTTGAGTTTTTGATGAAAGTTTAAGTGAAAGTAACAACTACAATGCTCACCACGACCATGGCACCTTGGAATGGCTGAGGTGAAATACATACAAATCCAACAGAATCCCTGGATCCAAAGAGAATCGAGAAAAATTAACAAAATGAGCCAACACGGTCATGCCATGCAGTACATCCATGCTACATGAAGCCACCACGACCGTGCTACGTAGCATGGTCGTGCTGTAGCCCGACTTCAGCAACTTAAGTCAGAAGTCATCATTTTTTTCTAACTTCTCTATTTCTTTTCTCCAAGAACAACACAACTGTGCACACGACCTAGAGACTGTGCAGTGACTCCCAGTCACCCTTCCACCTTCAATTCATCCTCAAATCACCCCAAACCATCTCCAATCTATCCCCTACCATTTCCACTCCTCCAACCTGTGAATTTCATCCACAAATTCCCCCATTTCTCTCCAATCTGCCCCAACAGCCCCGTTCTTTGGAGAAAACCCAAAATCCAAAATTTCTCCATTGAAATATATTCAAGATGAAGAAAATGTCCATGAAGGCAATGGAGAAGACCAATGACATGCTTTCATTCCAACGTCGACCCAAGAATACGTCTTCTTCAACTCAGAAGTCTACCTCTCCGCCATCCGCCTTTGGCTTCAGCAGAACTGCCCATTTGACGGAAGCCAAATTGGATGCTTTGATAGATCCAATTGTAGAGGAAGTGTCTCCATAGACATGGCGTGCACCACCACCATCCTCACCAGCCCAACCCTTAGTTTTAGTAGCTCGACCATCAGTTTCAGAAGCACATCCTTCGACATCCTCAAGATCATAGTCGCAACCTCAACCTCAACCTTGAGCATGGAGACAGTTATTTCTAGATGATGAGGATGAGGCGATGTAGGATGCACCACAGCCAGAGGCACCCCAACAGTAGCCAGAGAGAGATTCTGAGGTTACTAGTAGTCAAGCAAAGAAGACAAAGCACCTGGAGTGATTAACATGCAAGGTTATTGCCACCCGTTATGCATGTCAGGAAACGATGAAGAGCATGGGTTTTATGCCTATTTCTAGGGAATAATGGAAACAGTGGGCCTATTTGACATCTTGGAGACCACAAGATACTTATGTGGAGATGACACGTCAATTCTTCACCACCTTGGAGAAAGTCTCTAATGATGGTGAGGATGCCATTAGAGTGATGATTGGAGATAGGTGTTGGGTTCTCACTTCAAAAATGCTAAACACAATTTTGGCCCCAGTGATGAGATGGAAGACCTACTGGAAGGGGGAAGGATAGAAAATGACTCGAGTACCACTTACATAACCATGTGGAAGTACTTCACTTGCCATAGCAACTTTGTAGTGGGGAAATCCAAAACAAGTCTGATTCATAGTCCAATCATCTGCTATGTACAAAAAGTGCTTGCAAACACAATCTTCGATAGGTATGAGAACCAAGGCAGCTGCACAAAGAAGGACCTTTTTGTCTTGGGTTGGTTGATTAAAGGGGAATATGTAAATTTGGGTGCTTTGTTGATATATCATCTGAGGACAATCCCCTCCAAGGGCAAGAATCCATTCATTATGGGGGGATTGTGACCTCTATTATTGTTGTCTTATGTCATAATGTTTCTGGATATACCAAGGCAGAGGGGGGGAAGTTAGTGGACCTGCATTAACTAGTTTGTTCTTCCATGATTGCTGTAGTGGATCAAAAGATCATATATTAGGTCAACTCCCCCTATGAAGGTGTCTCACTGGAGTTACCCTACCACACTCCACCTCTCCTAGAGAAGCATGGGCACACTCCAAACTTCTTGGAGACCATAAGGAGATATGAGGAGGAGTGCCCTAGAGAGGAAGGAGTACCAGAGGTGATAATGGCTGAGAGACTGGGAGAGCCCTCATGGGTAGAAGAGAAGAAGAGAGCAATAGAGGCTAGAATGTACGTCGGGTCAGGAGATGGAGGCAGAGACATCACAAAAACCACAGTAGCCTTCAATGAATGCATACGACATGTCGACTATACATGCACAGTTGGAGGGCATTCAGATCACATAGTATAGGATACGAGGGAACATGAGGGATATTAGTGCACACAAGATGCAATGTGGTTAGATCATCAGTATATGTACTATCAGATGAACCACATGTATTAATTTTAGCATGCCCAGGCACAGAGGAACCCCTAGTGGGGGGATGATTGGTGGGGCACACTGTCTGCATTTTAGGATTCCTACCCACCTCCACAGTACACTACTGGGGCACCTACTACCAACATCCTCCACCATAGAGAGGACCACCACCGGAGCCATTAGAGTGATCATCTACCCTATCACTCCTATACTTTAGTGTCATGATGAGGACAACATGATTCTAGAGTTTGGGGTGGTAGATCGGTCTGCCCTTTTTCCCATTTCACTCTTTTTGCATTTCACCTACCATTTAGTTTTATTTTCTTTCTCGTGCTTTCTAGATTAGATTTTACCTGCTTTGCATGCTTGCATATCATGTAGTTTACTTTTTGTCAATTTTTGCATAATTTTAAAAAAAATGCTCTTTTTGTCATGCATTGCACATCATGTAGATTTTTGGTAATTTTTTCATGTTTTAACTAGGATTTTCTTGTCTCTTGCTTTATTTTTCCACAATGAAGGCTTAGATGTGGTTGAAGGCAATTTGGCCCCATTTTGGCCAATTTTATCCAAATTTAGAATTTCTTGCCTAAAGGTGTGTTTTGACCCGGTCTCTACTTGTTGGATTGAAAATTATGACCTCGGAAAAATGTAAGTGAATTATCATGATTTATTGCTAAATGACCTAAATCTTGACTTTTTACATATGTGCCACCTCTCTCATGCTTGTGAACTATTTGGTTGAATTGTGATTGAAGCAAATTGCAAACACTTAGAATTTTGTATAATCCCATGATAGAAATGTGGTTTAATATTGCTCATTCACGTGGTATGTCATTTCTTGATGAAATTGTTGGAGTAACTTTCAAGAAGGAGATCTCATGTAACCCCTCTTTGACTCACTTTTCTTCTACCATCTTCTTACCTCTCTGCCTCATGAAAGGATGCCAAAGTGCACACAATCAGCATTGGCCACCTCCAAAACTTTGGGGTGGCCATACCCATCGCCCCCTTCATTCTCATCATCATGTGCCCTATCCACATCAAATACAGAGAAATAGAAAAAAAATGAAAAAATGCAAAAAGAAAATAAAAGATTCTCCTATTTAAGAGCATATAAATAAAGAAAATATGAGTGTGTAAAAGTACTCGAAATTCTTACCGCAACCCTTTCTTCCTTTTGCATGCCCATGGAGCTAGGAAATGTCAAGCCTAGCTCATTTTCCTTTTTTTGCATCCACGTGGGTTATTTAGTGTGGATGGAGATATGAGATTGAATGCATGAATGTAAAACAACAAAATTAGTCATTTTTGACCTTGCTACCATGAAATGGTTTACCCGGAGTGATATGACATCCATATGGATTGATTGTGTTTTCTATGTTATATATTTGAAGTTTACAGGCTTAGTGATCTAATCATGATTGGTTTGTGAAAGAGGAGAGGATAGAGGTGGAATTCATGTACTTAGTCATCTTTGAGCCCATTTAGTCAATATTCACCTATTGCATTGCTTTTATCATTTATTGATTGTATTAAAATTGCAGAGAGATTGAGTTGGAGAATACTTGAGGACATGTGTATTTTAAGTTTGGGGTGGTGATGCAGCCATACTTTAGGTCTTCATCTTGTGTCATATTTCATTTCAATCACATCTATATCTATTAGATTACATGTTATTTCCCTAATATGCATATTTGTGTAAAATGTACTTATGGACATTATTTGCATGTTTTTGCAGGCATTTGGACCATGCTTGGATGGAAGAGAGAGAAGGAGTGATCCTAGAGTTTCTCTGCCCTTAGAGAGGCCTAAAGTGAAGTCTGAGGCTCCCTCAACCTACCCCTAGTGGCCAAAGCTCCATTGAATCAAAGATGTCTAAGAAAATCCAAGGAATCAAGTCAAAGTGCTACAATAGAGATCACCACAGTCCTGGTACATCAGAACGGTCGTGCTGGCTCATCCAAAATCAACGGAGTCAATTTCAAGCAATGTAAGAATCACCATAGTTGTGCCACTCAGAATGGTTGTGGTAGATGGACCCAGAATGTTCGTGCCACCGTCCACGACCATGTGGTAGCTGATGCAGAATGATTGTAGATCCAAGAATGGGGAGAGTATTTCAAGCCACCACAGTTGTGGTGACCACCATTATTGTGCTACCCTTACCCCACCATGTCCGTGTTGACCACCATGGTTGTGCTACTTCATGTACAAATTTGACTAAGTTACTGTGATTTTTCCCCATTTCTCACCACGGTCATTCCACTCCACCACGACCATTCTCACCCCACCCCACCATGGCTGTGGTGCCCATCACGGTCGTGCTACTCACAACCCTAGATTATTTTTGCACTACTTTGCCCATATTGCCCCCACTTAACCCTAGACTCCTATAATACCTTGGGGGTGACTGAAGCTCAAGGTTGTCAACTATTGGCCACCCCTAGCTACCTCCTATCACCCCATATTTTCTCCTTAGCCATTTCCACTCACTTCGAACTCTATTTCACTCCATTTCTCTATTTCCACCACAAAACCCTCCATTTCCAAGCCTTCCATCCACTTCCTACTATCATTCCACATCATTCCATCCAAGAAGAAGGAAGAGGTCGACCTTGCAGCAGCTGTAGAGGAGGATTCATTCATCTACACTGAGCTCCACAGCTACTTATTCCCCTTTCTCCTTTCTTTTTGTATTTTGCATTTCCATGAGTAGTTAAGCCCCTGAGCTGTGCTGCTTGGGGTAAAAAATGTTACTTTGATACCATGTTGGGGGAAAATGATATGTAAACATTGTAATTTCGTTTGATAATGATTATGTTCTATTTCTATCTCACTCTTCATGAATTGCTTGTTGGTTTGCACTTTAAATAACCTAGGAAATTAGAGAAATCATTTATATGTGTGAATTTTGGGATTTGCTCCTAGGTCCAACTCATGGATCCCTAGCTAGCCACCCATCTTCCTACATGTTAATCAATTCCCCTAACCCTAGTTGAGATATCTAAGTATCTAGTTTAGATGAATTTAGTGTGCTTAGCATGGAGCTTTCTCAAGGCTAGAATGATGGGAGGCCTAAATTTTCACTTTTGCTCCCATTACTAACCTCAACCCCTAATCATCCTACGATCATCTAACCTAGAAACCTAGGCTTGTTTAGACTCTAATTGAATTGCACCTAAACCCTAACCCAATTGAGATGCACAAGGGTAGTAGGTGGTGTTATGGACTAGTTCCCCAATACACACCTAGCATATCCATGGCCAGTTAGTGGTTTAGAATAATTCATTAGACTCTAGCTTGTTTTTGGTTTGATAATCTAAATGAAAGCATAATGTTCACATGTCACCCCCAAACTAATTGATAAATGCATCCCCCAAATAGCCCACACATCCCTTTATTGCTTTAAAGCCCTAATTGCCTTTTTTCTTAGCTAGTGTTAGCTTAGTTAGCACTTTTCTTGCTTAGTTAGCTTCTTTTCTTATTATTGCTTTGTTATTGCTAGTTTAGGTCTTAAATTGCTGTTTTGCCATATTTACTAGCTTAGTGTAGTATAGACCTCTTCTCGCCTGCTTTAGTGTAGCTTGCTCATCTTTTTGCTCGCCTTGTCACTTCTTGCTTAGTAGAATTAACTGTTTAGGGTTAACATAGGTTTTGATCTTGTTTGTTATCCTTTACTTGGTTTCATGTTCAACCCTTAGTGTAATCAACACAATCAACCTTCAAACCCTTCAACCCTAGACTCTGCAGTAGGAACCTAGCCCAAAACTTACCTAGCTCTAGTGCCCCCTTTTCTCCCCATGGATCGACCCTATACTTGCCGCCCTCCTATACAATGACACGACCATGTGTGCTTGTAGGTGTAGTGTTTTAGTAGACCTAGGTGTATAGGTTTAGGTCCTTATAAATTTTGAAAGTTAACCCCCAAGTGTGTTGTTTTCTTGTGGAGTTGCATCTATTCAAATTCCAATTGAGTAGCATGCAAAACCATTAGTAGGAACACACCATTGACTCAAGGTCTAAATTGACTAAACCCTTGTTTTGATGATGAATAACCATTCCACTTATTTGTGTCTAATGCTTTTACTTGAGTGGTTTCAATTCAGATAGATGCACTTCAAATGCCTAAACTTGCACATCCTAATTCAAAGAAATCAAGTCATATGTATGACTTGTAATTAAGCACATATGTGTAACAGAATTTATTAGGATGAATTATATGCACTTGGGAGATTCTTGAAAACCCCAAAATAGCAAGTGTAGTTAGCTGAATCACCTAGGATGTAACTCCGCTGACAACATTATTCACGAGGCTTTTCAAAAAAATTTGTCGGCCAAGTTTGGCAACTCGACCGACCCAAAAATATCCATACATCAAATGTTGTCGGTCGAGTTTCCCAAAAGGTAACTTAGTTGATGGTATTATAGTAGATAATTTTTGTAGTAAAAATATAGCCATTGGACGGGTTAAAAGATCCATTGGACACCTCAATAACAGCTAGAATTTGTCCAAAATGGTTCTAACTTCCATGAGGCTTCCTCAACTATAAATAGACCCCTTGGGATTCATCCCATGGTTATCCAAGTACTATTAAGGTCCCTATACTATATTTGAGAAATATTTTCCTCCCTATATCCTCCATCCACTCACATTATATTAATCACTTGCTACATCTATTAAAGTGAGTAGGAGATTTGTAAGAGAGCTAGTCCTACATGTATATCTTGTGAGGCTCTCATTTCCTCTACCTCCAATTCTCTCTTTCTACCATGAAAGTGAAGATTCTTTCTCTTATCTAAGAGAGGTGAAGAATATGGGAATGAGTCCCTTAGTGAAAAGCTTCTACTTGGTGAAGGTGAAGTCAAAGGAAGAAGATCCAAGTCAAGAGTGGGTAAATCCTTGAAGGCGGACGACTTGTTGCAAGAGTGGGTAAGTCCTTGCAGAAGGACGAAGATTCGTTGCAAGAGTAGGTAAGTCCATGATAAGGTAAATGACTCTTGGTCATGGACATGTAAGTCCTTTGTAAGGTTATTGGCTCCTAGATCCAAAAAGGAATACTAGTTTAGCCCTTGCTCTTGAAAATAGTCATCATATGTGGTTTCTCTTATAATGGTATATAAGAAGTGAGACACTATTGATAATCCTATAGATTGACCACTATGCATAGTGGATGTACATATCCTAGTCTGGAGATTGGAACCACTACAAATAACTTATGTTATTCGGTGCTTTTTCAACCTCTCTCTCCCTTGTTATGCATGTTTAGCTTCACTCAAAGTTCATACTTGTAGTATTATCTTATAAATATCTTGAAAGTCTAATGAATTTGTTTAAGTGGTTGTAGATCTGTTCACCCCCCTATAGAGCCCATTATAGATCCAACATAAGGTGGATTAAATGGTACGACTCCAAAAAATGTAAGATAATTTCCTAATATATGTGAAGAATGGAACACTAAAATGCCCCACTTGTATTTATAAATGTTTTAATGAGTAGAAGGTTATGTTGATTTAACTGAACCGTAGTTGACTACAAGGGAACATGGAATATTATAACCAAAATAAACAAGATAATTCTTGATACATTTCCAGTTACATTACAATATGGAATACAGTATGGTCATCTTTTTGCAATGTAATGGCATTGAAATAGAATGATATATATAATTACTCTAAATATTAAAATTAACATAAATATGTATTAGAAAACAAATATGCTAATAAAATGATTATACATATATTCTACGCATTGAAATTTCAACAAAGGGATTAATTTGAATAGTTTAATCTAATTTGACAGTGGAGCATATAAGTGAAGCCATCCAACCATTAGAATTTATATTTTTCATAAAGAAAATGTGTGATTAGGGTATACCATCTCACAATATGAGCATCCGATTCAAGTTAAATTTGATAGGCAAGTGTTAGAAGATGGAAAGAGGTTTGTTAATATTTAGGAATCATTTGCCCCCCTCCATTTCTTTCTCTTGGTATTGTATGCAACCATAGGGTTACATTAGTTGATAAAATTTGTATCCTATATTTAGTATGGGGTTTTATCTAATATACTGGTGAGGACTAAAATCACTCCATGTACAATGATACTAGATACTAACGTTTGCAACTAAATTTCACTGCTCAACCCACTTTTCAGTGTGCTTAGTTGTTGCTTGTGCAAGTAAATATCAACATTCAATCAAGGTAGGCTTAGCATATTATTCCAACCATGCATATAATTACCTAGATTCTGAAGATTGAGACCGAGTCATCTTGTTCAAGAAATTCCTAATGATTCTTATACAATTCTACTAGAAACAATTGTGTATGTATAAGTTCTAGGATTTTAAGGAATTGTACTATTCGAATAAAATTTTAGAATCTTAGAAACTTTTTAAAGAATCGTGTAAGCTAGAGGATATTAGAATGTGATAGATGGGTCAAGTATATAGAGGAAGGATGTTAGTCAATGTTATAAAGAAGGATAAAATATAGGGATAATACATATTTGAAACCCTTGAACTCAATGAACTATTTAAAGGTCATCCTTTCATTTTGATAAAAATGAAATCATATATGTTTTATCTAGTTTTCCAAAGAAAATAATAGATCAAAATCCATGTGGATTTAGGAGTGTTGATGTGAATTTGATATAAATTACATAAGGATTTGGGAAGGTAACTTTTCATTAGATCAAGAAGCATCCATAATGTTAGGACTCCTTGAGAATGTAGGTTTGATAAATGCCCTCAAATTTGGTGGTAGAGAATATGTTTATAAAAGGTAAGAAGGAGTATCATTTAGGAATCTGTCTACTGGGGCTCGATGTGAGGCATTATCATGTGTTCCATAAGTCATCACTAGCATTTTTAAGAAGAGGGAAGGAACAAGAAGTGATCCTTGAACAAAAAATTTGGTGAGGCAAGAATTTTGATCGATAAGGGAGAAGGTCACCATCACTCAATGTCCCCTCATGATGAGGTAAAGTTTTGATGACCACTCTAAGGAACATAAGTATGAATGAAGTACCCATAAGGTGGGAAGAAAAGGTTACAATATGTTGAGGAGTTCTTATCCACACACCATAGATAATTGAATATGATTCAAGCCTCATCATTGATGTGCAATGTGGAAGAACTTCCTCATAATAGAGATGACTAGAGGAGGTGGTCCACTATTGACAATGAGATGAACCTCCACCAAGATCGACATAGAGGGGTAAGAAAACATGAGTCGACTTAGGAAAATCTAGATTTTTTGCAATGATGAGACATTGGCTTAGGATTTGAATATGGTTTATCATATATATCCTTAAATAAAGAAAGAATAACCATTGCAATATTTGAAACTATGATATTTTATAAAATATGGTATACCCACTTTATATATTTGATGATGAATATAAACTACAGAGATACATATAACTATACTTATCTTCATTTAATATGTGTATATTTTAATGCCATGAAGATAATCCAATCGAGTACTATTAATCATGATAAGATTCCATTATTGTCGATCTAAATGATATTTCCTATATACATATTGGCTCAGAATACAAAATATGCATGTATGGGAATTTGATGATAATAAACAATTTTGTATAATCATATAGTATTCAAGTTCAATCTCTTCTTATATGAGAAATGATAAAATCTTAACAATTCTTGATAACAATATTTTGTGACCATATAATTAAACTAGTAATTAACCATTACGTTTATACAAGAGATATTTGAGGTAAATTAATCTTATTAGACATGTCTTAACCATGAATCCACTATATCATGAATTTAAATGCAAATAAAGTATAAGACAAATTTTAATGATCACTAAGTAAATGAATAAATTAAAATAATAAAGTAAACAAAGAAACACCCCCCCCACACACACACATATATATATATATATATATATATATATAGGCAAACACACATACATACATATATTTGTATATTGTCATTTCTGATTATTTTATGAGTATCATGTCTGATTATTATAGAAACTATAGTGATACCTTAGTGAGTCCTATAATTAACAAAATTTACATAAATATGGATAAGAGTATACATGGGGTATTGATTTCAAGAATTAAGATATGAGCTACAGAATATAAATAGATTTTTCTTCACAGAGGTAAGTGGCACATGTCTTTATGTAGATATAAAAAATTATAATTGTTAAAACTTATTCATTAGGATTCACGATCAAATTCTAGGATTAAATAGTATCTTAGGTTTGCTTTTTATATTATTTTTATGTATATGTTCATAGTACATGCTTATCTATATTATTACATTGTAATGATTGTTGGTATGTATGCTCAAAGAGCCAATCATATGATGATTGTGATGGCATATTACATAAATGATTTGATTAATAATAAAGGCAGGATTCCAATTCATTCCATTTCACTCAATTATGAGATAATGAGGAAACATAATGAATGTCTAAAGAATGACAATACTCAATGACGTATGTCTTCAAGTACATGACTTGAACAATGAGATCATACAAATGTTAAGAGCATGTACATTTTTATTATGTCCCTAGTCATATGTTACTGTGGATGGTAGATAGACAGTAGTAACACTAAATACTACAGTGTGTGTTGGTTGATGATAGAATCTCATTAGTCATGATATTTGTGATATCAAACCAAGCACATAGATACTTGTTAGGGAATAGTGTATCGGATAGACCCACCTTGAGAGTGACACATGGAAACCATATATATATAGTGGTCATATTCATCTCTCAGAGTGAAGGTGGTCATTATGGTTCTTAGACCTTAAATTACTACACTCATCACATGGCATTCAGTGTGCTTTGACATCATCCACCGTGATCCTAAATATGGGTTTCCATAAAGGTGATGATTGGGTGCGCTGTAACACATGGAGATGACCATGAGTGATGTAGATGGGATTTCTCCCTCCTATAGGAGTTTGATATCTTGGCCACTTGATAAGAGAGACTGAGAAAAGCATGCACATACACATGTGAATCAATATATGATATTGAGGTCACATATATCTTAAATAGTCTACTCGGGATCAAGGAACATGGATTGAACATTAAGAGGATGATGATTCCATACCTCAAGTTCATTCCAGATATCAAAGATTAAGGAATGAGACAATCAATATAACACATGGCACAGATTGCAAGTTGAAGTTGTTCTCTAAATTTCCTGATTATTTGGGTAGCAATGATGTGTGACTAGGCACCTCTCTTTTCTTGTGATGTCATAAACAAGTTATGGACATTCACTAAGAACATAAATAGGAATCTATGGGGTCACACATATAGGATACATCTATAAGAGGAAGGTCAAGAGTTACATATAGCCCTATGCTCGCTATACAACGTGAACGTGAGAAACTCACCCAGCTAGCTAAGACGTGTTATCTTTTTTAAATTTTTACAAATTTTTGCAGCAATAGAACTCACACTACTATCTAAACCGCCATGCTTATGATCATTCCTTTCATTCCACACATGGAAGCATAGGGTAGAAAAAAGGAGAAGCTTCTTATCCTCATTGGAGCAGCATTTGACCGTCTTTTTAATGTCTTCATTCAGCTCTATCTTCAATAGGAACTCTTTGCAAATGTTTTTCCATAACATCTTTGTAAATCTGCAGTAGCCAAACAAGTGGCTGTGGTTTTCCTCTTTCTCTTTGCATAGGTAGCAAGTGATAGAAATATTGCAAATCCATTCATGAACTTTGTCCAGATTCGTTAAGGCGCCATGCAGAATTTTAAAAACACAAGTGGACCATTTAGGAACTTGCTTACCCTCCCAAATCTACATCATGGTCCCATCTTTTTCCACCCTTGACCTTGTGATCTCCCATAAGTCAGCTTTTGGTTGTAGCATGCGCCATTCTCCAACGTGATTCAGACAAAAAAGATGCTTGACCTGTGTCTGTAGACTCCTCATCATATGAATGGTGTGTGAGATTCCTTCCCTGGTACGAGGATGAAATCAAGTCCTTGTGGATATCTATCTCTCATCCATTTTCCCCAAATAGAGCCACCTGTCTGATACAAGATAATTCTTTTTAGAGTCCCCCATTTAGCAATATCTCTTAGAGTTTTCAGCTATGCATGTTCTGTATGTATGTATGTATGTATGTATATATATATATGTGTGTGTGTGTAATTTACATGCGTCACCCTAAATTTGGTTTTGATGGTGTATGTGTAGCATATTTATGGCCAATAACCCAAATATCTGTGTGTGGTTGGATGGTTTCTTTTGTTAATGGTTTATCTTGGTTGGCATATCGAGCCTCTACCTTCTTCTTCCAGATGAAAAAGTGTTATTCTTTCCTACCTTTGCTCCCCTTGAATGTAACTCGAGGTTTCTCATTACCATGTAATAAGTTCAATAGCATATATGATAGTTTCTTTTCTTGATATGTCAAAGATGATGATCAACGCCAGGGTGTCGATCGTTACATGTGACGAACCAACCAGCTAGAGGACTAAGGAGGGCAGACTATAGGAGAGCGAACCGACTGGTCGGTGGACCCAAACGACCATTTGAAGGTGTCTAGACATCAATTGGACAAGAGGTCAGATGACCAATTCAGACAACCAACTAACCAGACAAGAGGTGAGTCGACCGGTTCAGGGGCTGAACCGATCAACCCGGATTGGCAAGTACAGATCTACACCAAAAATAGGTTCATAGATGACATGTATACCTAGGTTTTGGTAATTCCTTGTGTCTCCAAGGAATTATAGTAGTATGGTCATAACCATCACTAATGTTTTATACTGTATGTTTACATTGTGGGATATAGCGTGTATATGATACATAATATATATGTGCGGTGATTGGATAAAATATATGTATTTATAAATACAAACTCCCTCAATTAAATATTAAGACTTGGATACTTTCCATTATAAATACACATGAAAGCTTGATCGACTAAGCTTGGGCACCCCAAGGGTGGTCCACTGTCTATCTTGTGGAATTGTGATGGTAATAATGTGGGCCTGCCAAGTGGGATGCATTATCATTGTGTTGGCTTTTGTATCAGGCTTAACTGTGTGTATTTAACAAGATTAAGCACTAGAAGCATGCATATAACTATGGCAAAGTGTTGTGTATATCATCTATCTAAGAATTGCATAAGATGCAATTGGCAAAAGTTGCCTACCTTAATAATTGACTATGGATGCTGGTGTTGACTGGGTAATAGTTGAACTAATTTGGATCTTGGCTCACTAGAAGGTTGTACGTTGTAATCTTCTGAATTGATATGTGAGTACTATCAATTTGAATAAAATAATGGGAGACATAGTTACTTAAAAACCTAATAAACATCTTCAAATTTATACAAATCAAATAAAATAAAAAATGATTTTTTTGACAAAATTGCAAATTATTTGTAGAATCAAATGGCACCACACATCATTACCTTTTCTCTGTCATTAGTCCTTGATAAGGACACTTTAAATGGGAATAACTTCCATGACTGATTTAGATGATGAGAATTATTCTCACATAGGAGCGTAAGCTCTATCTCCTGGAGACACCAGAGCCAGATGAACTTCTTCCCATCGCACCTAAAGTTGACAGGGATGCTTACAAGAAGCACTATGAAGATGTTGTATGTGTCGAGTATTTGATGTTGTGCTCCATGAACTATGAGTTGCAAAGACATCATGAGAACATGGATGTAATTAAGATGGTCACACATCTTTTAAGATCATGCAATACAAGAGAAATATGATGTCTTCAAGGCATTATTCAAATGTAACATGGTAGAAGGAGATCCCAAAGGTCCTCATGTGCTCATGATCAATGGGTATGTGAAGAACCTATCTAGACTAGGATTCTCCTTGGGTTAAGAGTTGGCCACTGATGTGAAACTGCAGTCTCTACCAGAGTCGTACAGTCAGTTTGTCATGAACTACAACATGAATGACTTTGACAAACCATTGACAGAGTTACTAGGCATGTTGAGAACAACTGAGGCATAAATGAAGAAAGACAAGCCCAAGTATGCAATGATGATCAACAAGACAAAGGGAAAGTCTAAGGGTAAAGGCAAAGCTAAGAAGACTTCTAAAGCTGGTCAAAAGCCCAAGTCTTCATATCTCAAGGCAAAAGGAGGAGTAAAGAAGGGAGGCAAGTGTCACTAGGCTAGACATTGGAAGAGGAATTCCTCCTCTACCTAGAGGAAATAAAGAAGAAGAAGAAAGAGGAGATAGATATCTCCATTTTAGGTATATACATTATAAGATAATTATAAACTACTTTTTCATCACTGGTATGTGATACCAGATGTAGACCTAACATATATTTGATATGCAGGATTTGACAAGAAGTAGATCTTTGAAACAGAGCATTGATGGACTACATAAGCAAGAGTTCCTAAAGATACAGTCTAAATTTAAATTTTATCTTATCTCACATGACATGTAATAGAGTTAGAAGAACTACTATTTCATTATGCCAATAATAGAGACATTTTATTTTCCGCATCTTAATGACTAGGATGATTATGAATAAAATAGTTAATATTCTATTTCAAAGATGTGATCTTGCACGACAATACTTGAATATCTTATTATCTTTAGGATCTAAAGATAAGTTTTCATAGCATAAATACCAAAGGATTATAATTGATAAATCAAAAATCTATAGCATTGTCATATAGAGCACACATGCGAGAAATGCATTTCTAGAATCCATGATGATGTTCATCTAGAATCTTTTGGTTATTCAACCAATAAAATATGTGCAAGTATCATATATGAGCAACATGAAAACCACTTATCAATAGGTGTAGTGGGAGAATAAATATTCTATTAGGACATGTACATAATGATGTACAATGACCATGGAATAAATGCTATAGATGATTGTTTGTACTTCATTATGTTTACTGGTGATATGGTGATATATGTTCAGTAAAATATAAATCTCTTGAAGTGTTCAAGGAGATTACATATATGAAGTACACAACTTTCTTAAAGGTATTAAGATACTTTGCTATGATCAAATGTTGAAATACTTTACAGGAATAGTTTGAGGTCCTTATGGAGAGATAGTGATAGTGTATCATGATCAACTCCACCTGAAACATGATGTTGTATCAGTAAGAAGGAATCACATCATGATGAGTCATGATATAATTATCAATTAATCTAGTCTTCTAATGTCCTCATAGATACATGCTTTACATTAAAACAATGTACTGTCTAAAATGGATTAAAAGACATCATATGAGATATGATATGGGAATTTCCCGATATCTCTTAAGGATTGAGTTTACAAATAAAGTAGTTTCTTGAAAAGTTTATCCACAAACCATAATTTTTGAATACTACATTTTATCCAAATCTGACAAAAAAGTGTTTGTTGCTAGGATAGACGACTTCAAATAGAATTAGTGGCAGTAAAAGTAGAACTCAAAAGGTTTGAGGTTGATAAGGAGGTACAATGGGAATAACTGGGAATCACAAATTGTTGTGGAATCTCAAGTTCTTATGTAACATAGAACCTCATAGTTCTAGTAGAACACATCTGAGATTGAAAGATTGTGAATCCAACAACTCAGAAAGGTTGGTCTTAAGATGATGAGCCAACAAATCAACTAGAAACTATTAACATACCAGAATTTGAGAAGTGGTTTTAGGCCATTATGGATTCCATGTACACTAACAAGGTATGACCTTGATAGTACCACCTAAAGGGGTAAAACCCATAGGGTGCAATTGGGTTTTCAAGACAAAAACCAACATGGATAACCTAAAAGAACAAATTGGTTGCAAAAGTTTTCAAATAAGTTCAAAGTGTTGAACATGATGAAATCCCTTATTCCAATTGTCATGCTTGTTATTTCGATTTACATAAACTATGAAATTTGGCATGTGAAGATTTAAAACTGCATTCCTAAATAGGAATAATTGAAAGGATGTGTAAGTCACAAAACCTAAATGTGTTATGAGTCCATTAATGCAAATAAAACATATAAACAACAAAGTTCAATCTTGAGATTGAAACAAGCATCTCAAAGATGAGATCTTTTGACTTGACAAATTAGTCAAAGAGTTTGACTTGAACTAAGATTAAAGATGAAATATGTGATTACAAAAGATTTAATGGGAGCACATATGAATATGCCACACGTTGATGCGGAATAATATATGAATACTATAAATATCAAGACCTATCATGGAAAACGCATCTAACAATGAAAGATTAGGTGAAACATCCTATGAGATAGGAATTGAGATCTATAGAGATAGTTCTAAAAGTTTCATAACCTAAGTATGAGCACATACAATAGCTAGATGCTGAAAGAGTTCAACATGAACGATTTAATGAGAGAGAATAGGACCATGATTCAAGGGATTAGACTCTCAAGAACCCCATGTTCTGATTCTTATGAAGAATGAAAAAACATGAGTGAGATGGCATATGCACCAACAATTGGATCTATTATGTATGTTATATAATGTACTCATCCCATAGTCTTGTGTGTATTATACAGGACAAGATGATATTAGTTAGATTCCAATGGAAGTCCTTGGAATGTCATTAAAAGATATCCATTAGTACTTGAGAATCACTAAGGATTAGTTGCTAGATTATGGAAATAAGGAAGAGTTGGGTGTGAAGGGTTACACCAATGCAAACTTCCCAAATGACAGAAAGATATCACAATATAAAATATGTTTAAATTTTAAGGAAAGAGTTGTACGTTGAAAGAGTTCCGAACTACAAACCATTAGTTCAATTCTATAATAGAAGTCAGGTATCCTGGTGTCATGAACACATGAGTGGATACTATATGGATATAGAAGTTCATATGGATGAACTTAAAGATAGACTTGCCATTAATCACAAGTAGAGATACTTTGACAACAATGGAGCTACCGGTTAGGCAAGGAATATATGATATCATATTATGGGAGTTTCATCTCCTACGAAATGTCATACAATGAAGAGAAAACATACAGTATACTGAATATAGAAAATGTTGCCAACCCACTGGATTAACACTTGCACAGTAGAAACATGATGGACAAGTTTTGGGTGATTGGCTCTAAGTGAAAATGGGAGTATGTTGGTATGTATGCCCAAAGAGCCAATCATATGATGATTGTGATGTCATATTACATAAATGATTTGATTAATAATAAAGGAAAGCTTCCAATTCATTTTGTTTCACTTAGTTATGAGATAATGAGAAAACATAATGAATGTCTAAAGAATGACATTATTCAATGAAATATGTCTTCAAGTATGTTACTTGAAAAATGAGATCATGTGGATGTTAAGAGCATGTACATTCTTATAATGTCCATGGTCGGATGTTACCGTAGAAGGCAGATAGATTACGGTAACACTAAAAACTAGAGTGTGTGTTGGTTGATGACAAAATCTCATTAGTATGATATTTATGGTATCAAACCAAGCAAATAGATATTTGTTAGGGAACAATGTATCAGATAGAACAACCTTGAGAGTGACACATAGAAACCATACATGGTGGTCATAGTCGTCTCTCATAGTGAAGGTAATGATTGTGGTTCTTAGATCTAAATTCACTACACTCATCACTTTCCACTGTGATCCTAAATAAGGGTTGCCATAAAGGTGATGATTGGGTGCACTATGACACATGGGGATGACCATGAGTGATGTAGATGGTATTTATCCCTCCTACTTGATAAGTGAGACTAAGAGAAGCATGTGCATGCATATGTGAATCAATATATGATATTGAGGTCACATATATCTCAAAGAGTTTGCTCTAGATCAAGGAACATGGATTGAACATTGAGAGGATGAAGATTCCATGCCTCAAGTTTATTCTGGATATCTGAGACAAATGAATGAGACAATCAATGTAACACCTGATATAGATTGTAGGTTGAAGTTGATCTCCAACTTTCCTGATTATTTAGGTAGCAATGATGTGTGACTAGGCACCACTCTTTGCTTGTGATGTCATAAACAAGTTATGGATATTCACTGACAACATAAATAGGAACCTATGGGGTCACAAACATAGAATACATCTAGAAGAGGAGTGTAATCATGGATGATAATTAAATTGATTACTAAAATGTTTAGAAATTCAATTTAAGCACACAAGTCAACTGACTGGACTACCAACTGACCAATTCAAGGGTTGGAACTATCGTTTGGAGTGTCAGGTTGATTGAATATTACATTGACTGAATTCTGGATGAACCAGACACAAACCGACCGGTTAACTTATTGAACCAACTAGATCATGGTCATGAGATGACCAGTTCAAGATATGAACCGCCCAATTCACAAGAGCAATTGGATAGCATTAAGGATTAGTGTTGACATCATGTTGTGTATTAATTGGATTAAAATTGCCAATATAATTGTGATCGGGAAAATGATGAGAAGACTGGTTTACTAGGTGAACTGATCGATTCATATGCCAACCGATCGGTTCAATGGTGAACCATTTGCTTCACCTGTCGCAGGTTGTGAAAATTTAGGAAATTCCAATCCCTTTTTCTCCCACTCAGACTGGGAACCCTGACCCTGACACTCCTTTAAATAGAGGAGTACTGGGGGCTTCCCAGAGACACAACTCAATTGCCTCTGAAATTTTTTTTCCTCTTTGGTTGTGGTAACTAATAGAGAGACTGAGAAAGTCCTACCTGATAAAGGGAGGGATAGCAAGGGAGAATAATTGTGGGAAAGCAAGTTGGTGACTAGTACACCAATGAGAGAGACAACTCCTTCCTACCCATTCTAGCAGGATGATAGGAGTTCTAGGTGGTTCATGTGGACTGATGTAGAGGTGTAGAGGCTATTGTATACCTATAGGAGGACAACACCAACCTACTGTCTATGGTTAGACTAGAAGATGCTACAGACACCGTCCCAGTGCAACTCGAAGACAACTACACAACTAATACAACAAGGGATAGTCGTTGGATTTGCTCCAGGACCAGGTAAGAAATTGATAAACCATCCTTCCCATCACATAGTTGTTGACGTAATCTTTTGTTTATGAAAAATATGATAGATAATTTTTTTTTATTTCTGCTATCTGTTCTGACACCATATTTCCCAACAATGATATGTTATTCTAAGAATCATCATAGTCATCTTAATTTCAAGAAATATCCATTATTATGATGATCTCAATTCTTTAAGATGATTTCATGATTCTTGATGACTTTAAGGAATATCCCTTTTCCCCACTATGACAACTGATCTAGATTCACATATTTCTTGAATATAATCTTGTATTGAAGTTTTCGATGTACATTTATACATGTTTTATAATTGTATATAGTTTGGAGAGGACTAATATTTTATGTTTTGAGAAATTATGATTTGTTAATGCTCGTGTTTATTGGAAGTGATCTCTTAAGACATTCATTAAGCTAAAAAATTCACGTAGTAAAATTGTCCCCACCTTTGAGTGAATAATGTTAAAGATTCTTATGCAATCAAGAAAATGATGAATCAAAATGATCTTTCTAAATGATATACATTTTTGTGTTTCAAAGTCATTAAGATATTGTGGTAAATTTCTTCTATTTATGGTGTTTTCTAAGATACAAACACATATAATATAATAGGATGGAATAAGAAGAAAAGTTGAAGTAATATTCCCTATGTTACGAAAACTCTATGTTTAAAGTGATTGCATATGATACTCTCAGAAAGTTTACATGTCATTTTTCTATGCTAAGATAAGACATTAGACACAATTACCAATTAACTAAAACATGCTAGTGATGAAAATCATATTTCTTTGTCTTGTTCCATGTTGTTCCATGATCTTAGGTGTACTATACAATCTTAGTTTTAGTTTGTAGAATTTTGAACCTGGATCCACTTTATGCTGATTTTTGGGGCATTACACCCCAATTTTGTTGAAATATTTTTATTTCATGGTTAATTTATTCATTCTAAGTGAGAAATAACTCAATCTAGAATTTTCTAGATTACGAGTTATGAACTCTTTTTGAGAAAATAGGAAAATGATATAACTCTCATGATTTTAATTGGAGTTGTTACAAAAAAGACAAGTTTTGTGTTAACATCTGTTTCGTTTAGGTGCATAACTTTTTTGTTTGACTTTTATGCTCATCACTTTGATGATAACTTTTTCTTTGATTCAATGCAGTAGGATGCACTTGGATGATTTGGAACTCTATCCAACTACACAATTCAGCCCCAAGTCCTAAACATTGTACCACACCAAATCTCATTACAGTTGGATGTAGTTTCATGTGTGTTGCATGTGCCCATATGCAACTAAAAAAGAATCCACCTTGTCCCCCCCACACAAAAAAAGAAAATAAATGATGCACATGCCCTAAGGTCCCCGCTCCCTGCTACTCTCTCTGTCAGCTACTACAACTCTCTCCACTCCACCCTGATCGGAGCCATCAGAATGCCTTTCTCTCTTACAAAACTATAGTAAACAAAACTCATAGCCACATTTTACTTTATGATACATCATTTTCTCATTGCCAACATTCATATAATACCAATAATATTAAATAATGTAAAATAAATGTTTTAGGAAAATCATTTGTAGATATTACATCAACCAGCTAAAGGAAAATAAAAACTAAGAGATGTAATTACATCATATCAAACGGCATATTCATTGTTGAAATTTCATAGTTTTGACCTTTTTACCTTTTCAAATTACTCTTTGGGTCTAACTATACCCAACAAAATATGCCCTAAGTATAATTATATCATTATGCTACTAATATATTGTAATTCATGTAGGCCATCCATCTTTCATATTCTATGCAAAACTTAAGAGAGTCAGGTCAGCATTGTGAATGGAACAAAGACTTGTTTGGCAATGTGCACAAAAGAAAGAGAGACCTAGAGGACATTATTTTTGCCATGCAGACTGAATATGACAAAAACCCTTCTCTCATAAATGAACTATCCCTTCGAGCCATGGAGGTAGAGCTAGAGTCCATTCTGGAACAAGAGGAAGCGCTATGGAAAGAAAAATATAGGATAAATTGGCTAGAAGACAAAGGTCGAATACAACTTTACACCATGCGGTGGTTAAGGAGAAGAGAAGAGGGAGGTGCATCACACGGTTGGTGCTCCCAAACAACACCATTATTCATGAATCAAAAGCTATGGAGGAAGCATTGAAAAAATTCTACAAATCTTTCTTCTCGACTAATGATCAAGATGACCCCAAAGGGGCTAGTCCTGTTGTGAATGAAATCCAAGAAGTTATCAACTCAGAAGACAACCTCTCACTAATAGTAACGCTGACACAAGAAGAACTTTTTTCCACCATCAAGCAGATGGATAGACACATTGCCATAAGGCCATATGGGTTTTTCTTAAGTTTCTTTGTTATAGATTGGGATATTATCAAGGCTGATTTCACCACACTTGTGACATCCTTATTCAATGGACATGTTTGTCACATGAGTCTCCTTTGCTGTGACATTGTTCTAATCCTAAAATCTAATCAACCAAGAGATCTTGTTAAATACTTTAGACTCATATCAATTGAAAATGTAACCTTGAGGATCCTGGAGAGAACCCTTAGCAACAAATTAGCATAGTTCATTCATAAAATGATCTCAATTTACCAAGGTGTGTATGAGGGGGGAAGGACATTAGAAATCATAGTAGGCTAGCTAAAGAGCTTGTTTACAACCTTAGAAGGGGCGGGGAATTTCCAAATGTTGTTTCAAGTACGACATGACACACACATATGATTGGGTGACATGGAATGTCGTTAGAGCCGTCTTGAGCAAATTTGACTTCCTCCATGAAACCATCAACCTATATCTCAAATGTTTTGAGGGCTCATGGGCAACCATCTAGATAGGCGATCACACTACACGCTTCTTTATGTTAAAGCGTAGGCTGAAACAAGGCAATCCCATGCCCCCTTACTTGTTTGTCATCTTTGAGGAGTTATTATGCAGAAGAATATCCCGAGCAATAATGGAAGGGGAAATATATATATTCCGAATGCGAGGTGGCACAGAAGCCCCTTCCATCTTACTGTACATAAACAATATTGTTCTCTTTATGAATGCCTCCCTAAACTCAATCAACCACATCAAGATAGTACTTGATGAGTATGAAAAATACAAAGGGCAAAAGGTCAACAAATCAAAGTCCTTATGCTTGGTTGGAACTTCTGATCAACCTCAAGAGTAGCAGATTGCAGCATCCCTCGATGTTACCCTATCTGAGAACACATTCTCTTACCATGGTATTCTGATCATGTATGGTCACACTCATCTCTCCTCCTTTGATTTCTTGATTTAGAAGATGAACTCATAGATTGCCACTTGGAAAGCAAAATGTCTACCTTTCACCATCCACAAAACACTGATAATTTATGCCCTAACCTCCACCACTCTCTATACGACAATAGAAACCAGGCTACCAATGGGTATTTGTGACCGACTGTAAACCTTGATGTCGAGGTTCCTATGGGCAGATAGGCAGAATGAAAAGAGACAGGTGTGGGTGGTAAGGCATCAAGTAGAAACCCCTATTATAGTAGGCGGACTGGGCATCACTCCTCTCAGGACCATAATAGAGTCATATATATCCAAGGTATGATGGGAAATTGTCATTGGCGACTCTCTATGGGAATCCTTCTGTCGTAACAAGTACTCCTGAGCTTATAAGAACAGATCAGGATGCTATCCTCCATATCTTAAACTACGGGCATCCACTTCACCATGTTAGAAGATGATCTGGAAAACATTCCCGACTTTCACCCTCAAGTGCCGATGGATTTTAGGCAAGGGCAACTTATCTTTCTGGGAATTGAAATGGTACATGAATCCATTAAGAAATCATGGCATCTTCACATAAGAAAGATACATGGATTTCAAAATCAAGGACTTCTAGATCCACAACCAAGGATGGGATTGGAACACATTACACCACATTCTCAAAAATGAAGGCATGGACACAGTCATAACCTCCCATAATTCCATATTATATTGTGATGACATTCTAGTATGGACACCAACACAAAATAGTCATTTTATAATTCAATCAATAAAGAAAGAATTGAGTGCTCAGGGAGTTAGCTCGTACCCTCCAACACCTCGCCTGGATCTGGGACATATGCTTACCCAAAGCTAGCACGATTATTTGGAAGATTGTACACAAAGAAATTCTGACCGAAGATAACATTATTAGATGCAAAATCCCTCTTGTCTCGAAATGCTCATGTTATGATACACCCAGGAGAGAAACGATGCATCACTTGTTCTTCACCAGTGACCTAGCTAGTTTCTTTTAGCCAAATCTCTTTAATATCACTAAAACATGAACCTTGATCGTTCGCTTCACTCCTAGAATGATGCAATCGAAGGCAACATAACACAACAAAGAATTAGCTCATAAAAGAGATGGCAACCCTGATCTTGCGATCCATCTGGAGGCTTCACTGCTCGTCAAGATTTGAAGGAAAAAGGCCTAACCTCTAGAATCAATGGGTGATGATTGTCTACATAACTAACAGATACATAGAGAAAATGACATTAAAAAAATAGAATCTCCATCCTTATACCAAGCCCTGCGGGATCACAACATCAAAGCAATGAAGCAACTTTGAATGATCAGATGGACTCTACCGGATGTAGCCAATCTCAAACTGAACCTTACGATTGGAAAGGGTCGAGATGTGCTTGGTATGATGAGAAGATGGGTAGAAAGTATTATTCGTAACTCACATGGGTACGTTAGGTTGGAATCCCTAATATGGCTACAAGAAGAACAATGCACACTAGCCAATATTCAAGGTTTTATAGTTTCTCTCAAGTTCACCGAGGAAAAAAATATATTAAGATCTCACTAATTGAAATTGACGACACCCATGTATTCAAGATTCTGTGGGGTAGTGCTGAGATACCTTGGAAAACCATGATTTTCGTCAGAGAAATTAAGAAAACCTTGTACAAACTCGCTATCGTTGGCTGCCCTGTCCCCAAGTTGATCAACACATCCCCAAGAGAGCTAAGAAGATGGGATGTCATATAGAAGATCACCTGATATGAACGAAGCCCTCACTCCTTCCTATGTGATTGTGAGACAACCTTAACCTAGAGAGACGAAGCACCCTCATACGTTGAAACTCTATGGGCCGACACTTAGAGATGTAGCCAGAGGACATATGTATGTATATACAGTTGAGTTCTATTCTCAAAGGACTGAAAGGTGATGGTTGACAATGTACTATGGTCATGCGATTTTCTCTACGAGAGGAGGGTAGGATAAATAATATTTCCTCGTCATTAAAAAAGAAAGATTGTAATTGTCACTACAAACGAGATATATGATTTAACTAGATAATTCAATAATTAGTTTTAATTATACGAGGAAAGAATGTGAACCGTTAGTTCTCGGTTTTATTCCGGTCAAACAAGCCGTGAGCCTTTGTCAGTTGATGCGCGGAGTTAAAATCTAGGCATTTGTCGTCTCATCAGCTTTATCTACCAATCGCGCGGGAGCAAAGCCTTCTTGCTTTCCGTGTTGAAGATCCTCCAAGGCCGCCTGCGGGTTGTGGTGTGGCTATGTTCCACTACCGCGCGCAGCTCTCCTCGCCCCTGGCCACTGGAGCCACATAAACCTATCTTCCTCACTTTTCCTGTATTCTTCCAGTTTTACCTTCCCGCATGGCGAGGGTTCTCGGCTCGCCTTCTTCCCCATCATCCGCTCTCCTCCCAGCCGCCAAAGCTTTGGCACCCAACTCCGTCCGAACTCCTTGCGGCGCTTCCTTCCCAGGTAGATCCGCTGGGCGAGCTCTTCTGACTACCATGAATCGACACTGCGCCTCATGTACTACTTACTCTCATGCCGTTTTATGCAGTTGGGAAGGATGTCCTGGGTGGGACAGGTGCTGCAATTAGGGCTTCGAGTGGCAGGCGAGTGCTCCATGTAGCCAATGTTGCCACCGAAATCGTTCCCACTCACACTCAGCAGGTCAGTTTTCCAGTCAATTTCAGTTTAAAAGAAGCTTCTTTTATCACAATTTCTCTTTTTCTGTTCGTTTCAACCGAATTGACCTTTGCCCGGACGGGGCAATGCTTGTAAACAAAAGAAACCACTTGCTTCAATTCCGATTAGGTCGTCTAGTTATTGGCTGGCACCCCCCTTGGGGCTTTTCTGCGGATATTCGCATCTCAACTGTTGAGTTTCTACTACATGTTTTAAAGTGGGACATGTTCGCTTAAAAATCTTACACGTGCTCCATCCTCTGTTTGTTTTTCTACCAAAAGCCACCAACACTGTCTGCCGAAGACAGCCAGCGCCCGGTCTACCCGTTCTCGGCTATCGTGGGGCAGGACGAGATGAAGCTCTGCCTCCTCCTAAATGTCATCGACCCGAAAATCGGCGGAGTAATGATCATGGGCGACCGTGGCACCGGCAAGTCTACAACTGTCCGGTCATTGATTGACTTGTTACCTGAGATCAGGGTGGTTCATGGGGATCCCTTCAACTCTGACCCACAAGATCCTGAGTCCATGGGAGTGGAGGTCAGGGAAAGATTGCTCAGAGGCGAGGAGCTCTCAGTTACGACAACCAAGATCACCATGGTGGACTTGCCCCTCGGAGCTACAGAGGATCGGGTGTGTGGTACTATTGATATCGAGAAGGCTCTTACAGAGGGTGTCAAAGCATTTGAACCTGGGCTGTTGGCCAAGGCCAACAGGGGAATCCTATACGTTGACGAAGTCAATCTGTTGGATGACCACTTAGTGGATGTACTACTGGATGCTGCTGCATCTGGCTGGAACACAGTGGAAAGGGAGGGGATATCGATCTCACACCCTGCACGGTTTATCTTGATTGGTTCTGGAAACCCTGAAGAAGGCGAACTCAGGCCCCAGCTTCTTGACAGGTTTGGGATGCATGCTCAGGTTGGTACAGTCAGGGATGCAGAATTAAGAGTAAAGATTGTTGAAGAGAGAGCTCACTTCGATAGGAATCCAAAGGGGTTCAGAGAGTCTTACAAGGCAGAGCAGGAGGAGCTTCAGCGGCAGATTTCAGCAGCTAGGAGCTGTCTTGGTTCTATCCAACTCGATTATGACCTTCGAGTGAAAATATCGAAGGTTTGCGCTGAGCTAAACGTGGATGGATTGAGAGGGGACATTGTGACTAACCGTGCAGCAAAGGCTCTGGCAGCTCTTAAGGGAAGAGATAGGGTGACTGCTGATGACATAGCTACTGTGATTCCTAACTGCTTGCGACACCGGCTCCGGAAGGATCCTCTGGAATCAATAGACTCTGGTTTACTTGTTATAGAGAAATTCTACGAGATTTTCAGCTGATTTTGTGGTAGACGGCCTTCAACTTGAATGTTAACTTGCCAGCTGCTTTTTTTAGTGTCCTGTCCACTTTTGCTAGCTTTTTACACCTACTAGAAGGCTTGCAGAATTGATCCAAGATTCTGTTTTTTACTCTTTCTTGTACCATAACCGGGGTTTTCATTGCATTTATTGTGTAGTTTTCCTACTGCAATGTTAGTGCTTTGACAAACAAATAATTTTATCATGTAAAGTCTTCCTCAAACTTGTGATTGCCTTGATTAGCAACCTACGTCCCCCCCTTGGGTTATATACAAATTGTAAAAATGTGTGGAGATATATTTGATGGTAAATGTTTACGTCCTACATCTAAAATTATTTCTTCCCCATTTACTCCTTTTCATATTTCTACTAAATGTTTCAATTTGTTGGTTCTAGTAGTAATGGGTTGGGAACATTTTGACATTCTTTTTTGATTGACTTGATAAAGCATCACGCCTAAAGATAACAAAATGAGATATAAAATTTAATGGATCTTTAAGATATTCAATAGCTTACGAGAAATCATCATAAGTTGTGCTCAATGTTTGTTCATGGTCATGTTATTTGGAGCTTAATGTCATAGTTTTCCTACTATTATTCTTCAATGCTGTTTCTCTAGTCTGTATCTCTTCCTTTCTTCAGTACCCCCACCCACCCCCGGCGCCCCCCTCTCCATTTTGTAGAGAAAACACAATCTGAATTTCAAGTATGTAGTTGTCTTATTCGGTTAAAGTCAGGTTTTTGCTTCTGGTACCCTGTCTGCATAGTTTAATTCTAAATGAAGGCCACTCTCATAGAGTGTGAATTGTTTGTCATTCTATTTCAACTGTTTTTGGTACTAGACAGAATCATAATGTAACTGTGATATTTTATACGATTCAGAAACTCTATTTGAATGCTAAGACGCAATACGTCCAAAAGGTCCCCCAACCCCCCACCAGGCCGAAATAAGCCCACCCGCTGACAGGGAACAATATCGTGGCAACGTAGACCTAAGTGGGTTTATTGGATCCTGGGGAACCATCACAAGTACGGTCGGCCCCTCTTTGAACGAGAATGTCGTGTCGTCCAGCGGAGCTTAGAAGAAGGTGACTCGGAGCCCCAAACCAAAGAAGGCGACTCGCGCAGACAGCTGACTCCTTTGGAAGAGAAAGGAATAGCCAAACCAACCCAGCTGGCTGGTCAATCTCAGTGATCTTATCGGCCGGCAAACCGGAGACGGACGACCACGGTCCCGACCGTCACCAGCACCGTGAGTCCAGTCATTAATAACTTGATTATTTTTAGATAATAGTAGATAGAAACAACGCTCGTAAGGAGTCCTATTGAAACCAAGAAATATAGGCCTGCCTGCCATCCACACCAGAATAGATAGAGCTTTCTTAAAAAACCTGCTAGTGGAGGAAGACCTCTTAGGGATAAGAGAAAAGCATAGGTTCGGTCCCGCAAAAGCACCGAACCCCCTGCCATCTTCCTGTTAAAAGAAAAGGCTGCTTCGTCCGGAAGCCCTACCCGCCTCGTTTATAGAAACAAGGTTGTTCTGGCTTCCTATTGCTGCCCTCACTTACCACTCGTTTTAAACTCTGAACCCTTCCCAACCTTTCCCTGCAGCTTGCCCCAGCCATTTCATTCCACTAATTGGAATGGTGTTAGGGGTGAGCGACAGAGACTTAGTTGTTCCACTGCTGGTTCCGGCTTATCAAGGGGCTGACTCCTACCAGTGCGTCTACAAAAGTCTGCTCCTACCTTTTCGTCCTACAAAAAGAGAGAAAAGGTAGGGGCGAGATAAATAGAGAGAGCACCGGTAGGAGCTAGCCAAAGAGTCACAAAAGACCCCAACATTTCATGAACTTGATCATGAAATAGAGGGATTCCCTTGTAGCTGCTAACCGCCCCGATCATGAAATGGAGTCAGGGGCGATTCCTTCAATGGGCATTAGCCCTAAAAAATTTTAGCCAAAATTTTAAGCCAAAAAGAACCTGAAAACTAGTGAGTTCACGAGCGGTTTTATTCCCTTTCAAAGTAAATAGTGTAACCTGTATGGAACCATCTTCTTCACATGACATGCACTTGCTAGCACTCGTTTGCCCTTGAGTCCTAGATTGGCCACCGGTGGGACCAACATGAGACACTCAAAATCATCACAACGCATACCGAAAAAGCCATGTTGCCGACCATTAATGACGGGGTCGAACACCGGTCGGTCAAATCGTCTGCAGGTGCATCAATTTCATGGAATTCTGTCCTCCTCTTTTGTATCCCCCACTTTGTAGAAATCCCAAAGCATTTTTCACCATCCTCTTTTCCCTCATTTGGCTTCATAGATGGCTTCTTGGACACAACATATGTTCCCCGTGATGAGACTCTATCAAAGGCCTTGATGAAAGCGAACAGAGGAGTCAATTCAGTTCTTTCTCCGATCGATTCCATATTAATCAATATTCGATTGATTGGTTCGAGGCTATCGACAAAGAAGATTTGCCTAAGTCACTTCGTTTCTTTTTGTCTAAGTCACTTCTCTTTTTGTCCAAGTCACTTCTCTTTTTGTCCAAGTCACTTCCTTTTTTCTTTGTGAGTATCGGGAATATCCCCATTCATAGGTCCGAGATTCCAAGACTCGCTTCCAAACCAAAGTGGCCTTTCTTAAATACTTACCGGCCAGCCCGAGTGTCCACATTGGGCATTCATAGATAGTCGACACTTTTAGTCATAGGCTATCGCCCATTCCTGATAGCCGTAGCTCTGCCCGTTCCCTATTCCATTAAAGAATGAATGGGAATTGATCTGACAATGGCTGGGCAAAATGCATCTCTATTTTCGCTAAACTTTCTTGCTTTCATGAAGCCGACCTTAACAGACATCTCTTCCATTTTTGTAGATGGAAGATCTGGTGAATCAATGAAATTGGATGCCACTTACCTAGATGCGGTGCTTTTCCCAAGCCCAAGGAGAGAAATTGATCCCTGCCTCTGGCTGCTCCTGCACCTTAACACCTTTTGAAAAGGGTTCAAACGAAAAAGAGTATGTGGTACAAATCGAGCAAAGCGAGAGGTGCGATAGCCACTCGACTGAAAAGAAAGGTTTTGAACGAAGTGAAAAATGGGATTTTGGAAAGCAATTATATAATAATCTAGAGTTTCTGCTTTATCTGATGATGCTTAACCGCTCGTCGAGCAGCTCCCCTCAATTGATTTATCCATGAGAATTTTGGAAGGGTGGAGCGAATCGAAGTTTTCATCGCCTCCTTGTAGTTCAACGGTTCGGGAGGCGGGATTTGTGCCCACTTCTCCACGGCTCGGTCCCAAGCAAACCTGACTCGATAGTGGAGGCGACTAACAACTAGCAACACTCTGGTTTCACCAGAATGCTGCTTGCTCCTGCATCAAAGCCCATCATCAACATCAATGGGGAGAGATTGGAAAGATATAGTACAAGACTTTCCAGCTCAAACCTGATGAATGCTAGATGGGAAAGAACTAGGTCCTTAGTGAATATTCAATCTCCCCGGAAAGAGAAAAGAATGATCCTATAATATTATGAAAAAAGTGAACTTACGGAATACCTGAGCCGAGAGACAATCACTCATTTCTTCTGTATTCGGAGCGAGAACCATTCAGGACGTAGCTAGACCCCCCAGACAAAGCATGCATGGGATAGTCTGACCCAAGGAGCCAACTCTTCCCCATGAAGTCTTAGGCCCAGAAGGTCATAGCCTGCCACACCAACCCTAGTTCAAGGTCTTCGTCTTGAAATAGAGACATTCAACGCGTGGCATAGAGAACCCCCAAAAATAGAAAAAAGAAGAAGGAAGGAGAACTGTAATGGCTAGGGGAAGAGGGGGTCGCTAGCCCATTTGGATAAGATAGGGCTATCATATCATCTGCCTTCCTCAGATGAGCCCTCCTCCCCTTACTCAAGTCGTCACCTCCAACTCCAAATAGAAGAAGTCAGAGGGAAACCAATTCAACAGTGGGGGAGGAAAGAGATTGTAAACATAGCAATCATGTCACTGACCTACCCGTCCTCCCGGGGCCAACCCAAAAAAGACTGGAGTTCTGAAACGTCGGGTTTCTCTTTCGGGGGATTCTCTTCGCTCTCTTTCCTGACCTGTCTATACTCTTTTTTTGGGGGGGGGACTTCAAACTACTTGGACGAGTCTGGGGAAAGTGGAAGCTCAGAGTGTCTCACTTCACTTGGCTTAGCAGACAGAATTAGACATCCCAACAAGTCCTCCATCAACAAAAAAGATCATTTCTTCCTCCCCCCCACTTCTGACTTCTCCTTCCGCTCCGGAGTATCTCACTGAAATTTGATCAACATTCTCTGTTTTTTTCGGAGTGTAACCACGGGGGTTCGGTTCGGGGGGTCTTAGCAGGGATGTTGGGGTATGTAACATAGGGGTTCTGGATTCCTCTTCTCATGTTATTCATGATTTGGTCTCTTCGGGCTCTTCGCCAGATTGGTTGTTATCGGCAGTTTACGCGAGTCCCAGCCAGTAGAGAGCAGTTCTGCTTCTCATTCCTCATTCGGTCAGGTTTTTCTTATTGGGGATTTCAATTAGCGATGAGCGATGCAGATGAGAATTTAGGGGGGTTTGGTCGGGAATAGGCTCCCAGGGATTGAATGGTTTGATCACTCTATGGACTAAAGGATAAGGAGGGGTGAAAGGAATAGCCAAACCAACCCATTTGGCTGGTCAATCTCAGTGATCTTATCGGCCGGCAAACCGGAGACGGATGACCACGGTCCCGACCGTCACCAGCACCGTGACGTTTACTAATCAATGACTCAACAACAACTTGACCCGACTTAGGATTTTTTTTTGTTGATATTGAGTTGGAGGGAGCATCCCCCCTATCTAAATAGAATCCATTTTCTTTTTTTGAAATGGTTTAAAAAGGGTTCCCCCTGTGTATTTGAGAGATTGTCCTCGGGCTGAGGAGTGTTCATATGAGTTCGTTGAGGTGTCTACACGGACACAGGCCTGCGGTCCTCTTTTCTATTCGGAAAATCGGGAGTCTATTATCAAAATTGCTCCACCGGAGGTCAGGGGTGGGGGGCTCTTTGGCAGCTCGATTTAGATCTCGAGTTTCGCGTGGTAAAGAGAGTTGCACGATTCATAGAACAGGAGAAGAGTACACGCTCCCCCCTCCTTGCCCCCCGCTTTGTAGAAAGAAGAGCGTACTGATTACTTGCGTGGTTTGTTTTTGATGAAAAAGGCGACGATTAGCTCCCAGAAGCAACCAACTAGGCCACCCCCGGCCCACGCTTGCAGCTCGCTCGCTGTCTACTAAACGAGCCTTCCTTTGATCAATAAGCCGCCCGGCCCGGGTATTATAATGAGAATGCGGAGTCAAATCAATGAAGTGAACAGCCCAACCTCTTTGTTTGAAGCCAGGTCTACTTGCTTGTTGAAGCTTTGCTTCTCCAGAGTCCAAAAAAAACACAACAACAAACAACCTCGGAAAAGATCTTTGACCGCGGGGAGGGAAATGATTTGATCGTAGATAGAGACTGAAACCTGTTAAGGTGGTAGGGGCGGATGTAGCGAAGTGGATCAAGGCAGTGGATTGTGAATCCACCACGCGTGGGTTCAATCCTCGTCATTGGCCCATCAATAAATGGACCATTTGTTACGGAGACACAAACCAACGTTGGATGAAAGAGTCAATGAATCTCGTGGACGAGACGGACAATTGCGACCTCTGATGATTTTCGAATTCGCATCGCCTACTTGCGGGAAGCGCTAACTATAGGTACAAGAAGGCGGATATTGCTCAAGAAGAGTTGGGGTTGCTCCCAATGAATTCAAGGACGTGTGTTGGTCCCACCGGTGGCCAATCTAGGACTCAAGGGCAAACGAGTGTTAGCAAGCGCATGTCATGTGAAGAAGATGGCTCCATACGGGTTACACTATTTACTTTGAAAGGGAATAAAATCGCTCGTGAACTCGCTGGTTTTCAGGTTCTTTTTGGCTTAAAATTTTGGCTAAATTTTTTTAGGGCTAATGCCCACTAAAGGAATCACCCCTGACTCCATTTCATAGTCGGGGCGGTTAGCAGCTACAAGGGAATCCCTCCATTTCATGATCAAGTTCATGAAATGTTGGGGTCTTCTGTGACTCTTTGGCTAGCTCCTACCGATGCTCTCTCTATTTATCTCGCCCCTACCTTTTCTCTCTTTTTGTAGGACGAAAAGGTAGGAGCAGACTTTTGTAGACGCACTGGTAGGAGCCAGCCCCTTGAGAAGTCAGAACCAGCAGTGGAACAATTAAGTCTCTGTCGCTCACCCCTAACACCATTCCAATTAGTGGAATGAAACGGCTGGGGCGAGCTGCAGAGAAAGGTTGGGAAGGGTTCAAAGTTTAAAACGAGCGGTAAGCGATGGCAGCAATAGGAAGCCAGAACAACCTTGTTTCTATAAACGAGGCGGGTAGGGCTTCCGGACAGAGTAACCTTTTCTTTTAACAAGAAGATGGCAGCGGGTTCAATGCTTTTGCGGGACCGAACCTATGCTTTCCTTGCTTTTTGATACCTGCTTTTCCGATATCGACTCGGGCATGTCAGTAAAAGCATTCCCCTTTCAAAGTAACCCGGTGGTGGATCAAAGCTGAACTTTGACTGATGAATTCAATGCTCTTCTTCTCAAAAATCAGACATGGGAGCTTGTTCCTCGACTTCGTTCTATCTATCTATCTATGAACTATGAATGTCCTCGGGAATAAATGGGTGTACAAGGTGAAAGGGAAGCCAAATGGTTCTGTTGATCGCTTCAAAGCAAGGTGTGTGGGCAAAAAGAAGGAATCGATGACTTTGAAACGTTTAGTCCGGCTCTCCAACACAGTTCCAGGCCCAGGATCATCGCCATGAGCCCACTTGCATGTTGGTGTATTTCGCCTTTGATCCACTGGCCTGAATTTCCTCTCTATATCACGACCGCAAATCGAAGCTCTAGCTTCATGCCCTGACATGAACGACTACTGTCTTAGCTGCCTAGCTACTAATAAGTTAGGACCCGTCCTTCCAATCTAGTAGTTGTATTAGCGCCTGTCTCCCACTACTTCTGAGTAAGTCAGCGTAGAACTCAAAGTTCTGTCATAACATTTCCTAGTTCGGAAGGAAAGAAGCGTACTAGGTGAGGTACGGAGTGACTCGACCGATAGGGAGAGGAACAAATCGACCGTAAGGGAGAGAGATTGGAAATAGATAGGGATGTCCTATATTCTTTCTTTCTCAGGGGTATAGTCAAGTCTTTGCGCCCTTTCGGGGTCTCTGGTGTCGAGTCGCTAGAAGAGGAGCATTGGGGACAACGATATAACACATGTTAAACCATAAATTAGCCATGTTCGTCACTAGAATAGAGTTCCGTCGAAACATGTCATTGCACATTATTTCTTACGATTAAAAAGAAGTCAAATATGAAAAGTGTGATGACACAGAATCAGAAGTGATTCCGTCTATCTTACCAAGGATAAAAATGGGAAACAGATGGCAAAATGACATAATAGAAATCCCCATCAAATCACCTTAGTCCAGCCGCAGTCCAAAATACATAACTAAGAATTTGTACGCTTAAGTTGGTAAAGTCTATGGGAAAAGTGTCACCAACTATTTGGGGATGATTCCAACCGTATATGTGTGTTAATATGATTGTTTATATTTAATGTGTGCATGTGTGATTTTTCCTACAAGGGTGTACTACATTGTTGATTAGACCATGGCGCTAGTTTTAAGGTCAGAGTTCCTACTAGGTTCATATTTAATGCATTTTTTTTAAACTAGTGCTATGTCGAGTCTCGATGGGATTATAGGATTATATAGGGAAGAAATATAAGAGAGTTCTTTTCCAATTAGGCATATCACTCATAATCGAAAAAATGATAGAACTAAATCATTTCATGGTTCCAAATATTGAAAAAGGCATCGTCCATATGTATAGTATGAGGAAAACAAAAGGAAAGAAGGTTTGGTGTAAAACAAAAATTAACATAAAATATCAACATATAGTTAGTTGTCAGTTTGAACTATTGATTGTTTAAGAAACCGTTGGTGACGTTTGGTTCCTGTCAACTTGAAAGACGCCAAAGAATGGATTCAAGCCAATCACATCCGGGACAATACCGATTTTGCTTTCTCCTGCCTATGCCTAGCTGCTATGTGTTGCTGTCTATGGCAGGAGAGGAACACAAGAGTACACAAGAAAGAGGAGAAAAATGAACTTAATATGGTTGATACCATTGCAAGGAACTTAAGATGGTTCATTAAAGCCAAGAAGAACACTTTTTGTAACGTAAATGTCTACTGGGATTTTGTTACTTATCCCAGTAGTGTGTTTTTAGTCGGGTTTGTTCTCAGGCGCCCTGTTTTGTGCAGTATAGCCTAGCTATACTTAACCCTTTTGGCAATACATTTACCTATTTCCAAAAAAAAAAACCTTTTGAAACATGGGTTTTTTGTTGGAAAATATGAGCTCTAGGCCATAATATACTACGAAAAAATATACACCACTGATTCTACACTTTTACACTCGAGATACACCTACAAACTACACATAATGCATTTTATACAAATTACACGATAAAAAATAGCAGACTACATTACAAAATATTTGATAGTTAGAGCTTGTTTTTAGGCCTTTATTGATCCATTGTCCTATATAAAAATGTATTTTACATTATATGTTTATACAAGGAGCAGTACAAGACAATACACATTCATACAAGGGCAGCAACATAATGAACATGGCAGGACAGAAATGATACATACCAATAAATAAAAACTAGACCATTAGTGATTGTTATCTAGCCATTATTGAGTTGTTGTCCTATTATAGATAAATTTTTATGTTACATATTTATACAAGCAGAAGTAAAAAAATATGCATGTCAGTACTAACATTGTATACACAAGTACAAAAATTATACATGCTAGTTTAACATTTTAGATTGTTAATGACAGTTATATAGTTGTAATGGGGTTTATTTTAGGATTAATGTTAGGGTGTGTGTATCAATACACATTGCCCGAAATATAATGGAGGATGAGTTTATATTTTGAATATGACCTCTTGAAAAAATAACAACATTATGACAATGATTGCATAATATTAGGACAAACCCTAGAGTGAGGGGACCTTAATTAGACCCTAAATGTGGTGACCACTTAATGACAAAACTTTACCTTATTGATGTCAACTACTTGTTTGACATGTTCAATACTTAATTTATATTTTAGTGCATGTTTAGGTTGTTTATTTGGGGTTTTGTAAAGAAAAACTCTAAAGTTTGTAGAAATGAAGGATTTGAGGGCAACATTGTTGTTGAGTATTCTACATGACAAAATAATAATGGATATATATATGTATATGTTTAATATTTTTTAGAAGTTTGAGGATATGTTAGGGTTAGTTTGAAACCCTAAAATGCAACTTAAGATCCTGAAATTAAACCAAAGGTAGAGTTAAGATTATTTGTGCAAGGTAGGCAAAAGTTTGTGCCAGATAGTGTCAAAAGTCAGCCCACCTTTGGGGTAGATCAACCTCTAAAGGTTGTATGACCTTTTTTTCTACCGTGGGGTGTGAGAGACTGACTAACCTTTGAAAGGTTAGACAATAAAAAACACATACCAACCTTTGAGAGGTTAGAAAACTTATTGAAATATAAACTAAATATAATAAAATTAGGGGGAAATGCAAATTGTCCATGCGCCTCAAACGATATATATGAACTAATCATGACCCAAGAACATCAACACATAATCAAAACATATGGTGATAGATTTTAGAGGAGGAAATAGGGATTTGAGGTGATATTAAAGAAATTCATCCAGTTTACATAGAACACTAGTTCTTCATCAAATTTTGGGTAAACATTTAGGTAACTTTTAAACCAACTATTTGTCGTATATTTTACAACTTGATCACGCTTGGTTGAAGTTGTTAGGAAACCATGGGAAACCCCAATTCTTCCCTACTATTCCCCACTTTCCTCTTTATTAGATTAAGTTGAGAAAACAAAAATGGTTTTCATGGTGAAAACTTCCATTGTCTGCATTTTGGATATACCACACTCTAATGTCGATGATGCAAGTGTTGCTAATGTGAGTTAAGTATTTTAGGTGATCCGAGATATAGAAAAGATCCAATGACAAAGAATGTGTAATAATATGTGTTTGGATGCTTGTACATCAAGTTGTGCCTAGATTATGCTTTGTATAGATGCATATTGTACAACTTGATAGGAATGGTGTAAAGACAAGTGATAAATGGCTTAATATCATCCTAAATCAAGTTTATACTTATACACCCATCAGAATAGGTAGATATTTTTTTATATTTATTTAAGATATTTTCCAAAATTTAGGACCTATTGGGACAGAGTGTTTTCCAAAAAAAATCATTTCAACCAAAATGCATTTTATATGCATTTTAGATTGATGGGGATATAGCCGTTAGAGTAAAGGAGGTTATGAATGTCAGACGAACTTTAACTCGACCGAGATGCATCTTGGTCAAATTATAGTTTGACTGAGGACAATTCAGTAAAAATCTACTAGTGTGTACTTAGTAGTTTTTATTCATCCAACTATCCTATCATGAGTTATTTCGCATTAAACCCGTCCTAAACACTAACATATGTCTTATCCATTCATAAGTGTTCCCTATGTATAGGAGTGATATATGAACACACAAAGCACATTTGAGAAAGTCAACTACATGCTATCCTTTCAAAATTAGAATATCACATTTATATCTTCATGTGCCTCCAAGCTAGTCTAAGTTTTAGCTCATCATTAGCGTCTTAATCCACCAAATATAGCCTTATCTAAACCCATGTGAGTTTATCATCACTTGTTCATTAGTGATTCTAATTTGTAATCTTTATTAGAAGAGTTGTACTTTCCTTCTTCCTTCTTGTTCCCTATTTTGGTTCATTGCTTCATGCAACTTCTTATGGGAAGGTTGTAGTAAAATTTGTTGGAGTGATTTCTTGTGATAAGGCTACATCCAAAGATAGCGGAGATAGATTGCGATCTTCTCCTAAGGAGTGGATTTTTTTGGAGTCTCACAAAGAATAGAATATCTATCTTTGAGCTGAAAAGAATGTTGGTCTTGAATCATAAAAGACAACATTATTTATAATTTGCATTGGTATACAAAAGGAAAGAAATTATAGGTTAAGAAATCCTAGTTATAAATAACTAGGTAGTGGACTGGGTGATATTTTAGGATGTAATCATTATATATTATGTGGCTTTTCTCGTTTCCTATCTTGTTTTTTTCTTACTTTACTCTTTCTGCCGTAATATCATTTAAGCAAGCCGTAATTAACCAATCTTGTACATTTAAGTTGCATAAATTCAAATTTGATCTATTCAATCCACCCTCCAGAGCTATTAATTGGTATCATAGTGAGGCTTAAAGGAGCTCCAATGAGTATTGAAGATGGGGGAAAATCTCTTGGGCCAATTCAACCTTGAAGGAGCACAAGTCTACCAACCAAGTCACTTTGACGACTCCAACTATACATATAGGAAGAGGCACATGCATTTTTTGTTTTAAGGGAATAACTTTGACCTTTGAAAATGGTCATCCTACTATATGTGCCTCCAACAATGGATCTTGAGCAATGAGATGAGGCTATAGCAGGAAATGCTAATTTGAATGCTAAATCTGTAGTATTGTATACTCTTTCCTATATTGTGGTGATTTTGTGCGAATCTCCTCTTATGAATCTACTTATTATATTTGGAGAAAGTTTTCTATTACTTATGAAGGAACCAAACAAGTAAAAGATACTAAAATAAATATGTTAAACCATGAACTAGAGTTATTTTACATGAAAAAATATAAAACTATTTCTAAAATATCATATAGATTTATTTCTATTGTAATTACCATGAAATCTCTTGGAATGAATATTGAGATTATGAGATTATAAATAAGATTTTGCACTCTCTATCTTCTAAGTATGAGAATAAAGTTATTTCCATAGAAGAATATTTAGACCTTTTGACTTTGTCATTTTAAGAACTTATATGTAACTAATAGATTTATGAAGTCAATATACAAGAATGTGGGATGGAAAATGAAGAAGAAAATAATGCTATGAAAAAGAGAACACCCTTCAAAGAATGGGTTTCAAAGCAACCATATTATTCATTAAGTGGCTCATATTGTAGTGAGGAAGAAAAGAACTATAAAGATAACTAGTTAAATTTTTCTTCTAACAAAAACTATTGACCATTCTCTACTAGATGCCATGCTCATAGGGAAAAGGGACATCAGAAGGATGAATGTCCAGAACTCAAGAATAATAACAAGAATAGTCACATGTAGTTCTTAATTGATATCTTTGTCTCAGTAGTTAGTTTCTTGGTTTGAACTTAATTTTTATGAGTATGAGCTTAAGGGCGAGATCAAATCATGTGATTTACCTTTCTATTTATGCTAGTTTCTATTTTTAATGCATTCTCTATATCAATTAAGGGCTTAACATCCCTTAATATTGGTCTATATTATTTATTTTTCTTTGGTTTTAATGAAAACTCTCTATCATAGGGGACGTATCATTCCTTGCATTGGTATTGAGATATTTTGTAGAAATATCATGGTTTTGTTTTCAAGTCTCTTTTTGACAACTATGGACCTAGCATTGCTTATCATTGTCTTAGAGAATCTTTATTGATCTCATTGTGTGCTTAATGTGATCTCTTTATCATGAGGACTTACAATTCCTATTATTGATTTTGGAAGTTCTTTATAAAATGTTTCTTGATCTGATTGTGGCCTTTTGCATACCATGCCCTTCTATTTCAATTGTTACTTTGATTTGATACTTTCTTCTGGCTTGGGTATGACTCCCCCTCCATATGATTTTTTTAGTGGGAGTAAATCATTGAGGGGGGGGGAGTTTGGTACGTATACCCACATTTTTAACTTGGACAAAGGGTAAAAAATCCATGAGATAAATTTGTTATATATAGAAAATCAAAGATATGATGTTCATACCCTGGCTATCTAAAAATATCTGATGGAAATATTTTCATCACTAAAAAGGAGGATATGGTTGTCTCTTTCGATACGCCACACTCTAATTTTGATGATGTATATATTTCTCATTAATTTTAATAATGTGTGAACTAAGTGTTGTAGGTATCCAAGAAACTTGGACAACATCCAATATACAAAGAATATATAATAATATGTGTGTTTTCATGCTTATACATTAAGTTGTAGCTAGCTTATATTTTATTTATGTACAAATTTTACAACTTAACATGAATGATATAAGAATAAGCAGTGAATGGATCAAAACCATAGTATATCTATTTTTATGCTTATATAAACCCATTAGGATAAGTATATAATATTCCATATTCCTTTGAGCAGTTTTACAAAATTTAGGACCTATTGGGACTGAATATTTTCCAGTCAAAGTTTATTTTGATTGAAATGTATTTCAATCAAACTTTAGATTGATGGGGACATATCTTATTGACCAAAGTAGGTTCTTAAAATATTTTGGTCAAATTTTAATTCAATTGAGATGTATTTTGGTCAAATTATAGTTCAACTGAGAGGGTAATTCTGTAAAAAATGTGCTCATGCTCAAGAGTTGTTTTTGCACTGAACTCATCCTAACACTCCCAACAACTATCTTAGCTATTCCTAGGTGTTCCCTATATATAGTAGTAATATAGGGACACCCAAAGTACCCTTGAGCAATCGAACTACATGCTATCCTTCCAAGCATAGAAAATCAAATTGGTATCTTTAGCTTCCTCTAAGTTAGCCTAAGGTTTATCTCTAACTTAACATCCTACTTCACATAATCTAGATCTACCTAAACTCATGTGGACTCGATCATCCCTTATTCATTAGTGTTTTGTTTATGAAGTCTTTATGAGAAGAGTTATACTTTTGTTCTTCCTTCTTATTCCCTATTTTGTTTTGTTGATTTGTGCTACTTCTTTCCAGAAGGATGTAGTGAAGTTGTTTAGAGCTACTTCTTATGAGTAGGCTGCATTCAAAGGTGGTGAGGTAGATTGTGATTTTTTCCAAAGAATATAGTCTTTAAGAGTCCTGTAAAGAAGGTAATATGTATCCTTTAGATGAAAAGGAGGTTGGTCTTGAACCACAAATCCAAATGTGTTTGTAATTTATATTGGTTTATAAAAAAAATTGAACAACATGTTAAGAAACTCTTTGTAGAAATAACTAGGTAGTGGACTAATGACATTTCAGGCCCTAACCACAATAACATCTTACGTCTTGTTTGGGTGTCTATCTTGTCTTTTACGTACTTTACTATTTTTGTTATAATATCTTATAAGCAAGTTGAAACTAAAAAAAATATATTTTTTGAGTTTCTTAAATTCACATTATTTCTATTTAGCCTATCTTTAGAGCTTTCATATTACATTGAGGTTTTAGTTCAAGATTGGGTGTTACCTTCTTTATATGTAGGTGAGTGACTCATATTATATTTCATATATTTACTGATGTTAAACCTCAATTAAGATAAATTGATGGTCGTGGACCATAGATATTGGGAAAATGAGCATAAAATTCAAAACTGTAACCTTTTAAAGTCAACCATACTAAAATTGAACTATTTTTCATGAAAATCATTTGTTAGTCAGATTATTCCTAATTTTTTTAGTATTTTCCTATATAAGATAGATTTTACTCAAATTTCTTGTGGTTAAATATCGATACAATGTGGTATTAACAGTCATAGTGATGGATATTAAGTTGTTATTGATAAATGAACACATACATGGAATATGGAAAATTTTATAGAAATGGTAGATTATGGGACTTGAATGGTATAATTTAGGGTTTTTGATTAAGTTATGTTTCTATGTGGCTAGTAATTTTTTTCCAAATAACTTAATCATATCTCATTGTTTAAAGTCAACAAATACATGATTTACACTGAATTGCATAAATTGATGGTATCAATTAGTTACATAAAAAGTTAGGGTTAGACACTCAAAAATACCTTTATGTAAGTCTATTTTATTGTCTATCACTTTTCTTTGGACAATGGAAGATGAATAATATGGATTTATATTTAATAAATTGTAGTTCATGTGATATTTATGATGCACTAAGAAACATAGTTCTTCTCTTAGTCAAAATTCAAATAAGTGAAAAAAGATCACTTATAGCAACCCAAATGGTGGTGATAAGGTTAGGTTTTATGTGCGATGTAGTAGGACCCACTTGGTGGAGTAACCCATACATTCATTGACAAAACCCAATAAAGTGCATGTTCCTACTTAATGCGGCATAACCTATAAACCTAGCACAACTTTCCATCTAAAGTTAGGGGTGATGTTAGACCTCATTCCCTCACACAATCTTAATTTAAAATTTCTAGTGTACGGAGTGGGACCTATGGGGGATCTACTCCTTACTTATTTGAGCAATAAACCCACATCAGTCCAAATTTATTAATATGTATAGAGGAAGTTAGTAATTTTCAATTCTAAAAAAAACATGATAAATAAAATCATAACATCACGTATAAGAGGAAGTTTAAACCATTTACATAATAAAAAAATGTTTCATGTAGTTTTTTTCAATACAAGGATAGTATAACAAAAAGGTGAAAAAGGTAAAACAACCTATACTACAAAGGACCAGTTGTAGAGGGCAACCTGATCGTCTTAAGATATCCTTGAAGTTTTACTTCTAGGTATGTGTTCTTCTGAGTCATCTTCTTCTAAGATACCTAGTGGTTTGAGAACAACAATGAGAAAAGAAACAAATAAAATGGTATGCATTAGTATAAACTAAAATATATGGAAATAAATATTTACTTGATTATTTAAAGGATAAAGTACAAAAAGTAGGGGTGTTCCCAGTCAAAAGAGTACTATGGACATATACATAGTTTGAGGAGAAGTATTACAAGATAATGGTGATATAAAATAGTATTTTGGTAGTTTACTTAAGAAGATAATTAATAAGGATGATATTATCATTGTATAAACAATTTCACAGTTATAGTCAGATAAAGTAATGCATGTTTTTTTATAATAGAGACTAGACAAATCTAAAAATCTGGACATGGCCCTATAGATTTCCAAACCAAGGATAGGAGGATAAAACCTCTTTTTCAAATATAGCTTGGTAGGGGGGGGATATAACCCTCGTGCCAAGAAGGAAGACTAAAACCTCGATGATTAAATGTAACATATGACAAGAGGACTAGAAACCCAATGTAACACCTTCATGCCTAAAATATGGTTAATCTACTTGTAGATATGACTAGTCAAAACCACATATGCATACTATAGTGGGAAATCTCATAAGTTTATTCTGAATACAATTCATGTAAAATAGGGATGAGACATACAACATATGGCAATTGGGCTCAAAGGACCCATAAACAAAGATGAAACCATCTCAATATCAAATAAGAGAAATAGATCAGAATGGAGAGTCTTTCAATAAGAATACCTAAAGATGAAAATAGAAATCAATTTAGGGTTTATGCCTCATCAAAGGAAATTAGGGTTTTAGTCATCAAATACCCAAATTAAAATAAGAAATATGAACTTACGTTATAATTGTCCAACAAATTGCAAATTCCAACCCTTAAGTCCAACTAAGGGTCTTAAGTCACCTAAGAACATTATCGATAAGAACTAGGGTTTAATTCCATTATATATCCAAAACCCTCAAATGATATTTTTAGTATTGCTAAATTGGGTCTAGAAAACTACACCACTTGAAAAATCTCAATTTTTTAAATAATATCTATGCTTACTTCTTTCATCTTTTAATAATCAAAAATCATTTATTTCATAATCATAAATTTCCTGGATTTTATAAAATAAAGCTTAGACTAAAGGACCAATTTGAACTTGCATCATTTATTTAACCTTTTTGCCTGACTAGGCTTATTAGTAACGCAACTACCCAAAACCATTGCATGATTTTCACTAAAGCCAGTTCCAAAAGGATGATAATACCCTATATATGGAAGCCAAAAACATAAGAATGTGATGGCCCAAAAGGGAAATCAATGCCATGATTTCATTACTAGTCAAAGATTTGAAGCTTGTAAATGTCCTAGAGCTCAAGAAGAGAGAGATATTGTGCACTTTCTGACAATAACTAGAGGGAGAGAACAACATCATTGATATTTTAGGATGAGATGAAACCCAATGACCCTAGACCAAAGAAAACTTGTCGAGATGGAGTCTCATGTCATCACTATCACCATGGTAGAATCTGGGGATATTTTAGAAATATAAACCAACATGGGCTAAGAAAATCTAATAAAAACTAAAGAATATGAAGCCTAAATGAAGGTGAAAAAAAAAGAATCAAGAAGAATCGTGAGATGCTTAAATTGAGAATAAATGTTACTAGAAGAGGCAAAGTTTCTATATATTTGATTACCTTGAGTCAAGTAAAACCAAAACCACAAAAGGCTTTGTAGGGATCTACGAGTTTCTCGAGGATATGAATACCACCTACAAAGACAAGGTAGTACAAATGAGAGACTGGGTTGGATAGGTGTGTTGAGACCAATTAGGTTCATAGAGGATGTTAGGAACAATATTTGAAATGTATGGGTTTGTTTTCAAAGTGCATACTTATATAGAGAGAGAGGCGTAGAACATGGTCTACAATTAATTGAGGTCATTTAAAATATTATGATTAGCATGATATAAATAAAAATGACCATATTGTATATTAAATTATCATATTTGGGTTTTAAGTTAATTTTCTATTATCTCATTAGGAGGGAAGTTTCACCCATTAAGATTGTATGAGGTACCTTATTTCACCCAATTTAGCTAAAAGTAAAAAAATAATTCATAATCAATATATAATCATATTGATTACTCGTGAGTTACTTTAGTGATGTTCTAATTATGGTACCATTATTTATTTTTGTTATTTAATGGACTAAAAAAGAAAAAAAGTGATATATTGCGAGAACCCGTTACACTAAATGAGATTATTCAAAACATAAAACACAATCGATCACTAATTAATCACATACCCAAAAATATGGGTAAATTAAAATCGATTTCAACATCAGCACCTACTCAGAAACATTTTCATAAGAGCCCAACATCTTTCTTTTATCCATACTATGCCAAGAATTTGATACAAATTGTTCTATCACCTTAGCCACAATATATATACACAGGAGAACAATATTCATATATGCCACACAAATAAGCATTACTATGCTAACAAAAGTTCAATTTGTTTGAAACACCATATACAAACTTTTCCTGCTCGGACCTGAGAGTACATGGACGACTCTAGGACACACTAGAAATCTAATCAACTTTCTCAAAGATTCATTACTATAGCTCCTCTTTGCTGCCACATGTTTGTTTTTGTCACTTCCCATTACCTAAAAAAATATGGTGAACCACAAGGGTGAGACCCATGTCCCTGCAAGAGATATAACCTCCAACAACGCTTATTGATTACAACATTTTAAATAGTAGATAACTAAGTAGTTGGAGTATTTAATAATCAATTAAACAGATTGAATAGTTCAAGCATGCTAAATAGATTAAGCAATTAATCTTAGCAACAAGTATGATCATCAATGCATATATAGATAACAAGTAAATCCATTTCTTTGGATAGATATCTACTCAAATATCATCAAATTGCATCTAATAACAATCATTATCATTAATCTGACTATCATCATATTCCTTGCTAACAATACAAGCAATCTAGTAGCATAAGCATCCCTGACATCATGAATATGCCTAGTAACATAACATGGCTATCAATATTGGCATCTCAAATAAAGGGAACAAATCTATATCATAAGTAGAACTAACATTATAACACAATGAACTACATAGTCATGATAAGCATTTTAAGCATTTCTAATTACATAGGCATGTCTAGCAATATTAAACATAGCTAGCAGTAGCATCTTAACCATCAGTGTCAGTATATTTGACCACATAAGTATGTTTACAACGTGAGTATAACTACATCATAAGTATATCTATTATCTCTTATTGTACTATACGTGATCTTAGTGAAAAGAAAGCAAATAAGGGTTGTCATCCAATATGAAGCGGTGTGTATAACACTAAATAGATATGCTACACGGCTGTTATACATCTTTTATTATGCCCTGGAGAATTTGAATCGTACCATTCAAAGTCTAACCGACCCCTGCGAAGGGCTATTCATTTCCGTACAAGATCTAGGAGTGTCGATATCCTAAGATCTCTTCCCCTCGGTCAGTACGAGTAAAAGGTAGTGACATATCAGTCAAAGCTACCACCACAATGACATATAGTCATGTAACTAGCCCACCTTAGTACAGGTCACGACACTAGCATCTAGGGTATTCAAAACCAATCACTGAGGTACAACCACAGTTGTCCTCTAATCACATCATGTTATAATCACCGAGACACGACCGCAATAGTTCTCAATCACATCATATGTATGAGGCATGACCATAGCCATCCTCTACAATCTGCATTATGGATGACAAGGATATATCCTCAACCTGCCACTCCCACATACTCAATAGTATGCACTCTGAGTTTTCCTTAGGAATACTTATTTCACCATCCAACAAGTTTTGAAACTGAAGATGGCTCTACGGCACAAGGCACTACATGATTAGAGTTGCACTTGATTAGTTATGCCAATTGGGTGAATTAAGGCTGTATCAAACAAGTGGACATACAAACCTTAATTCACATCTAGCAAGCATATAAATATCACAACTTTTAAAAGATATAAAATGTGTGAAACATAATTTCTCATCTCATCATCACATGGTACTATTCACTTGCCATTCATGAGACCACACTAGTCATCATACTATCACAAGATATAAATCATTTTCACAATATCACAAGATATCAACCCTTATCAACATAAGTGGATTACACCTCATTCAAGGCTCAACCATGCTCAAAGGTCATTAAGACCATCATACTATCACAGGATATAAATCCTTTTTACAATATCACAGGGTATCAACCCTTTTCAACACAAGAGGATTACACCTCATTTAGGGCTCAACATTGCCCAAAGGTCATTAAGATCATCATACTATTCCCTATAAGATCATCATTATCTTTGCATGCCTTATAACAAGGCTCAACAACAACACTTACATATAATACACCGGGTCAACACAATATTGCATTAATGAGCTAGGAGATTCATAAACAAACATAGTAGGGTTATATTAACATTAAGAACATTCCTTTATTACATCAACATGCAAGGAATCTAGACATGATTAACACTCATCATATTCATAATGTACATGTTTAGCATGAGAAAGTATCAACCATGTGGCTATGATAACCACCAATTAGCATATTAAGCTTATGATCATGTTAAGGAGGTTATTCCACCATTATTCCATCATATAAGAATCTTAAACATGAATACTCATCTTTATCTTTGCATTAGAGTTAAGTTCAACATGATAAATTATATCAATGTTACTAATCAACACGTATACCCAAACCCTAACTCATGGCATACCCATTGGATCATGGATGCATAAGGTGAAGCATCACCATCACATTCCATACTATTCTCAAGTATGAATCCACACATAAATCAAGGTGTAACCATTGGGTTATAGCATACTAGGGTTTCGACAACAGTAACAGAGTACTTCATGACTGTATTAGTCATTCAAGGACTATTCATACCCAATGGCCATCATTTAGTTATATTAAAGCTAGGTATAACAAGCTATACCTCATTAGGGTTACATATCAATACAATATGATTATCATCCCTTCTATTCATATGAGTGAATAGGTAAGACTACCTTATTAAGGGTAACCCTCCATTTGTTCCATCATCATTCAACCCATATCACCATACCACAATGTCACCCATAACCATTAGATGTTTAAAAGGTAAGACCATTGGTTGTTTACATAAGTAAACACCTTAGATAAACCAAATATGAAGTCCTTGATTTGTGCTATATAAAGATTCACCATCTAACCCTAAACATCCCTTGATTAACAACACAAAAAGTTCCATTGAGAGTAGGGTAAAACCCACAATTGACTGTTCATTTAAAACAAGCCATCCATTGTCAACAAGTAAGCTCATTAAGTTGATCATATAAAGGAAACAATCTAAATCACATTACTAAGACCAACATATTACATTAGCCATCATTCCACTTTATTGGAGGAATAAACATTAGATCTTGACCATTGGGTTAAGTTCATATGTTAAAATCATCAATTATAGCATAGGTCGGACCATTGCATCAAGTAACCCAAGAAACCATTGGTCTAAGGCTTAATTGATGCTACAACTACAATGATTAACTCACCATAGGTTGTAGAGGCCTGATCCACCATCATTAGTGACCATTAAGTCACCATAGGTTGTTAGATCAGCACTATATTTATTAATCACCATTGAATATCAAGCTAATGTCACCATTGATTGATAGCATCATTAGGGTACTTAGTTGTTGATCATTAAGATTCTAATTAAGCCAAAACCTGGCCTAAGGGGTGAACGTCAGTTGACACCCTTGGTCACCATAATCAGTTGTCATGAAGACAACACCATCGTTTGTTGCAATGGTACCACCAATGGGTCGTGTGTTTATAGAAGAAATCAGCTTAAAACCCTAAAATTGATCATTGGTTGATAGATGTTTAGCACCATAGGTTGTCAAACCAACCTGATCTAAGTCATATTACACCTTAGGAATAACATAAATATGATCACAGGTTCATCTAGAACTGAAATCAGAATAGGGAACATTATAAAAATTGAAATCCAAGTCAAGCATAATTTTTTTAGTGCATGGCTCATCATTTTCAAGCAAGAACATGAGCTAGAAAGCTTGTGGTAAGCAATAAACGTGGAGCAAGTTATAAAACTTGCCTCTAATTATAACGTGAAACTACAAACAGAAGAAAACTCGAGAAGTTAGGTTATAAAATCCAAGCATAAGTTGTGAACTCGTCCATCTAGCACCTTTCTTCATCAAATGAGCAAACCCTAAGTATAAGGAGCAAGAAAGGTAGGGTTTTAGAGATTTAGAGCAATTTCTACCATGGAACATCAAGGTTATGACATGGATAAAGATAGGAGGAAGGATAATAAAGAAATAAAAGGATGAAAGAAGGGGATTATTACTCTTTTAGGTCAAGATCACTAGAAGGAAGCTTTTCAAACCCTAAAAGGAAGTCAATTGCAACCCTAGATTCATTTTCCAAGAAGATCCCCTCTTTCTTATTTCTTAGACAGGAAATTCACAGAAGCACAGAGGGATAATAAGGTTCATATAATGAGGGAAGTTGTGGAGATAAAATGGCTCATTTTCGTTCTTAGGGATAAGTATATGTAACTTTAAGATAAAGAAAAAGGAAAAGTTGAAGTTCTAGTATCTTTCCAAGTGTCCATGGCCTTAAACTATTAAGAATATATAAGCACACACACAAGCAGATCCCCCATCATCCATAGAGACATGCTTATCCCTCGTTTCTTAAATTTCCAATAAAAACAAATAATTCATTAGTTGATAGATATTAAAGGTAGCTCATCCATGAAGGGGTAAACCCTAAAATACCCTTGGAGAAAACACCTTCAAACAAAGGACTAAATAGGTGACCCATGGCTCAAAAATCTCAAGAATTATTATAGAGTATCCATGGAACATAATGTAAGTGAAAAATTGCAAATAAAACCTCTCAATTGGGTAAATTGTAGAAAAGTAAAAAATGTGCATAAAATTGCATAACTTGCTCAAACAATGTCCAAATTGGACCAAATTTGATATTTAAGCTTGTATTATGATTTCAAAACATATAAAAAGGTTATATTATGGTTATAATAATTCAATAATTATAATTAAGCTTATTCAACTCATTAAGCAAGTTTAGGGGCCTTACATATATTTTTATATATCCGATCTTTTTTTTCAAGAATTGGGGAGGAAATAGAGGAGTTCATTTAGGAAAACATACAAGATGATGATTATTATTTCCCACTTGATATCCTATGATTCAATATGATTCATGATATTGATGGTTTCCAATAGATTGATAATCGAATTAACATATTTATTTCCTGTATTAGAAGGAAGATAGATTGTGTCGCCCTATATATTATTTGTAATCTTAATGAAGATAAAGTAGTTTATTAATTTGTATATGTGGTCATTTATCAAATAATCTATTATCTTGAAGTTACATAATTTTTACTAAAGTATGTTAACGTACTCCATATCTAATCCATATATGAAAAACGACTCATTTTAATAATTTCTATTTTTTGGGGAGATTTTGTATCTACTAAAATTCAACAAACTTACAAAGGGTAACAAAAAATAATAATAAATAATATATTATTATCCATACCATTACAAATGGTATCTCCTAAATTGACGATGGGTCTAGGATCACTGGTCTCTTATAGAGTAGAGAGTGAAAATGATTTTTTGAGTGAATGTTAAGCAGTGTTTCAGTGGCTTCATAGGATTTATGAGCCAGATAAATCCTCTCTAAACCTATCCTTAGCAGAATATGATTCTCCAGATGCTTAATAGACCAACACGTTAGTAAACTTGTTGATTATAATCAATAATTTTTCGATGTGATGATATTTACTATTCATGAAAAACATTATTCTTCTTAAACTTATACAATAACTTTCTTTATTATGATATCACCTAAATAATGACAAGATAAATTATAAAACTTGGTTTAAGAACTTAAGTAATGTATATTTATGTATTGGTTATAATACATTTGCGTAGGAATTTTTTTATCATATCCACCCATATATGCATTATTAGTGTATCACCATTGGGTTAATAACCAGCTATTAGTCTTATTCTCATTCCAGATAGGGTGTTAGATCAATAGTGACAGCTTTATAGAGTTTTGATAAGTTACAAAACTCTACCCCATTAAGAGGATTTCATCCTCAAAATATATACATTCATGAACTAGCCCACCATTAATCCAGACATCACCCATATTACATTTTTGGTTTAAAAATAATTTTATCAATTGATCTTAGATAAGTTAGATTTAAATAAAAAATTTCAAGTTATTTTATTTATTCATCTAGAACTCATGGTAGTCTACTCATAAAAGTTTACTTATTTACCTTAGCATGGTGGTAGTTTTTTTTTCTTTTGACATTAATTGAGGATGTTAATCAAGATTTAGTTAATGCATTTGTTATTAAGTTTAAGAATCCCTAAAGTTGAATTAAAATACTAAGAACTAAAAGCCTACAAGATTCCACCCATGAAAAGGATTTATATATGAACCAACTAACTATCTTGAGAGGTAAAGGGGGGAACAACTAAGGCATATATCTCCAAAACTTCTTACTTGTAGTTCTAGTCTTGGGTCTAGGGTTTTAGGTTTACCCTATCCAATCAAGGGGTAATCCTTTGAGGGGATCATTACCACTTAAACCTTCATATAATTGTGGATTACATCATAAAACCATTGATAAAACCCAACAAACTTTACGTTTTGTACTATAGAATACTAATGAAAACAATTCTAATGGTAAAACCATCATGGTGTAAATCCAAAAATGGTGTCAAATCAAATATGAAAACCAAGTGAACAATATTCCACTATGTCATGCATATACTAACTATGCTACCGTTACCTCATACCACCAAAAGTGTATAATTCTTCAAATATCTAGAAGGTTTAACCAAAATCATCTCCAACTTATAGCATTGAAGAGGGATTTATGATCTTTATAGGGTAAACATTCCAATTATTACCACTTCATTATAAAAATTAGTTGTCCAAGATGAGATACGTAGACTCATCATGGGACATACATGGAATCTTAGGGGCACACTACCATCATAGGGAGAGTTAGGCTTCCCATAAAGTCAAGTTTTAGGTGTTATTCGCTATAATTGTCAGCTTTTACATGGGTAGTAAATGATACAATAGTATGGTCCACAACCACTTAAATGACTAGGGAAATAGGAAGGAACAATTTAAGGGTACATAACTAGCTAGGGAAATAGGAAGGAACAAGTTAAGTGTTTGAAACCCTAATTGGCATCTCGTGACTCATGGGTGGAAACCCTCAACAACATCTATCAGTCAACTAACTAAGTACACAAGACATACATATATGAACAAAATATTAAAACTTTGATCAGTTATATTTACCAAATTCTTAATCTAAGATACCATACTTGTAAAAAGTAGGACTTGAAAGGATATTCAATACTTATCTTGTTGAGGTTTAAACCTATACCAATCTAGAATACTAATATGTACAGAGGAAGGTAGTATTTCATTTCTAAAAAATAATGATAAATAAAACCTATGGTAAAGAGAAACTAAAATTGAACCATTTACATTATCACAATATTGCATACAATATGATTTAGACAAAGATGGTATCATAGAAAGGGAAATGGCACAAAAATCTATACTACAAAGGACCAGTTGCAAAAGACAACATGGAAATCTAAACCTATCCTTTAAGTTCTAATTCTAGTTACATATTCCTCATGATTCATCTTCTTTCAAGATACTTACATATGGGTCCTTTGGGAATAACACCCAGAAAAGGAGAAACAAATAAAAGGGTAAGCAAAATTATAATCTGGCAAATGTGTTGATAAAGGATTACTTGGGCATTTAAAAGATGAAGTACATCAAGTAGGGGTGTTACCAATCAAAATAGGACTATGAATAGGTAGTTGGATCAACAAAAAGTGTAACACATGGGCTCACTACCCAAGGCTCTAGTAGAATTTTAGGAATGACGAGTGGCCCCACAGAGCACCACTAGCCTTAACTGCACTCTTTGTCCTCACTCATGTGCAAGCCAGGATCAACTTCTTGATTGGTCACCCATCCTAGTACTACTCCAAGTTGAGCATGCTTAACTATGAAATTCTAATGATGAGCTCCCTGAAAAGGAGGTGCACCTTGATAATATGGGTATTTCAATCATTTCTCCTTTTAATATCATTTTATCCGATGCCTGAAATCCTAGGATGTTGTAATCTCCCCCAATTAGATTCTTGATGTCCTCATCAAGGCTCAACTATATGGATTCATAATTTATCCCCATTTCATTGCAAACCCAAATGGCACATGTATACCCAGCTCCCGACCATGGCTATAGGTGCAAGGTGGCTCCATCAACTAGATAGCCCTTTCAAACATGCCTGGAACGAACAACTCAAATACTGACATGCCAAAGACCTAAGTGGGTGCCACCTACTAGAGGTATATTGGCTCTAATACCATTTGTAACACCTAGGCCCACTGCCCAAGGCTCTAGTAGAGTTTCAAGAATGATGACTGGCCCCACAGACCACCACTAGCCTTAATGACGCACTTTGTCCTCACTCACACGTAAGCCAGGATAAACTTCCCGAATGGTCCCCATCCTAGTACTACTCTAGGGTTGAGCAAGCTTAACCACAGAGTTCTTTAGTGATGGACTCCCTGGAAAAGGAGGTACATCTTGGTGATATGGGTAGTCCAATCATTTCTCCTTTTAATATCATTTTATCTGAGGCCTAAAATCTTGGGACGTTACAGAAAGTATTACAAGAAAATGAAGATATTGAAGAGTAATAAATATTTAAAGATAAAATTTATGATGATGAAGTTATTACCTTATGAATAATTACAAAATCATAATCACTTAAAGCGGTGCATGTTGATTGTAAACAAATACTAGAACAATATAAAAAGTAGGACATGAAGCCATAGATTCCAAACTAATGGTCTAATAAAATCTCAATTCTATTACATAACATGGTAGGGGGAATTAAACCCCATTTCCTGGAAGGAAGAATAAATCCTCAGTGCCTAAATGTAAAATATGGCAAAGGACTAAAACCCTATATCAGGGTAGGAGGACTAAACCCTCAGTGCCTAAAATATGCTTAACATACTTCAAGATGCGACTAGATAGAACCACATATGCATGATTGAGTAGGCAAGATCATAAGCTTATTGTGAATATTGCAAATTGGGTTTTCATGATGCATAAATGAAGATCCAACCATCTCAATATTCAAGGATAGATAAATAAATCAATAGGAATTTTGAAAGAGACATATATAGGAACGTTTTAGGATTTTCTTCCTCATTAGAGGAAACTAGTGTTTCTTCAATTAATTCACAACTTAAAATAGGGAAGATGCACATCCATACCCAAAGTCAAACCTTAGCATCCACAATCAATGTATCAAGTCACCTAACAACATTATATATAAGTATTAGGGTCTGATTGAAGTAATTATTCAAAATTCCTAAAAATGACATGTATATTCTTACTGAATTAGGCCTAGAAAAACCATATCAATAAAAATATCTAATTTTTCTGGTTCTAAGTTATATTTTTTCTCTTTTTAACTTCAAATTTTTAGTGATGATTTATTGTATGTTAACACATTTATTGGATTATATAAACTAAAATAGAGCGACAAACTAATTTGCCCCCACATTAGGTTTTTCAACCTTGTAGGGTGACTAGGTTTATTAGTGTTTGATACTAAAAATTATAGTGGGATATACACTGAAACTACTATCGTATGATGATAATACCCTTTGTTTAAAAGACAAAACCAACAACATGTCATGGTTGACTAGGACCTATTTCTATTACAAGTTAATGTTTAAAGCTTTTCCATGGTCTGAAGCTCAAGCAAAGAGATATATCAAACGTTACAATGATAACATGAGGGAGAGAACAAAATCATCAAATTTTAGGATCAAATCCAAATTTAATGTACTAGGCTAGGGGCAAAGTGGCTAAGCCAAAGACTCACACAATCACTTTCACCATAATAAGACTTGAGGATGTTTTAGAAATAGCAACCACGAGGGCACAAAAAACCTAAAATCAACCCATAGATCATTAATCGAAATTGAAGGTGGCAAAAAAGAATATAAGTTAAAGCAAGAGGAAAATCAAGATGCCCAATTTACTAAGAAGAAAGGGTATTGAATGAGGAAAAGGATTGATATATCTTATTACCTAAAGTCAAATTAAGCCAAACCCTCAAAAGTCTTTGTGAGAGTCTAGGAAGATATTATGGACCTTCTTTGAGCTTCTCGAGGGTAGGGACGCCGCTGAAAAAGCCAAGGTAGCGTAAATGAGAGACTAGATTGGGTAGGTGTATCAAGACCATTTGGGTCCAAAGGAGAGGTCAAGAACATATTTTTAAAGGTCTCAGTTTCTTTTCAAGCTGTCATATTTATAGAGGTAGGTTTTGTACAAGTTTGTGATCACTCAAGGTCAGAAAATAAAAAAAGGGAGGTTGGATTCATTCAAGAGGTATGGTCCATGGAGAAAATGTAAATTGAGGGTTGACATGTAAGGAAAGACATGAGGAAACTAATGGAAACAAAATTACAGATTATATAACACTAGAGAGACCAAGGAAAAATCGGGACAAACTATTCAAAAAAAGTATGGTATCTTATCCAAGGTAGGAGATGACTTCTAGGTCATACAATCAGGAATGAGCAGTCTGATCTAAAGCCTACATAACTGGTAGGTATGGGATTCTAACTTTAGAAGGTTAAACTTATATAATCTATTCTATTTCGTATTTTATATTTTCTACTTGTTTTGTTTCATGATTTTATGATGGTTATTATTATCCAATTATAAAGAAATTTAATTATAGCCTAATTAAGTTATTTAGAAATCAAATCTAACATTAATTACAATTTTAAGAATGTTAATTTGGTCATCTAATCAATCAAGATAATGTAATATTATCTAAATAAAAAATGTAATGTATATTAAGTTACCATATTTGGGTTTTATGTTGATTTTCTATTATTTCAACAAGAGGCAGTTTCAACCATTCACATTGTATGAGTTACCTTACTTCACCCAATTAGCAAAAATCAAACCAATCCTAATTTAACCATCTGAATTTATCATGATTGACTTTATTTAGGTATTTTTCCAGTATCATTACTTAATTATGTTTGTTTCATGGATTTAAAAATAATGATTGTAGGAGGTTAATTATATATCCAATTTATTTATTTATTAGAGGGGAGTTCGTTGAAGGAAAGCATAGAAGTGAATTGGTTATTATTTCCCACTTGATATTTACTGAATAATTATATTCGCTAAGGATATTGATAGTTTCCAACATATTGATACTCAAATTAACAAATTTATTTCCTTTATTAGAAGGTATTAAGATTGTTTGACCTTATATAGTATGTTAAATAATTAAGAAGAGAAATTAATTTATTAATTAGGATATGCTTCCATTCATCAAATTATCTATTATTAGTGTTATTTAATCATATCCAAATTATATTAACATACTCAACATCTAATCCGCATATGCAAACTAACTATTTTAGGATTTTCTCATTGTTATGATATTTTGTTATATTTACTAATCATGGGAAACATTATTTTCCTTTAACTTAGACTACAACTGTATTTATTATAGTTTCACCAAAATAATGGCAAGATACATTATCCAACTTTGTTTTAGAACGTAAATTATGTATATTTATATTTCTCAGGCATAATAAACATACTTAGAAATGTTCAATTATATCCACCCGCATATGTATTATTGTTGGATTAATGAGTTTGGTGCATATTGGAAAACCATTTGGTTAAGGATCTACTCTCAGTCCTATTATCACTCCAACTAGGGTGTTAGGGTAGCACAAATAAATTTACATAGGTTTCAGTATGTTACATATGTTGTATAACATCAATGACCCTTGTTTCATAATGTTGTTTAGGCTCAATCTTTAACATCTAGGATCTGTGACCCAAAACTCAGTATGTTCCATGCATTTGAGACCCTACACAATTTATCACATAAGCTTAGAGTTACATACCTTACTAGTACCTTTAACCCTAATAACTAACACTCAACCCTTTCGGTCTAATACTATCAAATATAGATAGGTAGGAGTAATACAAGCTAATATGTAGAAGTTGAAATGAAAAACACCACCCGAGTATAATTGAATATAATAAAAAAAATTGTATACAACATTTCCATATAATGTGTGTTACTTATTATCATATTATACATCTATACTTATATGTTCTTAAGATTTTCATATTCATCAAAATTATCTACTTATATATATTTAAATAGTAACCAATACATTCCAATAAACATAGCATTATCTATATCTTTATAGGTGTTTTCATTGTTCAAGAAGACCATGTGTCTCATATGAGTGGTTATGTTGTTTTTGTGTTTTTAACATTGTCCCTCTAACCTTGGTGACGAGTTGCCACATGAAGTGCTTGTTATGACCCCTCCCCTAAATACTCACCATCGATGGCGGGTCATAGGTCTAGAGATTGTAATCTTGTTTTCCAAGATATGGACTTAAAAATAATAAATAATCTCCTTTATACTCTGATGATACAAATAATTTCCCGTCAAAGGATTTTACATAATCTTTCAATATAATGATGATACATGAAAGGGGACATTATCACTATAGAGAAGAAGATATTATGATATACTAAGTAGATAATCCTACTTGTGACATTAACTTTAATATCTTCAACGTATTCATTCAAATACTTAAGTCACCATAACTCTACATAAAGCTGCTACCAAAAATGATGCCAAACAGATACACAAATCACTATATTGCTATGTTGTGCACGTGGGTGCATAGAAAAGTGTCAAAGTACATATAAATTAAAATCATATAATTACACATATGAACTTGTATATACATTTAGATAGTATAACCCATGTTTGTCATGCCACATTGAGTGAAATAACCTTTCTTTATTTGTCATTTGACTTAGGTGAACTTTCCCTTAGTAGGTATACCCCTAGGTTCAAAATATCACAGTTTATTCATATGATATTGATGTGCATCATCCGTACAACAAAATCACTAGGAAGAAATCTCAGAGTTAAACCTTTAAACAATTATCAACTCACCCGCAAGCGAATAAGTTAATTATTATAGAAAGTTATGGTTCCCATGGAATGAAATTGGTAAGAGTCTATTTTTTAACCAATTGCTATGAATAATATTTAAGATCTAGTTTTGAATACAGTGATTGAAACTATAGCTGGAAATAAAAGTGCACAAATAAACTAGTTAAATTAGGTTATAAATCAAATGTTAAGAGTTATTGGGGTTCTGGGGGGTTCCACCATAGACCACATTTTTACTTCAATTGTTTCAACTCCTTAATTTTTCTTGATTAAATCAGGATCATGAAAATTTTCTGTCATTTTGGAACACAATCTAGCAAAGGCTAGACTTCTCTTGAACTTGGGATTTCATCTTTTGAGGATCCTTGTCAAACTACCCAGTAAATTCTATTAGGGATTTTGTAAAGAACTCCTGATCTTCAATTGATGTTCCAACTCATGGATCAGGTTACTTCAACACCACAATTTATAACAAACAAAATGAAATAAATAGATTGACCATGGAACTCTAGCAATTGGTTTCATACAATGTTGAGATCTAGATTTCATCACCCAACAAGGATATAATCAATCTAAACAAAAAACAAGTGCAAATAATCAAATGAAAGATCAATTTATTAATATAATCTTATAGTCAAACACAATTAAAGTAAGAAACGGACTATGGGGAAACTCTCCATGCCCTAGTATGTTGTTTTTACTCAGACGTGGTAGAAATAGATACAAAAATAAGGATAGGGATAGAAAGATTCATGATGTCAAGATGCAACAATCAAGTAATATCTGTGAGGACAATTAAGGCTCCTTTTCTCCCTTCCATGCCCGATGCACATGAGAGAGATTCTAATACAGTCGAGTATGAAATGATATGATATTAGATTTTTTCTTGGACTCCCCCTCCATTTATAGGAGGGACTGGGGCTTAAAACTCTAAAACATGCTCCATGCGGTGGCTAGGAAGGGTTGGTCTGTGATGTCATTCAGTCAATTGACTTGAGTTGTTGCTTTGGCTCAAAGGAAGGATAGTCAGCCAATTATAGATCAATTGTTCAGTTGAATGGAATGATACTTCATCCTGAAGATAGGTAATCGTGCCTATTACTGATGAGTTGACCGGTCAGGCTGTGAAAATGCACCTTCTGGATTCGGGTTGAGTCGCTCGACTGGGTAACCATTCGACTAGTTAGACTTTTTGAAGTTGACCAATTCTTGTGTGTGAGTTGATTGAGTGGGATAGCATTCAATCAACTCGAAAATCAAGGAGCCTAAATGTGCAATTAAAGCCTTTGGTTCTTGGATATTCTTAGGATTTTGAGTTATTGGACAATTTTCTTACAAAATCAAAGAAAATCTAATAAAACTATGATTAAAGAGAGAAAAGTTAAACTAAGAAAATTAATTCTAAACCTAGGAATTTATCAACTCAATGCTCCTAAGAAAGTATCTACAAGGATTCCATAAAAGTGATAAATATACATTCATCAAATACACTGAACTTAAACTTTGCTTTTCCTCGAACAACATTGAATCATAAAAAATACCAAATATTACTATCATCTAGTCCTCCTCTCTTGCATAGCACTAATCGAATCCTTGCCACCTTCCATAGCCAATCGACCTTAATTTTCTAGATTTACAGAACATGATTTTCTAATTCTCAACCCAAAGTTTCTCACAACTTGTTTCCATTTCAAGAACCATAAGGAAATAGATCCCCTACCCCTTCTCCTTTTAGTACTCCCACATATTCTCTTAAGATTTTGCATAAGAGAAGGTTCATTTCTTGGATTGAGGGTATGTAAGTTACCCTAGGTAGAAAAGGGGAGTGAAAGTAGGCAAGGAAGAAGGCGATTTCTCCTCTGTTTGACTAAATATATAGTTGTTATCTTTGTTGTGATTTCATTCATTGCATTTTTGGTGTACATATTAGCATCTTTTCTTGGAGATAGACTTCTATTAAATATGAGAGGTATGGAAGAGTAGTAGAGGTAGAAGGAGTGTGAAACCCCAAAATTCAGGTTTGACACACTTTTACTTTGAAAAAAAATTGGCAGATGAAGGGTTAATAAGTTGATGGAGGAAATGTAGAAGGCATTAGATTTGTGTAGCTTGTGTTGGGAATTTAGTGCATCAGAAGTACCATGACATCAGTTCAATTCTCTCTGTAACTTGTGGCAATCAAAAAATTTCAAGCTATTTACAATTTTAAGTAGGGGCACACTATGTTTGATTCCTATTTATCCATTATGGCTTGTCATTGTTTCCAAGGAATAGTTATATTTAAGGGCCTAGGCGACTTGGATGATTTCTAACAATCCAAGTTTATGTAAATGATGCAAGAACATTCACATGTTCAGGGGTTTTATTAATTAACATGCATAACTTGCTGACTAATTAAGGACTAGATTGTAAGAAGAAAAGCAAATTTGATAATTCAAGAACTAAACTATATAACCTAGTGAAAATTGCTAAAGGGGAAAATAGAGTGGGTGGAATAGGTACGTACCACCCACCTCCACCCTCAACTTAAAATTTTTCTCATCTAGAGAAAAACTTAAATCCAAAATGCAGGAAAGAATTTCATTGAGATCACCAGGCGATCCTGGTAACTCAAAGAATGTCCAGTTGAAGGGAATGTGGCTGAGGATTGGGGCCTTGAACAAAGGAGCTTCATGATGTACCCAATGATTGGGTGGTCTTAGAAGCTCAAAGGAGATTTTTGGATGATTAAAATGATTTTTTTTTTCACCTTGTATCCCCTCTAATAGGATCCATACATCCTCCTTCATCAATGGAGTGAGTTTTGTCGACATATGTGGATTGGAGACATAATTGTAGTGGTCAAGTGTTTTGGGGTTAACTCTTCCCCAAAGACCTATGGTGGATCACCTTTTCCAAGGGAGAAGGTGGTATAACATGAATCCACTTTGTATAGTGCCATCTGTGGTAGATTAGGTGGAGGATCCGATTTAGGTTTCTCCTTGTCAACTAAATTTGCGTGCAGGAGACATGATAATGGTACAGGAAGAACTATCTTATTATCCTGGTACATGTTTGTATGTAGACGTGTGTCCTCATATATCATCCAATCAACGTTAATATCAATGGAGGTATTTGGATCCCTTACCATGTCAAAATGTTTCTCTAATTCCTTCATGAAGCATGTGCCCAACACAATGGGATTAGAAGGGACCACAACAGGATATACAATGTCATAATATAACAGTAGAGGCATGTAAACTTCTTGCGATGAAGTAGACATGCTTGTTCAAGGCTATTGTCTTACCTTAGTCTTATTAGGCTTTGAAGCTTGGCAAGTGACTGGGTAGTTCAATAGTGAAGAGCATAGCTTTTTTTCTTTGTAGGGTCTTGGTATGCGGAGGTGGAATCACCTTATCGGGTTCAACCTAGTATGAACCAAAGGGTGGTTGAGATAGGGTGTAGGGTTCTTGATGAGAAATATGTATTCAAAAGAACCTACAAATTCCTTTGGGAGAGTAATAGTAGATATCTGGAATAGGCTCAACCAAAGTTGGTTGGTCATTAATAATGCTTGGAAAATGTCTATGACACAGGTGGCTGGTGGAGCTTTTGGTTCTGGAGCCATTTCTACTGGATCAAAATTAGATAACATGAGGATGAGATGGTAAGATATTATATTTGTGCTTGAATCACCCTCATTTTATAAGAGGGGATGGGGCCTGAAATCCTAAAAAATGGCAGTGGTTGGAAAGACTTGGTCCATGAATCCAGTTGGTTGAGTGGAAGTCCACTCAGTCGATTAGCTTTAGTTGTTGCTTTGGCTCAAAGGTAGGTCAGTCAGTCAATTGGAGATCAATTGGTTGGTTGAATGGAATAATACTTTGTCTTAAAGGTAGGCCAGTCGGTCGATTGGGTATGAGTCAACCAATTGGGTTGTGAAAATGTGCCTTCTGATTCAGGTTGAGTTGGTCAACTTGATGGCCACCGATTGGACGTTCTCAACTTGACCAATTCTTTCATGTGAGTAGATTGAATGGAAATAATGGTTAGGTAAATGTGAAATCAATCCTCTATTTTTGGTCTTCTTGGGCTTTGGAGTGATTGGGCCATTTTCCTATAAAATCCAAGAAAATTTAATTAAAACTTTAATTAAAGAGAGAAAAGCTAATCTAATAAAATTAATTTTAAAACTAAGGAATAATCTAAAAGGATGTAATAAAAGTGATAAATATGCATTCATCAGATACACATATTATCATTATAATAATCTAGAATGAAATAAACATCCAAGTAGTTTATTAATCAAACAAATACTTTCTAAATCATAGAAGAAACCTTCAGCATTTGATATATGTGGTTATTCGTAAATAACCTTATACCTCAAATGAAAACATCATATAGTATATGTGGTCCAAGCAATCAATAATATCTAAAATATCATGCAACCCTAAAGTGTCACCATGTATCCACACGATACTAAACATGGTTGAATCTGGGGTTTGGGCCTAGGGTTGATATTAGGGTTTGGTCTCAAAATCTTGATTCCCGTGTATAAGGATCCAATGACTTTAGAAACCCTAAATATACATCATTTTCATCATCATCATCATGGGATCCCATTATCATTCATCAATACTATATTACTTCACAAAATGAGTGTTTTAATGTATTCAATAACCTATTCCTAAAAACTAGGGTTCACATGCATTATCACCTTATATCTATGCATTATATATAACTTTTGAACTCATATTAGCATCATGCCTTGATTTTTTATCTGTAATCTTCTATTTTATTAGAATTTGGCTATATATCACTATTATATGAGATACCATTAATTTTCTAGAATTAATGTAAATTAAACATAACCAGACAAATTTTAAGAATCCACATCACCATGTACCATATTATCAACTACCCATATGGTCGAGTATGATCCATTAGACCAATGCCAAGTTAGCTCAGGCTCTAGAACGGGTTGCTCCATTGAAAAAGGATAGATTAGCATATTTCCCTTTGTGATGTGATCTTAACTGATCATGCAGGTTGGGTAGTGGGGGGTAAATACCTCATAGGGATTGATCATCCCCTTTGTTGTCCGGACTACTTTGGTAGGCAGCCATAGAGGAAGTCAACTAAAGTACTTAACCCTTGAATCATGGGCCTACTTGCGGTATTTGTGGCCATTGATACATTCGATACATCCTTTATTTTAAAAAGAGATCCTTGTCTTGTGTGGGATTTCCAAATAAGGAGGAACTAGGTTAGGATTTGAATATAGATATAATAGGGAATTCATAGTCACAAATTATCATGGAAGAAGAAAACCACAAGGTATGGAAAGATTCTAAGAGGTATTTTGGTTGATATCCATTACATGCGAGGCACCACAATGGTCACAATGTTGCTCTCCAACTAGGAATTTGACCTAGAAAGACTTGCACTCTATAATCTACTACAAAGGAATCATTGCATCCACCTTAGGATAGAAATCCCTTCGCATCATCACAATAACACTTTAGGTTGGAATAATTGGCTAGAAACTCCTTAAGGTGAAGGGAAAGGGTCAGGGCTGCTGGTGGCGGTAACAGAGCTCAAAAGTGAGGATCCTCTGGTGAAATTGAGGGTGGTGGAGACCTTCTAGGGTATCTAGAGATCTCCCCAAGACCTTATATAGTCAAGCATTTTAATCCAATGACAACCCTCCCTAGATTCCTAGATCTCATGGGATTTAGGTGTTATCACACTTTATCGTGATATCATCATAATGGAGGATTGTTGGTTCTATCTCTCTTAGATCTACTATATCTTATTCCATGGAATTTGGTTTAACAGGGGGAGAAAGGAAAGAGAGAGTGGTGTGCCTTCATGAAACCCTTGTTGTGAGAATGATTACGACATATACATCATCAAATCTAAATCAGAGACTGTGACTCGTAACTAGGTGTTGTTTCATGACTCGATGGTACTAGATTATTTGAACCTCAGTGTGATAGTAGTATCTCAAACATTAATTAAGCAAATTCTCCAAATTTACTCAATTTATCATAAACATTCAAAAATCCTATAAGTAACTACGATTTTCCAATTACTTCCAAACTTTAGAATGACTTCACCATTATCCCTATCATGTGCTTAGATGTCAATAGTTTCTCTATACATACCTGTTAGTTGTTCTTGAATTAGTTTCCATAATTTTAACACCTAGGTCACAAATAATAATAAACTCAAAACTTGGAATTATCTTCATTTATACATTATCTTGTGTGCGACCAAGCATTTAATCAAGTTGGGTCAATTTGATACTCGAGATTTTGCATCCAAGAAAGAATTAGATAATGACTCATTCATTTATCTAGGTCATCAATTATATTAGCATCTTATGAAACCTTGATCATTATTTCATAATCACTTTACCATTCATCTCACAATATTATTGGTATCATAATTATGCATGAATTTCTAATATTAATATACATCCCATGGACCCATATGGAAATTTTAATTATCCAAATAGGAATGAATGGGGTTATAGGGCCCATGGACCATACCTTGATCATTCAAAGAATTCATGATCCTTATTGTCTTCTTAATTATGAAATTAGATCTTAAGATGTCTTCAGATCTCAATTAGATCCTCATATTGGCATATTATCACAATATTGATTTATCAACTCAAATTAAAGATTCAATCTAAGTCTAGGTCTTATACCTATCAATCAAGGTAATAGTATTTTACTCATTATTTCACCTTAATATCCCCATCATCTTCATAAATTAATTCTCAAAATTTGAAGATGATACATTCACCCCACCTTATAAAGGAATTTTGGTTCCCAAAATTCAAAACCAATTAGGTTAAGGTGAATGAAAACTCAATTAGTTTCATACATTAGGCTAGCAACCTTCCTTTGATAGGTTTTGAGTGGATTCTTATTAGAACATTTGTTGAGCTAAAAATTCATCTTGCTATTGAGGTTGGAACCCAAATTTATTCAAAGGGTGGTACCACATTTTCATTCATCTTGGTGTTTTCCTTTTCACTTGGCGATTTCATTTTCACTTGAAGGTTCATTTTTTACCTAGATTTCAAAACTACTAACCATCCTTCAAATCATATCCACACGATATTGAGGAAAAACCTATGTACCCTAAACATTGTCATTGATTTTAACTTATGGTATTCATCCTCTTATGTCAATTATATGGGTTATTTTGTGGCTACCCAACCTCCCACACCTATACTAAGGTGAAATAAATATGTGTCAGAAGTCCAAGTAAAAGGTTCACCTGGTCTTTGTGTAAAGTGGTCTTGCATCCACACATTAAATTATAGTTCAAAATTAGTTGAGACACCCTTCAAATTGAGTCCAATCTATCAAGACATTTTAATTCCACGAATTTCCTTAAATTTTATGAACCTAAAATTATTTTTTTTTTCTTTGAAAGCTTGAGTTCATGCACAACTCGCTCTTAGATTCTATTTCAAACATTATTACATATGTTCTTATGTTCTTTACATTTACACTTCGTGTCTCGATGGTTGTGTCCATTCTCTTAGGGTCTCTAGTAGTATGGGTAACTTTGGGGTGATCTCTGATTGACCCCAAGGCCCTTCACACTTATGAGGGGCCTTTCCCATTGACCCCTAAGGCATCATGTACTATGGAGATGGACATTCTCCTTGCCCCATACGTCTTGTGTACACATGGATAGATTTCTCATAACCACATAAAGCTTATATACTCAGGGATTGAAAACCTCTTAACCCCATGATTCTTATGTACCTCTAAGGATCCCTACATGACCCTATGGTTGACTTAGGGAACTACTCTGACTAGGTTTTATTGAGACATTGTATAATATTTCATCTCTATTGTTAACTACACCTTGTTTTAGGATAAGGGTCTCCAATATCATTCATATTACTATGTCCATGGCTCATTCCGTATAAGGAGAGTCTCTTTTTAGATGCCTTAAATAGAATTTCTTTATAGGATTTAACTTAAAAAATTTACTAGGAATTTCTCTAACCAATTTTTTCTTATGTATGTGCATCAAAGATATTCAGACAAACACACCCTTCCTTTTCAAACTTAGTGATGATAGACTTACATGTGATAGATGTGTTTTATTACATTGTTTTCAATGTACTTTAACTGATTTTACCTATTTATCCTAGGATTTATCTCACTAAGGTTTTCACATTTATGTTTGTTTAATTTACCTTTACATTATTCAAGACATCATACTATGACTAGGTAAGCGTAAGGGCTTTCTTATCATATAACCAAAGCATTCCATCATATCCCATTTCTTTATGTTTAGCTCCTTTAAGGATGTCCAAGGTTTCCTCAAATCTCAAAATGAGGTTATTCGACTAACCCTTCTAGAGAAGGTCATAACTTAGGGTGCCTTATTGGCTCTCGAGAGAATGTTAGGCTTTATGGCCACAACATGAACCATTAAGTTTAGGGTTATTCCTCCTTCATATGTCTTTTCCCATTTATTGGTTGACCCACCCCAAGTCTGGACACCACCCCTAAAAGTCAGTTGAAGGTATTATATTTGTTCTTATGCAATCATTGATTTCCTATATTTCATATACATATACAAAACCCTTAAAATTTGCATCAAATATGCATGAATGGTTGTTGGTACTCCATGTACTTGCATGCATGGGAAAGCTATTGGTATATAATTTGTGGTACCCAACTGAATTACCCAAAATTAATTAGATTTTCTCTTATGTTTCCTTAACCCCTATTTAGGTTTTCTTGAGTAGGGAATTTATTCTCCTTCATTCCTCTAGCATACCAAAAATTAGGGTTTGGATTGTTGTTGAGGATTAACCTCTATTCGGAGGGTTTTATTCTTCATTTAACCCACTTAGGTTTTCATAATGACTGGGTTATCCCAACTCATGTCCTTCAAGGATGCTTGGGGTATTCCAACCCATCCCTATATATTTTTACGATTTACACTAACTAGAAGGACAACAATTATATGTCTAATCCCTCATTTCTATTTCTCTAATTAACATTATATGTACTTTAATTAGTAGAGGATGCCATAACCCTATTTCTTCATAAAACTCAAACTTAATATGAGGAGAGAAGTGAATCCTAGGGTTATAGAAGAATATAAATGAGAAGAGGATGAAATATAAGATGAGAAAACCTAGAACTATTCTATTTTAGGTCAAAACCTTAGACTTTGGCCATGTGGGATTCACATGATCCTGAGAGTCCTCATTTACCAACTAGTTGTGTAGAGGAAAGAAAATTCCAACCCCCAAGTTATGATCATGTCTAGACACCATTATCTTAAGAAAACACCCTAAAAATTCTTTTATGGATCTATAACACATATGAAAAGATAATTTGTTATAAGTTATTTGATAATTCTATGCTATAATACCCATTGTTGAGATCCCCTCCCCTCCCCTAGATACCCATCATTAAAGGTATATCATATAGAGAGAGATTGTAATCTCATTTTTCTAAGATCCAAACTTAAAAAATAACAAATAATTTCATTTACACATTGAATGATAAAAAAGGTTGCTAATTTCCCCTCAAAGAAGTTCACACCATCTTTCCATATAAAGATGATAAATGAAAGACATTATTACTATAGAGAAGAAGTTAAAATGACTTACAAACTAACTGATCCTCCATGTGACGTTAACGCTAATATCTTATTCGTCCTACTATTCATTTTGCCTTATCTCCAAGTAAGCTATCTACCTAAAACGTCGACAAACAAAAATACATAAATTGGATATTGCTATATTGTTTAAGTGGGTGAATACAAAAGTGTGAATGTAATTATTTATTCAAAAATCATATGATTGCACATAGGAACTTGTATTTTCATTTATATAGTCTAACCCATGTTTGTCATGCCACCTTGGGTGCAATTAGACCTATCAAACTGGGTCAAAATCCACGGGTACCCACATGTCGACTCGTTTAAGTTGGGTTTGGGTGGCAAAATTTGCCACCCACTAGAAATCACCCAAACCCATATCCACCCATTTATTTAGTGGGTTTCACGGGTGATCTGCGGGCACCCGCGGGTGCCCATTTAACTAAATAATATATTAGTATAAATATATTATCTATATGACTCTTAAGACATGCAACACATGTACATTTATCAATCAAATAAATTGATGATGTGTAATGTATACAACATAAAGAGTTAAAGTCTAACTTTCTTTATTGATATCCTTTGTTAATTGTTTACACCAGTGGAAACAAATTCATTAACTTATATATTATTTTTATGTTAATGAATATATAGTGTAATTCATGTTTTATATTCAATCATAACAATTATATTCTCTTTCTGTTCACTTTATGTATTGGACACTCATAAGAACATTAAAACAAAATATAGTGTTGTTATGGTAATATGTTATGCTATTTGTAACATTTATATCATTTAGTTTTTTTATTGTACATTGCAGAAATGGTTGTTTTTCATTTTGTCTCTTAATTTTTTTTTCAAAACATCATAATAGATATTACATTGTGTTTGACACAAAAAGTAGTGGACGTTTGCCCTCATTTTGTTATGTTTACACTGAAATTATTAATGAATCATTCTACTCTTTGTCGTAGTGCAGAAACTAGCAATATCTTTTCACTGTGCACATATTATATGGGCACCCGCGGGCGACCCGCAACCCGTTGGGTCGGGTTTGGGTGTGTGACTTCTCCACCCATTTAACATTGGGTCTTTTTAACCCGCACCCGCGAGACCCAAACCCGCAATGACCCAACCCAAACTCAACCCACCCACATGTTTGACAGGTCTAGGTGCAATCACTGGTCTTAGGTGAACTGCCCCTTGGTAGGTCTAACCCTGGGTTCAGAATACCATAATTTCATTACATGATACACATAATTCAAATATAAAGAACTAGAATTAAATAAACATCTAAAAAATATTCATCAAATCATTACTTTGTAAATTATCAAGGAAACACTCATTAGTCGATGTGTGTGGGTATTCATTAATAACCATGTTTCTTAAATGAAGACATCATGCAATATATAATTCATTTATAAAGTCCAACCAATACATACACACACAAATATATATATATATATATATATATCCAAGAAATCAACAATATTTTAAATGCCATGCAACTCTTAAGTGTCAGCATGTATCCATATGATACTTTACAATCTTAAATACATGGTTTGGGTCCAGAGTTGATATTAGGCTTAGGTCTCAAAACCCTAATTATCGTGTACATGGATCCAATGACTTTAGAAAACCCTAGATGTACATCATCATCATCATCATCACCATAAACATCATTATCTTGGGATCTCATTATTATCATCAATATTACATTACATCACAAAATGAAATTATTTAATGTATTCCAAAAACTATTTCTCAAATATATCACATGAATTATTCACTTTACAACTACTCATTTCCTATACTTTTTAAAATATCATATTAGAATCAATCCTTGATTACATTTTATCCGTAATCTACACATTATTCTGATCAATTTGGTATATAATTTCACTATTATATAAGCTAGTGTTTGATTCTAAAATATAATGCAAATTAAACATAATAAGTCCAATGGTATGGTTCCAGGTCAGCATGTATCATATTATATGCTAGACATGTGGCCAATCCTGAGCCACTGAGGCAATTCCATGTTGGTTCAAGCTCCAACTCGGGCTACTCCATCGAAAAATGATATATTACCCTATTTCCCTACATGGTGTGATCAAGATTGACTATGTCAGTCAGGGTAGTGGGGGTGAAATCCTTAGGGTGGTTGATCATCCCCTTCCTTGGCCCAACTCTACTCTAGGAAATAGTGGATGAAGTCAACTGAAGAGTTGACGCTCGAATCATGGGCATGGTTGCGGTAGGCAGGGCCATCAATACATCCAGTAAGTCCTTTTGGTCTTATAGCACTCCTTATCTTCTGGTGGGATGTCTGAAGAAGGAGGAGATATATTAGGCTTTTGAAGAACATAGAGTAGGGAGATAGTTGAAAATTATTGTAGACGAGGACAACTGAAAGGTCTAGAATGCTTTTGGGAGGTATTGCGGTTCATATCCATCACTTGTGAGTCAATGTTCAATATGTTTCTCTCTGAAGAGGAGTCTAACCCATGAAGAACTACACTTTGTAATCCATCACATGGGACTCCTCACACCCCCCTTAGGACTGGGATCACTTCATGGCATCATATCGATGCTCTAGGCCAAGTTAATTGGATAAAAACACCTTGAGGGGGAGGGTACCTGGTCAAGGTCACTAGATGTGATGATGGAGGTTGATGGTGATGTTCAGGGATGTTTTGGTGAAACTGAGGGTGGAAGAGACCTACTCAAGTCCTGAGGTATATCCCTAAGCCATTATATTGGCAAGGAGTTTAGGTTAAAGGCGATGAGAACCCACCCTATATCCATATTATATCTCATGGGATTTGAGGTGTTATTGCATCTTCCACAATATTAGGATAATTGTCAATCATTGGGTCTCTCTCTCTCTCTCTGAGCTACTGAATCTTATCCCATGGAGTTTGGTTTAATAGAATGAGAGAATGGGAAAGAGAGAGCTATGTGAGACTCTTGCCATGAGGCTGATGATGGTTGTTGGATTTTTTTGATCTTAAATCAAGCATGAGACCCGTGACTAGATCTCATGTCACCCATCTAAGGTCCCAAGTTATCTGGAATTTAGTGTGACTTCATCATATCAAACATCGATTAAGATAGTTCTACAAACTTCAATTTATTTATCATAAACTTCTAAAAATCCTATATGTCACTAGGATTATCCAATTACTCCCAAATTTTAGGATTAACTTCACATTATCCCTATCTTGGGTTTTCAAAGTTTGGGTTGAAGAGAAGCACAATAAGTATTATGTTCTTTCTCTTCAAGTTATATCCTTAGTTTAATCACTTAGGTCACATATAATCATATAGTTATCTCAAAACTCGAAATTATCATCATTTATCCACTATCTTGTGTGGGACCAAGTATTACATCATGTCAAGTTCATTTGATACTCAAAGTTTGGAATCCAAGCAAGTATGAGATAATGACTCATATGATTATCTTCGTCATCAATTATATTAGCATCTTATGAAACCTTTCTCATTATCTCATGATTAGTTTACCAATCATCTCAAAATTTTATTGGGATCATAAGTTTACACAAATTTCAAGTTTCATTAATATGTGAGCCATGGGAACAAATGGAAACCCTAATTGGACCAAATGGATCAAATGGGGTTCTATGGCCCATACATTGACCTTCCAAAGGGTGCATAAGCCTAATTGTCATCATAGTTATGAAATTATATCTTGAGGTGTCTTAGGATCTCAATTACAATTTTATATTTTCATATTAGCTCAATATTACTTTATTGACTCTGATTGAAGACTTCGAAAGTCTAGGCTTATACTCATCAATCAAGGTAATAGTATCTTACTCACTATTTCACCTTGATATCATCATCTTCTTCATAAATTAATTTTAAAATTCCCAAATTTTTAGGATGTTACATTCAACTCATATTTGAAAGGAGTTTTGGTCCCCAAGATTCAAACCCAATCCATTTAGGCCAATAACAACTCAATTAGTATCATGCATTACAGATAGAAACCTTCCTTTGAATAACAATTAATCTTAACAACTCAATTCCATGAATTTCCTTTAATTTATGAACCTAAGGGGAACTTCTTTTCTCTAAAATCTTTATTTTATGAACAACACCCTCTTAGATTCTATTTTAGACATTATTACGTATATTATTATATTATTTATATCTAAATATCATGTGTTAGTGGAATTGGTTGTTCCCTTAGGTTCTTAGGGGTGTAGGTACCTTTGGACTGATCTTCACTTGACGTTAAGTGTCTTTGTACTTATGGAGAACAATTCCAATTGACTCCACCTCCTCATGTACTCATGAAAGTGGCCATTCTTCTGACACCATGGGCTTTGTGTAAACATGGATGGCTTTCTCTTGATCCTACATGTTGTATGTACTCAGTTGCATGATCACCTCCTAAATCCTTAGGTCTTATGTACCTTCAATCATTCCTAGTTGACCCTATGGTTGACTTAGGGCTCTACCTTGCCTAGGATTTATTGAGATATCATAATTTTATTTCATCTCTATTATTAGTTACACCTTGTTCCAATACAAGGGTCTCCAATATCATTAACATTGGTAGGACCATGACTCATCCTTCAAGGGGAGAGTCTATGTAGGGAAATTAGGAAGTAGAAAAGGTAGCAGAAACAAAAAAAACTGCTCATATCCCAAACAAGCAGATCACATCAACAATAATGTATTTAGAAAAGGGGGTTTGTGAGGTATATACCTGGTCCTAGAGCAAGTTCAACAACAATCCTTGTAACATGATGCTTCTAGTTATGCAACACCTAGACAACAGTCATGGCAGTCTTCTTGATGTGACACCACAGATGATGGTTGACTTTGTCCTCTTAGATTGATGGTGATGGACTCCAAGCCTCTATAGGATACCATGCAGACCATTAGGAACTCCTCGTTGTGCTTTACCATAGCCAACAAGAAGGAGTTTTTCCATTATATGTTAATGTGCTAGCATTGACTTGTTCTCCCTTGATGTCTCTCCCTTTCACAGGTAAGACACTCAAGGTATCATGTTACCAAAACTATGAGAGTACAAGGTTTTTCAGTGTTAGTTTTGTCTTCCAAAAGACTTGACTACCTCTCTATTTATAGGAGGGTCAAGGTTAAGGTTTCTAGATCAACTTGGAGTCGAAGAGATGGATTTTCAAGAATTTTTGGTTGCTACAAATCACAAGTTGTTCAACTCAACACTTGAGTTGGTCGACTCAACACCTGGGATGGTCAACTCACACCCAATCGATTGACTCGACAATTGAATTGTTTAATTAGAAAGCTTTACTATTCAAAAACCTATTTGCTTTCAATGCAATGATGAATGCACAACATGACATCAACATCCATCCTTGATCTAGTCTTGTTGATCATCTAGTCAGTCAATTTGACTCTTGATTCGATCAACTCAACACATGATTTGGTTCACTCAACACTTGAGTCAGTCGAATCACATTCCCAGTAAGCCAAATTTCAGTCAGTGTTGCTTAAATTGATTACCTAAACACTTTAGTAATGAATTCAAACCTTATTCATGAGTGAACTCCTATTCCAGATGAATCCTATGTGTGTGACTCTATAGGTCCCAAGTTACATTGGAAATGAATTTTTATAACTAATTTATGACATCACAAACAATTAGCAGTATCTAGCAAGATATCATTGCTACCCAAGTAATTGGAAAGTTGGCGAACAACTTCAACTTAGATCAGTTATTAGTGTTATTATGATTGTATAATTCATTTGTCTCAACTATCCAGATTGAACTCGAGGCATGAAAACATCATCCTCCTAATCATTCAATCCATGTTCCTTGAACTAGAGTAGACTGTAGAGATGCATATGATCTAAATATCATATATTGACTCACATGAGTATGGTCATACATTTCTCAGTCTCACTTATCATGTGTCTAGGATATCAACTCCAGTAGGAGAGACAAATCCCATCTACATCACTTGTAGTCAATCCTCATGTGTCACAATGTACCCAAGAATCACCTTTATGTCACCCTTATTCAAGATCATGTTGGATGATTTTAAAATGCATTGAACAACATGTGATGAGTGTAGTGACTTCACGTCTAAGAATCACAATAACCACTATCATATTGAGATGTGATTATGATTGTTATCCATGTATCACTTGTCAGGTTAGGTATGTCAGGTACATTATTCTCTAACAAGTACATATGTGTTTGGTTTGATATTATATATAATGAATAATGAGATTTTTCAACCAACACAGACTCTAGTCTTATGTATTATTGTTGTCTATTAGCTTCCATGATAATATCTGACTAGGGTCATAATCTAGAATGTAAATGCTCTTATCATACATATAATCTCATTGTTCAGGTCCTCGACCTGAATACATATGTCACTGAGTAGTATCATTCTTTAGACATCTATCATGTTATATCATCATCTCATATTTGAACAAACATATAGACCAGATTGCCTTTACAATTAATCAAATCATTTACAAGATATGCAATTAGAATCATCGTATGACTGGATCTTTGGGCATACATACCGATCGACTCCCACTTTCACTTAGAGCTAATCATTCATGAACTTAATCACAAGTGATCTTACATGCCCATCATGCTTCTGTTGTGAAAGTGCTTTGTCAGTGGGTCAACAACATTGCTTTCAGTTGGTACTCTACAAATCTTCACATCTCCCCATTGTACGATCTCTTGTATGAGATGGAACTATTATAGTATGTTGTTATATTGATGCGATGTGGTTTCCTTATATTGTGCAATAGCTTTATTGTTGTCACAATACAACTCTATTACATCACTAATACTTGGAACCACCCCAACTTCAGAGTTGAACTTCTTGATCCATACAGATTATTTGCTACATTAGATGCAGTAATTTACTCGATCTCTATTGGGTAATCAGCAGCTGCCTCTTACCTAGAACTCTTCCATCTTATAACTCCATTAGTAAGGAAAAACACAAATCTGGACTGCAATCTATAGTCATCTTTGTCAGTTTGGAAGCTACCATGGGTGTAACCTTTACCATTAACTCTTCCTGACTGTTGTAAACAAGGAACTGCTCCTTGTTCTTCTTAAGTACTTAAGGATGTGATTTAGGGTAGTCCAGTGATTTTCATCAGGATCTAACTGATACCTTCTAGTCATACTCAAGTCATATGAGACATCAGGACGAGTACATAACATTGCATACATGATAGATCCAATTGTAGATATGTATGGAATCTTACTCATGCACTCATATTCATCACAAGAGATGGGACATTGAATTCTAGAGATATTAACACCATGGGACATGGGTAAGTTTCCTCTCTATGAGTTCTCAATGTTGAAACTTTTCAACATCTTATCAATGTATGTTCTCTAGATTAGGCCTAGATACCTTCTAGATCTATCTCTAAATATCTTAATTCCTAAAATATAGGATGCTTCACCTAAATCCTTCATAGAGAAGGTACTTCCCAGCTAGGCCTTTACCATCTATAAAGTAGGGATGTCATTCCCCATCAATAGTATGTCATCGACATACAATATGAGGAATACAACTGTGCTCCCACTAACCTTCTTGTAAACACATGTTTCATCTTCATTTTTATTCAAGACAAACTCTTTGTCCATTTCATCAAATTAAATATTCTAGCTCTGAGATGCTTTAAATCCATATGTTGACCGTTGTAGCTTACAAACTTTATTGGATTCCTTTGGATTTATAAAACCCTTAGGTTGTGTCATATACACATCCTCAAGAAGATTCCCACTGAGGAATGTGGTTTTAACATTCCATTTGTCAAATCTCATAGTCATAATAAGCTGCAATGGAAAACATGATATTGATGTATTTAACCATGGAAACTGGATAAAAAAGTTTTTTCATATTCAGCACGTTGAACTTGTTTGAAACCTTTTGCAATTGATCTGCCCTTATAGGTTTGTACATTACCATCCATGTTTTTTTTCTTGAAGACCCATTTGCACCCTGTGGGTTTTACTCCTTCGGGTGGATTTACCAAGGTCCATGACTTGTTGGTATACATGGATTCCATCTCAAATCTCATGGCCTCAAGTCATTTCTCAGACATTGGTCCCTCAATAGCTTCTAGGTAGGTTGTTGATTCATCATCAATGACCAACTCAATGCCTTCTTTATCCACAATATAACCAAATCATTGAGTCTCAAGATGTGTCCTACTAGATCTACAAGGTTCATGTGTCACAATAGGAACTTGAGATTCCACAATAGTTTGTGAGTCTTCTGATTCCTTATGTACCTCTGGAGGTTTAGTGTTCTCTTATTCATATCAAACTTCTTTGAGTCAACTTCTCTCCTATTGATTCATCTATAAATAAATTCTTTTTCCTAGGAATACAACATTCATTATAGCAAACACTTTGTTGCCAGATGGAGTGTGAAAATAATATCTCCTAGTTTCTTTGGGGTCTCTAATAAAATAACATTTATTTGATTTGGGTCCAAGCTATTCGAGAAATTGGTTTCTCACATAAGCTTCACATCCCCAAATCTTTATAAAAGACATGTCGAGACGTTTCCCATGCCATATCTCATATGGTGTCTTTTGACCTGATTTAGATGGTGCATGGTTAACTATAAACACGACATTTTCTAAAGCATATCCCCAGAATAAAATAGGAAGATCAACAAAATTCATCATTGCTCGCACCATATCTAGTAATGTGTGATTTGTTCTTTCTGATACACCATTATGTTGTGTGTTCTAGGTGGATTCCATTATGATATGATACCAAGAGCTCGTAGAAGGTCCTCAAACTCTTGTCTTAAGCATTCTCCACCTAGATCAAAATGAAGTGCTTTCATACTTTTACAAAATTGATTTTGTACTTCATTCATGAAATCCTTAAACTTTTTAAGGGTTCTTGATTGTGTTCATCAAGTACGTAGAGTCAAACCTATTGAGCTCATCAGTGATCGTAATGAAGTATTGATAACTACCTCTAGGATTTGTTCTAAAAGGTCCACACACATCAATATGTATATGTCCTAATAGATCACTTGCTCTCTCACTGTGACCAGTAAAAGGAGTATTTGTCATCTTTCTCAATAAACAAAATTCACATGCCTCTATTGTTCAAAATCAAAAGAGTCTAGATAACCATATTTGTGGAGTTTAGAGATGTGTCTCTCATTAGTGTGCCCTAGATGAGAATGCCAAATGTATGTTTTGTTTGAGTTATCAAGTTTTAGCCTTTTGGTATTTACGTTACAAACACTTGTCTCTAGATCTAGAAAACAAATACCATAATACATTGGGGCACTGCCATAGAAGATCTCATATTTATAAATAGAACATCGATATTCTTAATGTGTATTTGAATCCATTCTTGTCCATACAAGATACATACATGATGTTTCTATTAATGGCACGTAGATAATAGAAGTTATCTAACTATACTACAAGCCCATTGGGTAGATATAAATGATACGTTCCAATTGATGTGCCAGCAACTCTTGGTCCGTTTGCAACACATAGTTTGACCTCACCTTTTCTCAAAGGTTAATGTTCGACCTCATCCTTTTACAAAGGTTTACTTCATTTCAGATCATGCATATTAGAGCATATGGGAGATATTCATCAGGTATCTAGTACCCAAGATGAAGAAGTAGACATATTTATCTTAATAAAGTATATAAATGAAGTGGAGATCTCAATCCTTCTCTTTTTCTTCCACAATTCCTTTGTATAAAGAGGAAAATTTCTTTTCCAATGTCCAACCTAGTGATAGTGGTGACAATTTCCTTCTTTTTTCACACCCTCCCTTAGCTTTCAATGCAAAAGACTTGGGTTTCTGGCTAGATTTAGAACTTTTCTTAGCTTTGCCTTTGCCCTTGGACTTCCCTTTGCCCCTACTAATCATCATCACAGATTTGGGCTTGTCCTTCATCCATTCTTCAATAGTTCTCAACATGCCAAGTAATTATGAGAACTACTTGTCAAAATTGTTCATGTTGTAGTTTATGAAAAACTGATAGCATGATTCTAATAAAGACTGTAGACTCACATCTTCGGCCAACTCTTAGACCTAGGGAAATTCCAGTCTATAAAGTTTTTCTGCATACCCAGTCAACTTGAGCACATGGGGATCTACTGGATCTCCTTCTGGCGTATTGCACTTGAACAATGCCTTTGAGACATCATATCTCTCCTGTCTTGCTTGATCTTAGTACATATTTGTAATATATGTTACCATCTCAATACCATTCATGTTCTCATGGTGTCTCCACAACTCATAGTTTATTGAGCATAGAATCAGGCACTTGACATCTACAACATCATTGGTATGCTTCTTGTAGGCATCACTTTCAACCTTAGGCGTAGTGTGAGTGGGTTAATCTGGCTCTAATATTCCAAAGACATACATCTTGCACTCTTGAGTTTGACCTATTCTCAACTTCTTGAACCAGCCTTGGAAGTTATTCCTATTTAACTTGTCCTTCTCAAGGCGGATCACAATGAAAATGTGTTGTTTTTACCATTACTTTCTATAAAAGAAATTTGCATTTTGTTAAAACCCTTTTTGATTTAATTTGATTTAAGAAAATTTGATGACATTAATTAGGTCTTTAAAAAATAAGTCTTCAAGGAGACTTCCTCTCCCCAACCCCTCATTAACCTAGGGAGGCATTAATTAGGCCTTTAATTAGTTATCACCCCCACTATTTTGTTCAAATTGATAGCCCTCGCTATCAGTTCAGAAGATTACAAATTACAACCTTCTAGTGAGTCATGACACATATTTCAGCAAATTCACAAGTCATGTAGGGTCGATCTCCCACAACTTGACTATTTAGGTAGACAACACTTGCCAATTGCATCATATGCAACTCTTGATAGATACATGCACAAATCTTTGTCATAATCTATCCTTATGCTTCTAGGTGCTTAATCCCATTAAGATAACCTAGTTAAGTCTTACCAATAAGACAACATGATAGAATATGAACCATGCAGAGGTAGACACACATATCTATCATCACACTTCCACGACAAATATGGCCCACCACGCAAGGGCATGCCTAGGCTTAGTCAATCAAGCTTTTCATGTGTGTCGCTTATGGAAAATGTCTAAGACTTAATATTTAATTGAGGGATTTGTATTTATAAATAAATATACATATCCAATCACCACATACTTAAAATATGTATCATATACATGCTATATCCACAAACAAAGCATGCAATCAAATAATATGAGTGATAGTTCCATACTAATGCAATTCTTTGGAGCCATAAATAATTACTACCACCTAAAGTCCACATCAAATGTTCAACATGTTGTTGTAGAAAACGTGTGCTAATTATAGCCCGGTCGGTCTAGTCGACCCTAGAGTCGATCGATTGGCCTTTTGGTTGATCAATTGGCCCTCACAGATTGATTGATTGGTTCTTGGCTCAAATGTTGTCTAGACTCCTTCAGTTGATCAGTTGGATCCTCCTAATGTCTGGACTCTTCTGTCCTCTGGCCGATCGACTCAACTTCCCAGTCGATTGACTCATCTAGTGCAGAATGTCTTCTCTTTTCAAAATATGAAATAAAACTATCATGTTCCTATTAACTTATCACATTGTAAAGGTGAAACATCAAGTTACATTCTAGGGGAGCATAGGGAGAAAAGAATTAATTTACATGTGGATAAAAGGTAGATGTTCAGTATGCAAACTGAATAATAGTAGGAACAAAACCATTTTTTGACCTAAGAGTTGTACATTGTGCATATTTTGAAGATTCCTTAACCATCCCATTCATATGTATCTAATATGTCTAATTGAGATTTATTTCAGGTATTAGGTACATGAAAAAGATCAATTCAATCAAGCCTAGCTTGATTAAGTTCAAGACAAAAGCAATGCAAATGCACTCTTGTGAAAAATGCCCTAAAACCCTTAGGACAATTTTTGTAACCATTTGTATTGATGTTATGACTTGTAGCTAAGATGAGAAAAACTTAGGAGCATTTAATTCGAACGTTTAATCACTCTAATGACATTTTCCAAAATACATCACATAGTTTGTATTTGGTCAAGTTACTCTTGTGACAAACTCGACCACCATCCTTGATGCATTATGGGAATGTCCAGGTTCAATCGAGTTTCTAATACAAAGAACTTTACTAACACTCTACACTTGAAAAACTAGTTTTAAGCGGTCAGTCGAGTTTCGTCCAAGATAAACTTGACTGATGCTTCAAATTTATATTTGTCATATAGTGCAATCGATCGAGTCACCTTTATTCAAACTCAATCAACTACAGTGTATAGAGTGTGTAGATAAAGTAATTCTAGCCATTGGAGTGTTGCTAAACTTGAAATTATATCCGTTGTAACCCCCCAAACAACTAGAAAATGTTCCTTAGTGCTCCTAGCCTCTAGTGGACACCCCAACTATAAATAGGATGTCTTGGAGTTCATTACAAGGTTTTTCCTTCATGTTATTCAAGCTCCTAGCTATAGTACAGTGTATCCAATCCACTTGAGCCCATTTCTCTCTCTTGTTTGCAAATCAAAACGTCCATATGAGTGAGATATGATATGTGCGATAGATCTACTCTATTGTAGACTAGTAAAGCTCTCAAAGCTTCCCTTTCCCCAACCCCTTTCTTTAATATCAAATTGGTGCAAGCTTCTCCAAGTGGAAGGAGAAGGTGTAAAAGCTTCTCCAAAGTGAAGCATAGTAGCAACAAAGAATGTGCCATTACTATCTCTAACTAAAAAAGTCAGATCTGGGAGTAGAGTGGGTGAATCCTTCAAGGCAAAAAACTCGACGAAAGAAGGGGATCTCCTTGGAAAAGGTCTCCAACTGCTTGCAAGAGTGGGTAAGATCTTGTTGTGGTAGAAGACTCTAGCTCATTGGATAGGTAAGTCCTTGGTTGGTTTATTGTCTCCTTTTGGTACTTAAAAAAGGAGTTTGGGTATCCTTGGCCCAAAAAAGGAAGGTCATCTTATATGTATTATAATGGAAAATAAGTATATATGGGTTGTAAAATTTTAGATCTTGACCTCTCTAAGTATTGGACTAACTTTATCCTAGTTTGGAGATTGGAACCACTCTACATAGATTTTTCATGTGTCTGTTAAATCTCTCTCATCCTTGCTATTTATACTTAGTTGTACTACAAATTCAATATTTACAATCCCATATCTTAAAGTAACTTGAAGGTATAACGAATCTTGTCTAAGAGCTTTTAAATTTGTCCCCCCCTCTAGAGACCATTTATCCAACAAGTGGTATCAGAGCCACAATCTTCTCCAACAAATCTCCTAAGAGACGATAAGATGGGTGACAACCTACTTGGGTTTCTCAACATGGAAGGTGGTTTCTCTATGAGAGACCCCAATCTTCGATGGAAGAAACCCTTTATTGGCAGAGACAGATGTAGTTCTACCTTCAAGGGACAGTCTATGACATGTGGAAAGTAGTCATCATTCTATACAAGGAGCCAGAGGGAGATGTATCTACTTGGGATGAAGCTACACTCAAGAAGGCTATAAGCATCATCTATGCAGCCCAGAAAAAGAAGGTCATCTCATATGTATTATAATGGAATATAAGTATATATGGGTTGCAAAATTTTAGAGCTTGACCTCTCTTAGTAGTGGAAAGACTTTCTCCTAGTTTGGAGATTGGAACCACTCTACATAGCTTGTACATGTGTTTGTTAAATCTCTCTCATCCTTGCTATGTATACTTAGTTGCACTACAAATTCAATATTTGCAATCCCATATCTTGAAGTAACTTGAAGGTATAACAAATCTTATCTAAGTGCTTTTAGCTCTATTCACCCCCCTAGAGCCTATTGATGTGACAAGTGGTATCAGAGCCACAATATTCTTCAAAAAATCTCCTATGGGATGAGAAGATGGGCAAAAACCTACTTGGGTCTCTCAATTTGGAAGGTGATTTCTCCATGAGATCCCCAATCTTTGATGACACAAACTTCCTCTATTAGTAGAGACAGATGTAGTTCTACCTTTAAGGGATGAGCTACAACATGTGGAAAGTAGTCATCATTCTATATAAGAAGTCAATAGGAGATGTAGCTACTTGGGATTGAGCTACACTCAAGAAGGCACACCTGAATGCAAAGGCTATAAGCATCATCTATGAAGCCATCGCTCCCTTGGACTTCAACCAGATCTCCTCTTGGGACACAACCCATGAGATATGGAACAAGTTGTGCATCACCTATGAAGGCACAAAGCAAGTCAAGGATTCCAATATCTACATGGGCAAGGGTCTCCTTGGAAACTTCAAGATGGTCAAGAAGGAGAAATCGGTTGAGATGTACACACGAGGCTCAACACCGTCATCAAAAGACTTGCTTCTTTGGGATACACCATGGATATAGGGACCATTAACTCTAAGAACTAAGGTCTCTACTCAAGAGATGTGAATCCACGATGACTTACATTGAAGAAGTTAGAATCCTCAGTGATGTAGCCACTGAAGAGCTCATTGGAAACCTTCAAGCTCATGAGCCAAGACTTGACAAACATGAGGAAGATGAGAAGAAAGAAGAGAAGGAATCAAAGAAGATCAAACACAATGCATTCAAAGCTCAAGTGAGGCAATGATTCTCCAACCAAAACTTGCTTGTCGGTCCTCTCCTCCTTCCTCAAGTGAAGATGAATCCCCTAGTGACCATGAAGCTAACTATTCCAAGGGGAAGAACTTCAAAGGAGAGCCATCCTCTGACTCCACTCCAAGGTGCTATGCATGTGGGAAAAAGGGACACTACAAGAATGAGTGTCCCAAGGTCAAGAAGTCCTACCACAAGACCAGCTCCAAGAAAAGGGAGCACTACAAGAAGGATGGAAAGTACAAGAAGAAGGAGAAGAAGGAAAGAAGAAGCAAGGATGCATCCCATGCTACATGGGAGGAGTCTTCTTCTAGTGATTCCAGCTCCAATGAGGGATAATTCCACCTTGTACTCATGGCCTCTACTAGTGAAGGAGGTAAGCTTGCATGAGTTATCTAAAGAAACCCTCATTGATATGCTTAATACTTCCCTCTATTCTCTTTCTGAATGCAAATCTAAGAAGAAGAGGTTAGGGAAAATCATTGATGACTTGTATGTTAAGCTTGATATCCTTGATCAAAATGAGAAAATGCATCTTGATAGTATAGATTCTTTGCAAGGCTAATTTCTTGATCTTGTGATCCAATACAATGGATTTGAAGTAGATAATGGTATCTACTCAAGAACATAAATAGTCTTGAGGAGGAAAACCAAGCCCACCTTGATGAGATTATTTTACTTAGAACTGAAAATGATGATCTGAGTCATGCTTGTGATGCTATTAAAGATGAAAATAGAATCTATCTTGATGAACATATCATGGTTAGAACTAAAAATTCTACATTACTTTCTCAAATTAATGATCTTTCTTCTACACCTCAATTGCTTAGTAATGAGTAGCTAGCATTACTCTTAAAGAGATTCTTATCATACTAAAGCCCTATGTTTGGAGGTTGACTTAATTCATGCACAAGATGATCTTCCTATCTTATCTTCTACTGTCATTAATCCTAGTGATGATAATCACAAACATAGAGCTTCCTTGCAAAAATTCCTTAAAGGGAAAAAGTCCCTCAATGAAGTTATAGATCACTCTACCAAACAAGTTGGTACTAGTGGTTTGGGATATGTAAGGGGAGCTCTAAAGATCAAGATCAAGGGTAAGGGTAAGAAAAAGAGCAAGGAACCTCCTTTCTTCCATGGAGAGTCATCCATCTCGAAGAACCCTATGGTTTGTGTACGTTGCAAGAGTGATGACCATTACTCTACTTATTGTCCTTATAGAGAGAATGAGACCAACCCAAAGATGAGATGGGTCCCCAAGATAACACCATATCGTAAGGTTTCAATTAGGCACCGACATCTTCCTTTCTTGCAGGTAAAAGAAAATGGATTGCTGATAGTGGTTGCTCAAAGCACATGACAGGTGAAATCAGCCACTTCAACCAATTCACAAAAAAGAAAGGAGGATCGGTGACATTTGGTGACAACAACAAAGGTAAAGTGATAGGTGAGGGAGATGTAGGTGATTCATTACGCAACAAGAATGTTCTTCTTGTGGATGTCCTACATCACAATTTAATTAGTGTTAGTCAATTATGTGATAATGGCTATATTGTTATTTTTACTTCACTAAAACGCTTGCTTCTAGATTCCCTCTCCTACAATGTTATATATAAGGAAACTAGAAATGGTAATTATTCTTGACTATATCAAGCCTATTGTTGGTAGATGTCTTGTTCTCAATTCGAATGATATATCTTTGTGGAACCATTGGCTTAGTCATGTGAATATGTAGCAGTTGAAGAAGCTGAGTAAAAAGGAATTGGTGAAAGGACTTCCAAAATTGGATTTTGAAAAGGATGAGGAATGCCAACTTTGTACCCACAAAAAGCAAACCAAATCCTCCTATAAATCCAAAGGAGTCCTTAGTACTAAGAGAGCTCTTGAACTTCTTCACATTGATCTATTTGGACCAATGAGAACTCAATCACTTTGTGGTAGCAAGTATTTCCTTGTGATTGTCGATGACTTTTCTCACTTTACTTGGACCTTCTTTCTTGTTTCAAAAAGTGATACTCTCGATGTTTTCTCGACCTTTTACAAATGAGTTGAAAATGAAGCTTCTTGTTGGATCATCTCTATCCGCGGTGACCATAGGGGAGAATTTGAAAATGACTTGTTAGAACGTTTTTGTGAGGAATCCAGGTATGCACATAACTTTCTTCACCTCAAACACCTCAACAAAAAGGGGTTGTAGAGAGAAATAACATGTTGCTATAAGAAATTTCAAGGATTATGCTTCTAGAGTATGACACTCCAAAGAAGTTTTGGATCGACGCCGTTAGCAGTTCATGTTTTGTGCAAAATTGGGTTTTCACTCATCCATCTTTAAAGATAACCCCATATGGGTTATGGTGTGGTAGAAATCCCTCTATTGATTTCTTTCATGATTTTAGTTTTCCTTGTTTTGTTTTTAACGACAAGGATTCTCTCGACAAGTTTGATGTGAAATCTCACAAGGATTTCTTTCTTGGCTATAGCACTACTAGCAAGGCTTATAGAGTGTTTAACATTGAATTATCCAAAGTTGAAGAAACTATCAATGTTAAATATGTTGAAACTAACCCCTCTTTCTCCAAGAATATTGTGAATGGTGATGTTGTAGATGAGGTGATCCCTCTCTTGAAAGAGCTCAACATTGTTGACAAAGGAAAAGAGGTGATAGTTGATGATGAAGAAAAAGCAGAAGAAAAGAAGGATCCAACTCTCTACTTTGCAAAACATCATCCTAAAGAGTTCATCATAGGTAATATTTTTGAATGGGTGAAGACGTGGGCTGCATACAACAAAGAACAATCCGACAACACCTTCATCTCATAACTTGAGCCCAAGAACATGCAAGAAGCTCTTAAATATGATGAATGGGTCCTATCCATGCAAGAAGAGTTAGAATAAATCAAAAAGGACAAAGTGTGGACCTTAGTGCCAAGATCAAATGATAAGATCATCATTGGTGCCAAGTGGGTCTACCACAACAAGCTAGATGAAAGTAGAAAAGTGGTAGTAAACAAAGCAAGGTTAGTTTCTCAAGGCTACAATCAACAGGAAGGTAATGATTTTGATGAAACTTGTGCTCCTGTTGCTAGACTTGCAAAATGCTACTTGCATTTTCTAGAATTAAAAATTTCCTATTTATCAAATGGGTGTTAAAATTGCATGTTTGGATGTTACAATAGATGAGGAAGTCTTTGTGGCTCAACCTCCCGACTTTGAACATGATAAATTTCCTAACCAGGTTTATTTGCTGCAAAAAGCTCTCAGTGGACTCAAACAAGTCCCTAGAGCTTGGTATGAAAAATTATAGAATTTTTTTCTAGATAATGGCTACATCATGGGAAAAGTTGATTCTACTCTATTTCTAAAACACACATCTAGCAGTTTTTTTATCATTCAGATTTATGTTGATGATATTACATTTTGTGAAACTGATCTTGACCTTTGTAAGGATTTTAGTTCTTTATGCAGAGTGAGTCTGAGATGAGCATGATGGGGGGTTACTTTCTTCCTTAGCTTCCAAATCAAGCAAGTCAAGGAAGGTAACTTCATCAACCAAGTCAAGTAAACAAGTGAACTCTTGAAGTGATTTGGGATGGAGAACACCAAGCCGATAGACACTCCCATGTCAAACACCTCCAAGCTTGACAATGATGAAGATGGTGAAAAGTGGATGAGAAGATCTATAGAGGTATGATCGGAAGTTCATTATATTTAACTACCTTTAGACCTGACATAATATTTAGTTTTGGCTTGTCTGCTCGATTTCAATCATGTCTTAGAAAATTACATCTCATTACAGTTATGAGGATTTTGAGGTATCTAGTCAAAACTCAAAATTTTGGACTACGGTATCCCAAGTCAAGGGACTTTACTCTTACTACCTATAGTGATGTTGATTATGCATAGTGTTTGATTGATAGAAAGTGCAAAGTGTCACCTGCTTCTTCCTAGGATCATGCCTGGTTTCTTGGTTCTCTAACAAACAAAGCACAATGGATCTTTCAACTATCGAGGTTGAATATATTACAACTGAGAGTTGTTGTGCCAAAGTCCTATGCATGAAGCAAATGCTCCAAGACTTTAACATTAATTTTGATGCTTTTCCTATCTATTGTGATAACACTAGTGCAATTAATCTCTCTTATAATACTATATTGCATAGTAGAGCTAAACATATAGAGGTTCTTCATCATTTTCTTTGTAACCACATTGCCAAGAAGGATATCTATATCACGCATGTAGACACAAAGAATTAGCTTGTAGACATCTTTACAAAACCTCTAGCTTAATAGAAATTTACATTTATTAGATCAAAATTGCTCATAACTTCTCTTGATGATATTCAAATGCAATCTAGCTAGATGTTATCATACATATATGTTTCTTGCTTATAATTGGCCATGTTTTACTTGAGAGTGCTACAATTGCCATGTTTTCATTCCTTATTCACTTGTTTTTGGCTATTTTTCATAAATGCATGTTTTATTGCAAATTCAGTGATGAATGGAACATGCCTCAATATGTTTATAATACATGATAGGCTAGAAAAATAAATTTATATAGTACTCTATAGGTTTAGAATTAAACTTTCTATTTTTGGACAGGTTGACCATTCGATCGAGTTTAACCTGGTACAAACACGATCGATCCCTGACTGAGGACCGAACTATAATGCAATATTTGTTGAGTTTCCTAAACACAAAACTTGACCGACACTATGACTGGATCCAAATGAAAATGGGCATCGACCAACTTTTCTCCCTCTCAATAAGATAAAGTCATTTGATAGCCAACCTACAGTGTTTGTCCTCCAACCCTAGGCTAAACCAACCTCTCCTATACCCTTTCTAGCCTCCAATCAGCCCTCCTTGCCTCTCCCAACTATGACTTAGGTGGTTAGGTGACTTGCTGTTGCATTTTCCTTCTTGTTTGGTGGTCATTTCCTCTCAATCTGACCTAAAAGGCCTCCAACCATAGGAAGAGAACTGAACTAGTTGGAGCTCCATCCTCCTCTACTACTCCAAGGCATGTCTCCTTTGATAAAACCTCTCTCATCTCAACTCAAGCTATATATGGGTAAAAGGAACTCCTTCCTAGGAATCTCTTTCCTTTCTATGCTTTTTTAGCCTTGTTTTGCAACAAGTGAGGAGATGAAAGAGGTTGTTAAGCTATTCAAAGAACACCATCTTACTACTTTGTGTGTAGAGCGTTCATGCATCACAAATGCCATGTCTAGCATGAAGGTTGTCCATGAATTGTACTTCAATCTCACATGGAACTAAAACATCACAGTGCCACCAACTAATACCCAGGACATCTTGACGTTGATGATAGTCAGTACCAACATAATAATATTTGAGGATTTACTGAATATTGATTTCTTTGGCATTGACTTTATCGCTTCTTGATTGTCTTCCTATCCTTCATACCATGACCTGCTAGACCCCCACAATTCTACAAAATATTTGACCCCATGCTTACCCTTCCCGAAATCCATAAGTTTTTTAAGAGACATGAAGTCCCATACCAGAAGAAGTCCACCCTACCATCCTCTTCCCTTTATATCAAGACACGTCTAATCGCTTTAGTAGTAAATTGCAATATCCATTCCAAGAGGAATCAAATGGAGATTGCAGAAAATATTGTTATGATTGTGTATTATCTATTGAATCATATCAAAGTCAAGTGGTCTCATTATATTCTTCATCATACGACCTGCTTCAACTCAGGGAATAAAACCACTGAGACCCATCTCCCTTATCCTAACCTGAGTTGTGGTTTCTTTGCTCAACGTGATGAAAAATCTCTCTTCCATGACCTACATTACAAAGAAAGTCAGAAAGGAGTTTGCATTAGTGAGACTACCATAAAGAAAACCTTTCTTTCTACCTCCTTTACCACACTAGGTTCCTCTTCCTCCACCCAGGCCCCTACTCCACCACGACCACTCAGACCTGACTGCTCCTTGTTCTCTGTATCAAATGAAGCCCTCATGGGATATATGATACATCAACATGTGTATAACCTCAGTGTTCATGACCGCATCCACCAGGACCTCATTCAAATCATGTCACTATAACATACTGCAATCTATATATAAATAGGCTACATTGTATTCTTCTAGACCCTATTTGATTTTTTTAACAACTAGTTCGCATTTACCGGATGCAGGAAAATAGTATAATGTATCTATAAATACCCTTTATAATTGATACTTGAATGATAAATTAACCATGATACATGCAAGATTAAGATTTAAGATTCAAATATACCATATAATGGGCTAGGATCCAAATTGACACTCTAGAATACACATAGTATAATAAGTTTAAAAAGATAAAGTTAATATATAGTATGGTATCATGATTGAGTAATTGAGAGGAGTAAACACATCAAATACATGCTTCATACTCTAGTAATGAAATTAAATATGAATCAAATTCAAAAGGTAAAATTGGTATCAAATTCAGACTCTTTGTATCTCAAATAGCCTACCAAGTAAATTTGACATCATTTGAATAATGGTTACCCATCCAATTAAATTAGCAAAGAAATATATGGTATAATCTAGGACTAATTAGTATAATCAACTTGCCACTTTATTTTTGTCGTAAAGCTTCCAATCATTTTCTTTGTTATGCGGATTAAGTGGTCACGTGGCATTCTTTCTTGTAATCTGGCGGCTATAGATCTGCTTGACCAGATCTCACAGAGAATGGGTCGTCGTCTTCGTGTACGATCCCAACTCACGGTTATCAACCATGCAGGCTCACCAGGGGACTCTTTTCTTCATGCGTTCTCTTCATCTCCCTCATTCACGACGGTGCACACCATTGTTCCGATTTCCTCAGTTATCCATAGTTGATACTGCCTCATGTCTCTGCGCCTAGCGATCCCCCTGTCTCTGCGCCTAATGATCCAGGCGGCGAGAAGAACATCCTGCCGTTTGCTGTTGGCGGAGGACCCGGCGGGCTAATATTGGCAACCTTCCTCATCTTCCTCCCTCCCTCCTTGTCTGATTCCTTAACCTAGCCACTAGTACTCCCTCTCCCTGTGCCCAACCACCGTTGCTATGGCGCCATCTGCCCTGTGCCCAACCACTGTGGCAGCGAGGCCTGGCACCGTTTGTGGTTGATGGATGGTCTGCAAGTGCCCATATTTGAAACCCTACTCTGCATATCTACTTCCTCCTCCTCAAATCTCCCATGGACTCCCCCTAGATGTAACCAATCTTTCTTAGATTCTCTCATTTCTTCTTCATCTTCTCCCTGATCTAGTCGTGGAAACAGGGCCTTGCCACCAGCAACCATGACTCTTCGTCAAACACCAACACCATTGTTATCTTCCCCAATGCCACCATCACCGTGATACCTCCTCTGTTCATCTGCGTCACGGTGCTTCCTCCACCAGAAATGATGCCCTCTAGCATGATCTGCAACTTCATCATAAACCTAAACAACAGAGCAGCTGGCGCCACCATCTAGTCTTCTTGCCAACACCATCGGATGCAATTACCCTTAGTCAAGATATTGTCTTCTCCTCCCTCTGGAAATGATCTACAATCTACCACCTGCAATTGCCATAGATGATAGAGGCACTGACAGGCACCCAAACCACCTTTCTCATCTTCCCTTGTTCGGTCATCCACACACTAAAGCCTACTGGTGCTACTCATGTCTTCCTCTCCCTTGGCACCACCACCTTCATCATACGGTCTAGGAACAACAACCACACCTCCACTATCTGTAACCACGGTCAAACATCGCACCCTGAAGCCCATAATGTGTCACATCTACACTAAGACCTCCATCACTGCTGCACCACCATCGGATCTGCCGCCACCTGATTGTGAGCACTGGTTCAACCACCTGACTGCGGGATGCCATAGGGCGCATGTGCCTGCCCCTGTTGTGCCACAGTGTGCTTAGACACCCCTTTTTATCCTCCTAATTTGTGAGTGCAATCGGGTATCTGAGGACTGTAGGCGCACCATCCTGCAACTGCACAGGCCACACCATCACAAGGGCCACCAGCGATGTCGGCTTATATCCTCCTTCATCCAAACACCATTGTACCTCCTCTATTCATTTTTGTCACTGTGCAAACTACTACTTGCCGTTTGGCCTTGGTAGACATGGGTTCATCTCATCTACACCTTCTTCCCTGCCGTCGGCAACCTACAAGACAGAAATATTCCCAACCGCGCCACTGTACATCCAGCTTGACTGCTAATCTTCATGGTGACCAGGCGCTGCATGTCCCAACTCGTAGTGGACATGCTCACCATCAAGTATCCCGCCAAGCATAAATCAGCTGAGGCATCAAAACCAATGGACCTTCAAACCTACATATCATGATTAACGATCATTCATAGGTAAGTCATCAACATCTCTCTGCATGTAATCTGCAGATTTCTATTACTAGATCATTAGTAATTATACTTATTCATAGACAGTCTATAGTTAAAATCTAAACATGTGACACGTATATGTAGATCACTTTGGCTTTCAATATAAGTAAATGGATAATTGCATATAATAACAAGTACACAAACATATACTAGTATACAAGGGGTCATATGCCACTTAATATGGTTATAAACTCTAATAGGCAAATAGGTGGTTGAAATTAGGACAAGAACAATATGCATAGCTACACTAAGAATGAATACATATGTTCACTCTAATATGTTCCTAGGATGACAAGTTGACTTCATGGAACAAGTACGTAGAGTGAATTAAGAATTAACTATGATTATCAGGTATGTACACTCTCTATTTTTATTTTGGGCATTAAATGACTGAAATCCATATATCCTTTAATGAGGCATCTATTGAATTGTTATCCTCCTTTAAAAATCCAAAAATGTGGACATTTATTGCTCCTGATATGAATTCCTTTTATTTCTGTGATATTTATGTTGTTATGCTCATTTGGGTCATTGGACCCCTCCTTCCATGTTGCCTTTATTGGAAATGACTAAAATGATAAGTCTTGCCACTCTATTATAGCATATTGGCTTGTATGACTAGAATATCTAGAATAGCGGTACTTATGTACAACCATATTTATTTAGGGTGTGCATATTCTGCCCGGGGTGTGCGTTTCCACCCTTACTTTTTAGGCTGTGATCCTATGGTGTTATGGCCCTGTTTTAGGTATATTTAGTCTACATTGTTATGCATGCAAATATTTATTGTTTTAATGTGAATCTGTGTATGATTGTTATGGCAAGACACTCTTTATTATTATGCTTGTAATCTGAATTTAATATGCCTCATTTCTTTTGCTTCATTTCTTTTGTTATATTCCTTTTGAACTTACCTAATTGCAAATAGCCCCCTTCTTGTGGGAACATCTCTTTTTGCACTTGTAACCCTTTATAATGCCCAAAGTGTTTATTATATGTACATACTCAGCCTTTGCTGGCCTATACTTGTTTCCTATGTTCTGGGTGATGTTCCCTTCCACCCAGGTTTAGGTACATTGGAAGACAAGATCACAAAAAGATCACCAACATGACATGAACTTAAGGATAGCTTGGAATGGCTGGGTTTCCGTCTACTATTGGATTTAGCTATACTTAGTTCAAGTTTTTGTAAAATCACCTATTATGGTGAGGAACAATTGTACAAAGAAAATTTATAACTATGTAATAGTTTTGTTTCCGCTGCTTTATTATTATAGGGCTCTTGTATTATATCATTTGAGTGGATCCCCTTTTGGAACCCACTCTTTACAAAATGGTATCAGAGCCTATGCAGTCGGTAACTTGACTATTTCAAGTTATCCTTGGTTGACCTTTAATTAGATAGGCGACCCTTAGAGTTTATTGATAAACCTATTTCCTAGTAGTCAATACCAATTAGGGTTTTCAACCCTTGACTAATATGGTCACTTGCACTACTCAACCCACCTATGTGAACATGAGTTAGTCATTAGTAACCTGTAATACCCACACACTCTTTATGGAGGTGGGATGAAGTCACATCGAACTGACTCTTGTTGTGTTTGGTTTACATCTCATAATTTTCTAGGATATTAGCCTAGGAGCCATGTAGTGTCGATTGAGTTAAATAGTCATAGATAGGCATATTCTAGTTCTCATCTTAAATCCCTCTACCTTTGTTGTTCTCTAGAACTCCTTAAATACCCTATTATTTCTGTGCTGAGAACACATGAGATATAAAAAAATCCGATGTAAATCTTAGGAATTTAGATGATTCCCTTATTACTAAGTGATGGCATGAACGAGCTTAATTATTGTTAGGTATGTCTTACCTTCAATGTGAAGAATCAAAACATAGGTATGTCCCAAGACCAATTATCTGAAGTTGGATACCATGTTGGATTAGCTTTTATGCCTCATACACGAGGTTTAGTGGGTGGAAGCTATTAAGTTTTGTATAGTATTCTTAGGAGTTTGCCTATCTCGCCTCCTTGGTGCAATTAGATTACCCATTGAATGATGTTATTGGTAAAATTACTATATAGTTCATCTTGTCTTGTGATGGGACTATGGTTGTAAATCGTCAAGTGTAGAAGGAACACATATACCTTACTATAATTATCGGATGAGCATATGACTCCCTTAGGACTTGCGATGAGGTTGTGTCAATTTTTCTTAAGAGTGACATGGGGAATGGCGGATGTCTTACCTTGTTAAGGTTTGATGAATTTGACCACGCATAATAGGAAACCCTTCTCCCTTTCATGTAAAAACATAGTTGAGGTGTAGTCAAATGTCCAATGTGGTATCTGAAGGATTAGACCCTTCAAGCAAAAGGATGTGATGATAAAATAATAGTATGTGGTGGTGGAATTGGTTCTCCGGTTGATTTTGGCGCCAATTTTGGATTTTTCACCACAAGTTTTGCATCGTCAAATTTATTTTCATTATTAATCTATATGTACAAAAGAAAAGTTTTCAGATTTTATCAAATATTTTTGGAACCAAGTCACCACCGCAAGTAGTTGGAGTAGTAGAGAAATCATTTAGAGAATAAACCTTTGACTAACATGATCAACCATGAGACCCTAGGCCTTTGTATGATGGATGAGTACAAAGAAGAAATTTTGGATATATAAGACCTAGTAGGTCCACCTTGTTGCCCCTGTAGATAAATTATAGACAAATCCAATTAATGTGTGTAGTTCAATGTGCTTTATTTGTTAGGAGTATAACATAACTAGAGAATTATCTTGACCTAGTAGTAGACATAATAATTGACTTAGTATTAATTTACACTGTCAATGTCAAACATATGTGACGACCACTTAGCCAGTAGTAATGGATGGCCTTACTAATTATACAACCATGAACGTTAGTTGGTAATACTAAATAATTTTTTGAGTTTATATTCATTCATCTAAAATGAAGGACATAGATAAGGTAAAAGCTTATAAGAAAAAAAATGCAAAACCCTGAACTCAAGGCCCCTATACCTTTACTTCCTATAAAAACAATAGAATGGATAAATCTAAATTAGGACCTAAGCTCACTATGTTAAGAATGTTGAACAGAAGTAAAAAAGAATTTCGATAAACCTTAATATGTTAGGTACTTATATATGTGTACTAAAACCATGGGACACTTGTTCACTAAGTTACTTACAATACACTAAATGCGTGAATGAGGTTGGTGAGACATGTTGGTAAAAAAAACTCTTAAATCCTAATCCTAAATTGCCTAATAGTATATGAAATGAGTTTTGTCAAGAAGCATAAGATAGTACTAGGTTTTGGTTCAACCTTAGCTCAAAATATTATATAAGAAGACTAATAGAGACTTGCGGCATGGAGTGATATAGTTACACCATGGGATTGGACTATAAGGGTAACAAGGGTTGATGTATGATGATCAACTATATTATTTGAACTAGAAATCTATGATTGGGTAGGGAAGCATAACCTAGTATGTATCCTAGTAATGAATGTATGGATTTCAGGGACGAAATCCTCTTTAAGGGGTAGAATGTTGTAACATATTGGAATCTAGATATATATAGGCTACCTTGTCTTCTTCTAGACCCTATTTGATCTTTTTTTAACAACTACTACGCATTTACCAGATGCAGGAAAATAGTATAATGTATTCGTAAATACCCTTTATAATTGATACTTGAATGATAAATTAACCATGATACATGCAAGATTAAGATTTAAGATTCAAATATACCATATAATGGGCTAGGATCCAAATTGACACTCTAGAATACACATAGTATAATAAGTTTAAAAAGATAAAGTTAATATATAGTATGGTATCATGATTGAGTAATTGAGAGGAGTAAACACATCAAATACATGCTTCATACTCTAGTAATGAAATTAAATATGAATCAAATTCAAAAGGTAAAATTGGTATCAAATTCAGACTCTTTGTATCTCAAATAGCCTACCGAGTAAATTTGACATCATTTGAATAATGTTTACCCATCCAATTAAATTAGCAAAGAAATATATGGTATAATCTAGGACTAATTAGTATAATCAACTTGCCACTTTATTTTTGTCGTAAAGCTTCCAATAATTTTCTTTGTCATGCAGATTAAGTGGTCACGTGGCATTCTTTCTCGTGATATGGCGGATATAGATTCGCTTGACCAGATCTCACAGAGAACGGGTCGTCGTCATCGCGTACGATCCCAACTCATGGTTATCAACCACGCAAGCTCACCTGGGGACTCCTTTCTTCAGGCATTCTCTTCATCTCCCTCATTCACGATGGTGCACACCATTGTTCCGATTTCCTCAGTTATCCATAGTCGATACTTCCCCATGTCTCTGCGCCTAGCGATCCCCCTGTCTCTACGCCTAACGATCCAGGCGGCGAGAAGAACATGTCGTCGTCTGTTGTTGGCAGAGGACCCAGTGGGCTAATATTGGCAACCTTCCTCATCTTCCTCCCTCCCTCCTTGTATGATTCCTTAACCTAGCCACGAGTACTCCCTCTCCCTGTGCCCAACCACTGTTTCTATGGCGCCATATGCCATGTGCCCAACCACTGTGGCAGCGAGGCCTGGCGCCGTCTGTGGTTGATGGACAGTCTGCAAGTGCCCATATTCGAAACCCTGCTCTGCATATCTACTTCCTCCTCTTCAAATCTCCCATGGACTCCCCCTAGCTGTAACCAATCTTTCTTGGATTCTCTCATTTCTTCTTCATCTTCTCCCTGATCTAGTCATGGAAATAGGGCCTTGCCACCAGCAACCATGACTCTTCGTCAAACACCAACACCATTGTTATCTTCCCCAATGCCACCATCACCGCGATACCTCCTCTGTTCATCTGTGTCACGGTGCTTCCTCCACCAGCAATGATGCCCTCTAGCATGATCTGCAGCTTCATCATAAACCTACACAACAGAGCAGCCGGCGTCGCCATCTAGTCTTCTTGCCAACACCATCGGATGCAACCACCCTTAGTCGAGATATTGTCTTCTCCTCCCTATAGAAATGATCTGCAATCTGCCACCTGCAATTGCCATAGATGATAGAGGCACTGACAATCACCCAAACCACCTTTCTCATCTTCCCTTGTTCAGTCATCAACACACTAAAGCATGCTGGTGCTACTCCTGTCTTCCTCTCCCTTGGCACCACCACCTTCATCAGACGGTCTAGGAACATCAACCACACCTCCACTATCTGTAACCACGGTCAAACATTGCACCCTGAAGCCCAGAACGTGTCACATCTACACCAAGACCTCCATCACTGCTGCACCGCCATCAGATCTGCCGCCACCTGATTGTGAGCATTGGTGCCGCCACCTGACTATGGGATGCCACAGGGGGCATGCGCCTACCCTTGTTGTGCCACAGTGTGCTTAGACACCCCTTTTTATCCTCCTAATTTGCGAGTGCAATCGAGTATCTGAGGACTGTAGGCACACCATCCTGCAACTGCACAGGCCACACCATCACAAGGGCCACCAGCGACGTCAGCTTATATCCTCCTTCATCCAAACACCATTGTACCTCCTCTATTCATTTTTTTCACTGTGCAAACTACTACTAGTCGTTTGGCCTTGGTAGACATGGGTTCATCTCATCTACACCTTCTTCCCTACCGTCGGCAACCTACAAGACAGAAATATTCCCAACCATGCCACTGTACATCCAGCTTGACTGCTAATCTTCATGGTGACCAGGCACTGCATGTCCCAACTCGTAGTGGACACGCTCACCATCAAGTATCCCGCCAAGCATAAATCAGCTGAGGCATCAGAACTAATGGACCTTCAAACCTACAGATCATGATTAACGATCATTCATAGGTAAGTCATCAACATCTCTCTGCATGTAATCTGTAGATTTCTATTACTAGATCATTAGTAATTATACTTATTCATAGACAGTCTATAGTTAAAATCTAAACATGTGATATGTATATGTAGATCACTTTGGCTTTCAATATAAGTAAATGGATAATTGCATATAATAACAAGTACACAAACATTAACTAGTATACAAGGGGTCATATGCCACTTAATATGGTTATAAACTCTAATATGCAAATAGGTGGTTGAAATTAGGACAAGAACAATATGCATAGCTACACTAAGAATGAATACATATGTTCACTATGGTTCGCTAACATACCTAATGTGTTCCTAGGATGACAAGTTGACTTCATGGAACAAGTACGTAGAGTGAATTAAGAATTAACTATGATGATCAGGTATGTACACTCTCTATTTTATTTTGGGCATTAAATGACTGAAATCCATATATCATTTAATGAGGCATCTATTGAATTGTTATCCTCCTTTAAAAATCCAAAAACTTGGACATTTATTGCTCCTGGTATGAATTCCTTTTATTTCTGTGATATTTATTCTGTTATGCTCATTTGGGTCATTGGACCCCTCCTGCCATGTTGCCTTTATTGGAAATGACTAAAATGATAAGTCTTGCCACTCTATTATAGCATGCTTCTTGTATGACTAGAATATCTAGAATAGCGGTACTTATGTACAACCATATTTATTTAGGGCGTGTGTATTCCGCCCGGGGTGTGTGTTTCCACCCTTACTTTTTAGGCCATGATCCTATGGTGTTATGGCCCTGTTTTAGGTATATTTAGTCTACATTGTTATGCATGCAAATATTTATTGTTTTAATGTGAATATGTAGATGATTGTTATGGCAAGACACTCTTTATTATTATGCTTGTAATCTGAATTTAATATGCCTCATTTCTTTTGCTTCATTTCTTTTGTTATATTCCTTTTGAACTTACCTAATTGCAAATAGCCCCCTTCTTGTGGGAACATCTCTTTTTGCACTTGTAACCCTATATAATGCCCAAAGTATTTATTATATGTACATACTCAGCCTTTGCTGACCTATACTTGTTTCCTATGTTCTGGGTGATGTTCCCTTCCACCCAGGTTTAGGTACATTGGAAGATAAGAGCTCAAAAATATCACCAACATGACATGAACTTAAGGATAGCTTGGAATGGTTGGGTTTCCCTCTACTACTGGATTTAGTTATACTTAGTTCAAGTTTTTGTAAAATCACCTATTATGGTGAGGAACAATTGTACAAAGAAAATTTATAACTATGTAATAGTTTTGTTTCCGCTGCTTTATATTTATAGGGCTCTTGTATAATATCATTTGAGTGGATCCCCTTTTGGAACCCACTCTTTACAGTCACACATGAACCTGTCCTACATCCATCCCTACCCACCCTACCAGGTACTTAGGTGTTGACTATGCTTCTTTTGCATATAGTCAGTTCTACCCTAGCCCACCACATGTTTCTTTTGTTGTACCCCATACTACCTCTGATGGTGGACCTATCCCTGCTCCTGCCCCTAGTTCTCTTCTGCTTCTAGCTCTTCTTGTTGGCCCTACTGCCAATCTACTTGCTGGCTATTATGGATTAGCTACTCCTAGTTTCAAGCAACCAAATGCATTACATGCATGTGGCATGTCTTCGGTTGCGTAGAATGCCAGGTGGCCTGGTACTTATGGTTCAGACCTCCTGACCAAGATGCTGAGGAGTTTGTTGGAGATGGTGATGATGTTGAGGATTTCGATGGTGATGTTGGTGATGATGGATGTTCTTATGGTGGTTATGTTGAGGATGTCAATGATGATGAGGAGATGTCTGACTGGGATGTTGAGGAAGATGTTGGAGATGGTGATGATGTCGATGGTGATGTTGATGATGATGGATCATCTGATGCTGATGATGGTTATGAGGATTACCTACTAGAGGATCAGGATGAGGATGTTGTTGATGTAGATATCCTGGTTATTTAGTTTTGTATTTTGTAGGGTGCTCATATATATATATATATATATATATATAATATAATCATCATCATCATCATCATCATCATCTAAGCCTCAATCCCAACTATGTTGGGGTCAGCTACATGGATCCTTCGTTTCCATTCAGCTCTATCATGGGTCATATTCTGATTGAGATGTAGAGATTCAAAATCTCTCTTTATAAGCTCATCCCATGTTAATTTAGGCCTTCTTCTTCTTCTATTTATAGTGTTTGGCTCAATAGCATTGCTTCGTATAGGCGCACTAGTAGGTCTGCGTTGCACATGTCCGTACCATCTGAGTCGGCCCTCACGCAACTTTTCCTCAATGCTCGCCACCCCCACTTTATTCCTGATATAGTCATTTCTCAAACGATCTTTTCTTGTCTTCCCACACATCCATCTCAGCATACGCATTTCGGCCACATTCATCTTGTTGAGACCTTGTTTCTTCACCACCCAACATTCACTCCCATAGAGCATGGCTGGTCGTATAGCTGTTCTATAAAACTTACTTTTTAACCTGAGAGGGATCTTCTGATCACATAAAACTCCAGTTGCACTCCTCCATTTCAACCATCCTGCAGTGATCCGGTGACAAACATCATTTTGGACATCCCCGTCTATTTAAATAATAGAACCTAAGTAACAAAATTTGTCACATTTTGGTATATCTACTCCGTCCAACTTGGCTCCATCATTCACACTGCGATATTGGCTGAAATTGTAATGCATATACTCAGTTTTGCTCCTGCTAATCATCAATCCATTTGATTCCAATGCCTTTCTCCAACATTCAACTTTATCATTCAATCCATCTTTTGTTTCATCAATCAAAACAATATCATCAGCAAATAACATACACCAAGGAATATCATCCTGAACATTCTTTGTTAACTCATCCATAACCAAAACGAATAGATATGGGTTGAGTGTGGATCCTTGGTGTACCCCAACTGTAATAGGAAAAGTTGGTGTCTCTCCTCCAGGAGTCTTGACACTTGCAATAGAGCTATCATACATGTCTTTGATCAAGTCAATGTATTGGATAGGCACACCCTTTTTCTTCAAAACCATCCATAACACTTCTCTGGGTACTCGATCATAAGCCTTCTCTAGATCGATAAACACCATATGAAGATCTATTTTGCTTTGTATATACTTCTCCATAAGCCTCCTTATCAGAAAAATAGCCTCTGTTGTTGATCTTCCAGGCATGAAACCAAATTGGTTGTTTGATACTTGTGTTATAGATCTTAACCTCTGCTCAATAATCCTCTCCCAAAGCTTCATCGTGTGACTCATCAGCTTGATACCTCTATAGTTTGTACAACTCTGAACGTCACCTTTGTTCTTGTAGATTGGGACTATAATACTATTTCTCCACTCATTCAGCATCTTCTTGGTCTTCATAATCTTTTTAAAGAAATTTGTTAACCATGTAACTCCCTCATCCCCCATACTCTTCCATACATCAATGGGAATATTGTCGGGTTCGCATGCCTTTCTCATTTTCATCTTTTTCAAAGCATTCTTGACCTCAAATGGTGAAACTCGTCGTGTGTAAATGATATCTCTCATATTCATGTCACACGAGTCGCTAACATTATATGCAGTTACTCCATTGAAAAGCTTATGGAAGTAATTTCTCCACTGGTTTTTGATATCATCATCCTTCACCAATACTCTACCATCTTCATTCTTTATGCATTTTACTTGACTCAAGTCTCTTCCTTTCCTTTCTCTTATACGAGCCATTTTATATATATCTTTTTCCCCTTCTCTAGTGTCCATCTTCTTATACATATCATCAAAGTATCTAGACCTTGCCTCCCGAACCACCTTTTTAGCTTCTTTCTTTGCTTTCTTGTATCTTTGGAATGTTGCATCATCTCCAGATTTGGGCAAGCTCCTATAGATCTCCCTTTTCAGTTTAATAGCCTTTTGTACTTCATCATTCCACCACCAAGTCTCCTTCTGTGGAAGTCCACAACCTTTAGACTCCCCCAAAACCTCTTTGGAAATTTTTGTTATGCAGGAGCTCATGTTATGCCACATAGTGTTAACATCATAGTCCAAGTTCCAAGTTACCTCCTTGATGAGTTTATCATGAAAAGTCAATTTCTTTTCTCCTTTAAGATTCCACCACTTGATCTTGCTATCTTGGTTTCCATTATGTTTGCCTTTATTGATCTTCATGTCAAGTGGACCGAACTCCGCCTATGTTTTCATTTTTGTGTGTAAATGTAGCCGGTCCCAAGCCCGGGTAAAGGAGGAGGGTTGGTGGTAGGTTGACAGCCAGCCTATAAAAACTTTGTCACTCTTTCTATGACATGGATCCTATATATAATATATAATATATATATAGACTATCATGTACTACACATTTGGTCATTGTATCTGAGGCATACTATTTCTTATACGGTCATTTTCGTCGGCTTGTAGTTTTCATGTTGAGAGGACATATATAGTGTTGTAATGCTAATCTTATGTACCTCAACTCTTTGTTTGGTTACATCCTATGAGTTGTTGGTATGTGCTCCCATATTTTGATTATGACTCTAGATTTCTTGTTTATATCTATTTTGTCTCTGTTTGGTTCTTCCTTTAGTGGTTTCTTATGTTGTTTGTTCTTGTGGAGAAGACACATTTTGTATCTCTTCTCCCCCTACCTTTTTGATATGACAAAGGGGGAGAAATGATCTCAGACATATCGAATTTATTGCTTATGTGATCCGTTTCTAGTAAATTATCTGAAATATCAAGTGAGTTGCTAGAGGACCATGTAGTATATATGTGTTATGGTTGTTTGTGGAAAGACTAACCATGCAGGAAAAAGTAAGCATGAATTGGGGGAGGGGCAATTAACTTTGTTTATTCGTGTATTACCTTGAAATTCACAAGGTAAATGTTTAACTTTCATATCCCTTTAAATATGTTGACGAATGGTTTGTCATTGTCAAAAAGGGGAGAATGTTGACCTAGGAGTTATACATTGTCCATATTTTAAAAATGAGTTAGCCATTCCATTCGTATGTATTTAATATGTCTCCTTGAGATTGATTTAGGTATTAGGTACATGAAAACGATCAATTCAATCAAGCCCTAGCTTGATCAAGTTCAAGTTAAAAGCAATGCAAATGCACTTTTGTGGAAAACACCCTAAAACCCTTTGGACAATTTTTGAAACCATTTTTATTGATGCTATGACTTGTAACTAAGATGAGAAAAATTCAGGAGCACTTAATTTGATCATTTAATCACTCTAATGATATTTTCCAAAATGCATCATGGAGTGCCTATTCGGTCGAGTTTCTCCTATGACAAACTCGACTGACACCCTTGATGCATTTTGAGAAAGTCCAAGTTTGATTGAGTTTTCAATTCACTAAACTCAATTGGCACCCTTAACTAGAAAATCTAGTTTTAAGAGATCAGTCGAGTTTCATTGAGGATAAACTCGACTGATGCTTCAAATTTGCTTTGTCATGTAGTGCAATCAGTCGAATTACCTTTATTGAAACTCGACTAACTACATTGTACGTAGTGTGCATAAATAGTGATTCTAACCATTGGAGTGTTGCAAAACTCAAAATTATATCTGTTGCAACACTTCAAATGGCTAAAAAACATTCCTTAGTGCTCCTGTCCTCTAGTGGACACCCCAACTATAAATAGGACCTCTTGGAGTTCATTCCAAGGTTGCTCCTTGATGCTATTCAAGCATATCTGGCTACAGTTGAGTGCATCCAGTCCACTTGAGTCCCTTCCTCTCTTTTTTTTGTGAATCAAAATGTCCATATTATTGATATAGGATATGTGTGAGAGAGCTAATCCATTGTAGACTTGTAAATCTCTCAAAGGTTCCCTTTCCCCTACCCTTTTCTTCAAGATCAAGTTGGTGAATGCTTCTCCAAGTGAAGGAGAAGGTGCAAGGCTTTTCCAAGTGGAAGGAGAAGGTGCAAAAGCTTCTCAAAGGTGAAGGAAGAGGCCAAGGCTGAATATCTAGGCGTAGATTGGGTAAATCCTTCAAGGCAAAAGACTCGGTGCAAGAAGGGGATCTCTTTGGAGAAGGTGTCCATCTACTTACAAGAGTATGTAAGACCCTATAGAGGTAGAAGACTCTAGCTCAAGGGATAGGTAAGTCCTTGGTTGGTTTATTGGCTCCTTTTTAGGGCTGTCAATGGGGAGGGTATTATCCGTTTACCCTTACCCATACCCTGGAGGGTAAGGGTAAGGGTAAAGATTTTTATTACCCTTTATCCGTTTACCCATTCCCCATTTCCCCAGTATACTATAAGGGGAGGGTAAGGTATATACATTATCCATACCCTTTTACCCGCACATGATGTAAAGGTTACACAAATATAAATATTCTAAAGGGGTTTGTATGTAAATGTTTAACCCTGATACTTTATTCTATCATTGGAAAATAACTTGGTGTTGTGCTTGTAATACTTTCTTGTTGAGAGAAAAACATATATATCTTGCGGAAAATGAGGTGTTGGTGAAACACTTATTTGTTATGCATACTTATGCAAAGGAAAAATAATAATTTATGCATAAAAATTTGTTATTGTGGGAATTGACTTAACTTTACACAGAGAAACATATGATTTTGAATTGAATATAATGTTTTATATGTTGTTATCAATAAATTAGTTATAAAATTATTAAAAAATCAACACACAATGTGTATAAAAAAAATTGTCAAAATTGCCTGCTTACCCTTTACCCTCTCTGTTTACCCTATGGAGAAGAGGGTAAGGGTAAGGGGAGGGTAAGGGGATTGCTGAGAATGATAATTACCCTTACCCTTACCCGCTACCCAAAGAGGGTAAGGGTAAGGGTAAGACCTTACCCTCCCCATTGACAGCCCTACTCCTTTTGGTCCTTAAAAGGAGGCTCAATATCCTTTTCCCAAAAAAGGAAGGTCACAATGTATGTTTTAAAAATGGAATATAAGTATACATGGGTTGCAAAATTGTAGAACTTGACCTCTCTAGGTAGTGGACTGACTTTCTCATAGTTTGGAGATTGGAACCACTCTACATAGCTTGTTCTTGTGTTTGTTCAATCTCTATTATCCTTTCTAAGAATGCTTAGTTTCACTACAAATTCAATATTTGCAATCCCATATCTTGAAGTAACTTGAAGGTCTAACAAATCTTATTTAAGTGCTTTTAGATCTATTCACCCCCTCTAGAGCCCATTGATCCAACACATTCAACCCAACACAAATCCAAAAAGAGGTTTTTTCCATAACCAAGCATCCATCCACCATCTGAAAAAAAATTAGGATGACGTGTGTCGATTGCATATATATCACATCATATATAGGAGTGCATGTGGTTTTAATCGAATATACGCAATAATATTTTTAAGTATTTGCATTGTATGTAATATATAAATGATAAAATGAAATCTGATCATATAGAGTTAAATCCCAATACACTATAAATTGATGTGGTTCTAATACCATTGTAGGGAAATTGGGTAACATATAAGGTAGTGGAAACAAAAATGTCTATATCCCAAATAGAAATATCGTGTCAATGATAATGTATTTAGGAAAGAGGGTTTATGTGGTATATACCTAGTCTTGGAGCAAGTCCAGTGACAATCCTCACAACACGGTTGACACAACTTTACTGTGCATGTAAAATGTAAGTGTGTGCGTCTTGTAATATAGGCCAAAAGAGGCCCGAGTATTCGAACTCAGTGAAACGGTGTCCAGAGACCAGTACTAACTATGATATGATCATCTAGGTCAAAGGAAAATGATTGAATTGGGGTGTTTAAACTGAATGAGAAATTAAAATAGAAAATTAAAGTTGATTTAATCAAATGGTGATGGATTCCTTTGAACACAGTTTCACCGTGGGTAGCATTGTATATATCCTCCTATTATTAATATAAATTCACTCCTTAATCTTAATAAAGAGCCTATAGCTAGAAATTACCTGCTTTCACAGTTTAATTTCCCTACCTAAACTAAATCCAATCCCATTCTCATAGCAATTGATTCATTAGTTAGGTACAGTTGGTTTTACTCTGGGTAATCTCCTCCCGTTTATGCCCCACCTTTCATAAGGGACACTGATAAATGGGTGAACCAAAGTATTTCTAACCCTTAATCCCCTTTTTTAGCAGCTATTAAGGATCTAAAATTCTATTTGTGGTGATGAAGAACAAATAGATAAAGCAATTCTCATAGATTCATATTCAGATATTAAGAGAAGAATCTATATTAAAACATAAAATTCATATATAATGCATACTCGGGCTACTCCCGGGTCCTAAGAAATAAGGGGTTTAGCCCTGCATGGTTTCTATAGTCAAAAACATGATAGAGAAGAAGAAAAATATGGGTCACATCTAATGAACTGTTAACCCCTAGAGAAAAGCTACTCTGACGATCCCCTTCCAAGAGCGGTCGTTCTGCTATCTCTCGGCTGCACAACGATCCACTGAAAGTGCCAGAATTTATCCTGGATGTGGCCTTCGGGCCCATTCTCTCCTGCTCTGTCTCTCTAGTCTCAAGCACTCAACTACAGTGTGATAATTAGGTATGCCTATCCTTTCACGTAGTTATGGCATGGCTTTTTCCTAGAAAATAACACCAGGCGTCGAATAGCATGGCTTTTTCCTACAAAATAACACCAGTCGTCGGAATAGATCACTGTTGTAGATCTTGTCTGTGTGGGCAATCTCGATACTACTGAAATGACACTCGGTAGTACCGAGTCTTTAGGGTTCTGGAAATGCACTCAGTCTCAGTACTATCGAGTTGAGTCGATAGTACTAACTCAAAATTTGGCAGTCGACTCCTCGCACGTCTGATGTCAACTCGGTACTACCGACTTTGGTGCCTATGTACCAAGTTTTTCACAATTCTTTGGGAGAACTATTGATGGTGAGTCGGTACCACTGAGTTGAGTGTCGGTAGTACCGAGTCTGTGTGTTGCTTTGGCTATCTTACTGACGATAACTTAGTACCACTTAGTGTTGACTCGGTAGTACTGAATCTGTGCGGCTTCTGTGAACCTAAAACACAACCAAAAGTTCCTTAGCTTCTCATATTGATAAAAACTTATTAAAATTTGATAAAAAATACATAATTTGATGCATTTCAATAAAACAGGCTACTCATAGTAATTTGTGCATAAAAACTCAAGAAAATACAAATGTGTGCACAAAATTAAGGGAAAACAAGCCTGTAAAAATGACTAAATATTAGTGCATCAAACTCCCCTAAGCATAAATCTTGCTCGTCCTCGAGCAACGTACTCTTGGATATGTATGTGACAAGTCAACAAAAGGACAAACTATATGAATTCTTGTCTCATCCACCCCCACATAACGGTCCCAAACTGGCCCTACTGATCATTGAACCGATAACTGCTCTGAAGCGACCACAAATTTTCATAAAAGACATTTATCCCTTAGTCAATGGAACACTTTCAAAAAAGTAGTTAACATATTAAACTAATTAGGCCTACACTTGGTGCATTATGAGATTTTCTATCTACATTGCTCTTTTTCCTAACTACCATCTACATGGAAGCCATCCTCCTGATAAACAAGGAATGAGGAGGAAATCATATAAGTAGCCTACCAATAAGAGAAATGGGTGGTAAGAGGTAGGTGGCTTATCAAAATTCACAAGGAACAACTAAATCACTATGCGAGCATTAAAGTATGATGAACCTATATGATGATAATGAACAAGTTATGATTCCTAATGCTTGCATATTGGGTGGCATGATGCATGTGCTCAAAATATCATAAAATGAAATTGAACCAAATGAAAAAAAATCAATGGCATTATGAAGATATTCAAAAAAAATTAGAACGGATACACATCCTTTCTCCCTCTTTCATTCAGAGACAATTCTCTTTTTTTTGTCTTTTTTTTCTTTGGCCCTCTACATGATTGGCCTTATTCCACTAAATACATTCATGAAATTTCTCATATATCTCAGAGGGTATGGATGTGTATGAGATCTGCATAAATATTTTGCATCTCATAATGCCTTGATGAATGAATGCAATCTACATGAATTGTTCATGCATATTTTTTCTTTTCCTAACTGATGCAAAGGAAAATGACTAACTATAATGATTCCTACCATGCCATGATTATGTAATAAAAAAGAAATGATTCAGTGTACTCGATCATCTTAAGGTGGTGGCAATTATGAATATGAAGTGGATGAAATCACATAACTAAGAGATTAAGCCTTCAAAGATTAATATGTGTCCCTCTCTAAAGACATGTGTACATGGTAACCGTAGGAGTTCCTTCTTAAATTTCCATTTAAGGTCATGTTACCAGTTTGATCAGTTTAAGCTCAAACATCATCTCCATTCACATTTCATGGATAGTTGAGAGATTATTCATATCCCATGTCCTAAAGCTGACTAACACATACACTTCCTCAAGGTGTGACTCAAATAAATTGCAATAAAAGTTTATATTCTTAATTTTAGACATTTCATTTACTTTTGTACATAGAGGAAATTTGTACAGAACTCACGCATTTACTAATCCACTTTTACACTATATAGATGGATATGAATGAAATAAATCTAAAAGATAAAATGCAACATGAAAATTAAAATGCAAACTAAGGATAAAACTAAGATAGAAGGTTATTCCAACACCCCCCTAAGCTTGAATATGACTATGAATGCATAGTCAAAATTCCAACTTAAGAGGTGGAACAGCAATACCCTAATCAATCTTGTTAAGGTGGATAGTGGGGCATGATAGGGTCATGTGGAGGAAAGGTCCCCTGGAAGTTGGGATCATATCATGGCATTGGGTCTAGCATTTGATATCCTCTAAAATACCCTTGGCTCAAATAGTGGTCGTATAAAGGCTACTGGTACTGCTCTATGTATTGCAGGAAAGTGTGAACATTATCTTGGTTGGCCAAGAGAAGACGCTCAATCTCATAGATTGCCTATTGGTTTGTGTAGAGCCTTCCTTGGATGTCTTATATACCTGCCAAGGTTACTTGTTGTTGATGCTACCCTGTATGGAAGTCCTAAATCATCCCATACATGCCCGACATGTCGATAGTGGCATGCTTGTCCTAGGATGGTGGCGGGGCTGAGGAACTCGAGGTACCATATATCCACGGTCGCTTGCACGATGTAGGTCAACGAGTGATAGGGATGGTGTACACCTCCACCACATCATCATCGTTGTCAGCTTGCTGCTCGGGCTCTGATGTGGCTTCCTCTACGGCTGCATCAATGTCGTCATCATCTAATGGCCAATGCATATGCTCGACCCCTGGCTAACAGAAGACTGGGTCAGGGAGTGACTGCTCCCTGTACCAGCCATCCACTGTGCAACAAGCGTACACAGTCTTGAAATGGATAGTGAGGAGACTTGCCTTTCAGAAATGTGCGAGATCCAGATATTGTGGTCCCGTTGGTTGTAAGGTAGAGAGGTCTAGCTACAGATGAAGAGCAATGGGGGTAATGAGACCCCCAAAAACAATTGCTGCCTTTCTAGACTCCAACTGTCGGACTGATAAAACATGGAGGAGGAAGAAAGAACCAAAATTTACCAGCTCCCGCTTGAGAAGTTGGTGGACAAAGAAGAGGTCGTTCTTCTACACCTTTCCTTGGCCCTGACTAGAGCAACCAAAAATGGTGTTGGTGAGGATGTGGGGGAGGATGCGAACAAAGGGATACTCAATGTCGATGATGAAGTTGACATGTCAGTTGATTTGGAAGCCTTCTGGAATCTCAGTGAAGCATTCCCAGGACATGTCATAGTCCTAGCCCAGGGGAGGTGAGTGGTCCGTGACCGGCCTAAATCGCGCGTCCTAAAATTGGAGGCGTATTTGAGGTAGTCGAGCCTTCGCATTTATAACCCTAATCCTTCTAGGCCCCCGCAACTTTGTTTACGGGGTCGAAGTAGTCATACGGGGTCGAACACAGGGACAAGGTGGGTTGTGTTGACGAATCTGAATCGACACTCTACACTCCGGTAGGTATAAAGAGATATTAAAATTCCCCTAAGGGAACAACAAGATGTCACGATTAAATCAAAGAAAACTATCTCCAACTGGAGCTACAAGAAAGATTAAGATTTTGTCATTTAGCAGTTTTTAGGAATTTTCATGCTATAGAAAATAGAAAGATAAACTGCAGTTTAAGGCGTAATGCAAGGGATAAGACTTCAGTAAGACAAGCGGAAGTAGTATCACCCTGCACCCCTCCTCTCAGAGCGGGTGCCTCTAACCAAGCTTCAACACCCCTCTCGAGGTTGCTGTTCTCAAGTTAGAGTGGAATGATAATAAAACAACTCCGTTCCGGGCACTCTCGTACTCCAGAATCGGACCGAACACTAGAGCCACAACCCAACTCTCGAAGTAGTTGCGACGGGAAAGACAATTCGGTAGCTAAGCGAAACGCGATCCAAAACATGCAAGCTAGAGTTCAGATATCCAACACAGCAGTTACCCAATCATAAGGCATCAAGCATTAAACAAATTGCAATTAAGCATTTCTATTTCCATAAGCAATTAAGGGTCTTAATACAATGCTGAAGTAAAGAATTTAAATAACAGAAATAAAGATAGATGTCGCCTTCTTGATGTAGAAGGGCGACAGACTACTACTACTCCCAGCCTGATACCGCCCAGGGACCTATCCCGGTACAGCCGTGTCGGGCGGCACGAACTCTCGGACGGCACGCCTGACGGACGACTATATCATTCGAAGACCCTGGCCGATACGCTCATGTCGGGCGGCACGCCCTCTCAGGCGGCACGCCTGACGGGGAGAGCGTATCGGTTTCGGTATTGTGTCGGCCAAGGATTTACATATACTACTGTCGGGCATTGCTGTCAGGCACTTGTGTCGCGTATCTACATCGGCCGATATCGGCCCTCAGTGTCGTCCGGTACAGTCCTAGGTGAACCGATCCTCTCCCTCTCGGGATGATGAAGAGCTCACCTAGTGTCGCCCGGTACGAGCACTGGGGCACGATACGGTTGCTCTCGCACTTCTCTCGCAGATAGCTCAAGTCCCCAACTATCCAAACGGTGAACTGGCCAGCCGTCCCGACCTCTCCAACCTGTCTTTTCAGCTTCATGTAGCTGTTATTTATAGTCAGCTGGTTGGTGAGAAAACATGGTGCTCAAAGCGCCACGTAGCTCCCTTATACGCCGGTCGATGGCCGATACAGGCATATCTCGGCGCGAGGTGCTGGCTATTGGTCACGTGATGGGCGGCACGCCTGCCGATGGGTGGTCGTGTCGCTCGACGAGCTGGGTCGTTGAGCGGCTTTGGCTCCCTGTCGGGTAGAAGGTGTGTCGGCCGGTACGTCCCTTTCGCAAGGCGCCCTTCTCCGCTGATCATTCTTGTGCCGCCCAGCCCCTGTCGGGCTGGGTTGTATCAGGCGTCAGGAAGGTCAAGACGGGCTTAGACTTATTGTGGGCCGGAATCGGCCTTATTGCACAAAAATGAAGAAAACCCTGTAAAAGATAGGAAAAACAGGAATAAGAGCGTTGCTTGGCCAATTATTGCGAAAATGCTAATAAAATAGAGGAAAATAGCAGAAAAGGGTAGTTTTGATAACAGAATAAAGGGCAAAAACGTCACAAAATTAGTTGTTATCAACTCCCTCAAACTTAGCTTTTTGATTGTCCTCAATCAATATTTAAACTAAACTTTGTGTTGCTTCTTCTTGCACAGCAAAACTTTAAGGCAAAAGGGTAGCACAAGATTTGCGATGTCTTGGAGGTAATGCTGTCTTAAAGCGAACAAAAGACCTTGCCCTACTTGCCTTATTATTTAAGTAAAATATTTCTTCTCCACAGCTTCAGCGGGACTTTGGTGTATGATTATGAAGTTAGCTTCCACACCAAACAACTTTATTTTAAGGGCAGAAAGTTGTGTATAGGGTAGGCTAAGGCTTTTTGGGTTTTTCTTCTTGTCTCCCATCAGTCCATCCAGGTAAGGGTCCGTTAACGGGCAAGTGGTCCCTGCAGTCCAAGCCAGTTGGCTTTAGAGCAGTGATTTCACATCCTACGTACCACTGCCCCGGATCTACCATGCCTAAAGATGGGTACTTTTGGAAAACAAGGGTGTATATATGTTTTTTTTTCTTTTCTTTTATTGGGCACAACTCTCATACTTTTATTCACGCTCATAAGGCTTCTTTCTCTTTTTGGGATTTTGCTGGGTAAGGGAAAACAAAAGAGATATCTGTTGTTTGGGCAGCTTTTTCCTTCTCCATACTCGTCTCTTAGCTGTTTGCGAGATTATTAATTTTCGAAAATTTTTGGATGGCAAGGCACAATCTTTTGTTTGTTTGAGACAACATTATCAGAAAGATATGACAGAACTTGAACTCGTTAAATATACAGAAAGTAAACTTTCCAAGAAGTTACAACAGGTTTTTATTATTAAAGCAACTCTGTACATATGCATAGGGGCAGAATAAGCAAAATTTTCAAAATTTTCAAGAAATTTTGGTATAAACATATATATATGTACACATGATATAGGAAAGAACAAAAGGATAAAGAACAAAAGAATAAGGAACTTAAGATAAAGAACAAAAGAATAAGGAATTTAAGTCAGAGAGATCAGAAAATTTTTGTACCTCCCTCACTGGTACATGGTACCCCCCCAAACTTACTCCACACTCTGTCCCAGAGTTGTGAAGTAGATGAGGTAAGGAAATGTTAATCAGTGAGGGTTAGATGATCAGCGCGCCTGGGCTAGATAAGAGCTCCCACACATATTCTCCTCTTTTGATGTGATAGTCGATGTGGAGGAGCTGATCAGGCGTTGCCTCGTTTGCCATCCATTCCAGGATGAAGACGCCGCAGTCGTTGGATAGTTGAATTTGTTGCGGGCTGCGGTGGCAGAATTGGAGTTCATGCCAGCTTCCTGCTTGCATTCCCAGAAATGGTTGTATCAGCGCTGCTATATCGATATAGTACTTTCGTACTAATCGTTCAAGAGATGTCAGTGCTGTCGATGTACAAGGCACTGGATGGTCTTTATTGCTGTCCGAGCTGTTGTAGAAAATCCCTGCTCGTTGTTGGGTGTACACCGTTAAGAGCGTCCAGTGGTTGTTGTGCAGGATTGGAAGGAGAATGGTATCCGGGACTCTGCATTCCAATTCTGCTAGGAAAGCTTCCTTTGCCCCTTGTTCATCGGCTAGGCAAATGTCGTTGAACAGCATTGGATCTGCTATGTATGCGGGTTCAGACTTGTTTCGTAGTATCTGGATGTAGGCGACCGCCACAGATAACGCCAGACACCCTCCCTCTTTTACCATGTCCCTTGAGTCGTCAATCGGGACTATGACATCGCCTGCCGAGTAAGCTATGTCTGCAGGGTTGGAGTCAGCCAGCTTCATGTGGATTTCGTTGACCTGTTCTTGCGTGAGGGTAGCGCATGAGAAACGGTCGAAGTTGTGGATTGACTCCTCCAGGTTCTGGGGCGAGGCATGTTCGTCGTGTCCGAAAACTTGCCGCAAGATGTTTATTTGTTTGCCTGCCCCACAGACGTTCGTCTCTGCTTCTGCTTCTTTTTCAGGAGGGCTGCTGTGCTGAGATGACTCTTCTTCTTGTTCACTATCTAGCAGCTCTTCTGGTATCCCCGCGTCTCGGAAGTAGCGCTTATCCTTTATCAGCAGCAATGCATATTTGCTTCTGAGATTGTAGAAGTTAGTATCCTGGAGTTGCTTGAAGTATCCGAAGATATGTATCATCTCCATGGCTCTGAGGACTACGAATGCGCTATTTCCACTTCCCTCATCTTCTTGGACTGGGAAGTCCTTTAGTGAGTAGAAATTCCAGACGCCGCTGTGGCGCTGGACTCCGTACTTGATGACCCGGTGGAGACGTAGCGGCAGCAGTCTTAGCTTTACATCCTTTGGGAGTAGGAACGTACTTCCTGTGTGCGGGACCTCTTTGCTGCAGCAACAATGCAGTTGGACATGATGATTTCGGAGGTCGGAAATGCACAGGAACCAGTTGTTTCTGTGTTTGTAAGGGGCCAGCACCAGTTTTGGATTGTGCACTTCAATGTAATCCAACATACTTTCTACATGCGTAGAATTGTACAACCCCATCATTAGTCTTCTTGCTAGGGCTGGGGTGGCAGCGTAAACTGTATGTTGGTTGTTCTTGTCGGCGTTTTCTATAATGGCCCCTTGTAGCACTTTGAACAAACTCTTCCCTACGACGGCCTTGGCGCGGAAGATGTTTCTCAGAGTTCCCTGTTGTACCGAGAAATAACCGTCGCTCCAGAGTACCTCTTCCTCATCAGCTTGCGATCTTAGGACCATGTTGAGCAGTTTCTGGTCTCTGATCGTTAGATATCCTATGACCCTTCTGTCAAAGTCAGCCATATCGAAAAAGGTATCTCTGTCGGTGCGGAGAAATCGGTGATGTCGGCCCTTGAACTCCTTCCTATGGGGAGGTGTCTTTCGTTTGCGGTGCGGATGTCCCCCCTTCTCCCTCGGATTCGTCAGAAGAGACCTCCCAGACGCTGATATCTTCGTTGTTATCCTCAGCTTCGTCAAAGGGGGCTGAGGGAGCGGCCTCATTCAGGTCAAAAGGGCTTTCTTGTCCGGAAGGAGCTTCATAGCCTTGCCCTTGTGAAGAATTTCCTCCGGTTGCTGATGACGATCTTCCGGAGGAGGAGGTGGATGATGACGATCCTGACGACGCTCTTGATGACGAGGATTGAGAGCCCGGACCAGGAGGCGACGGCGATCTTCTCGGCTGCCTTGGGCGTGGATGGTCGTCCTCCCTGTTCAGCCTCCCCTTGATCTCGCTAAGGCACTGCAGAACTTGTTGAAGTGTGGCATTCACTGCCTCTAGCCGGCTAGGTAGGCTGGCTAAAGCCAGAAGCTCTCGTTCCTGCCTATCCAGCCTCTGTTCGAAAAACGAAAACTTGTGGGTTAGATAAAGAAATTTAGTAGAATGGTTTTCTGTTACCTCCCGCAAGAAATCGAGTTCTTGTCCTAGCATCATTCCGAGCGAAGGAGGGTTTTCCGCTTGTCTCCCCCTTGACCTCGAAATGCTCCTCCCGCGCGAAGGTCTGCCTGATGAGGCAGAACCTACTTCTATTGTCCGCGCGGCTGATGCTTCTGGGCGAGGTGTCGGTGCTGCCCCGCCCTCTTGTTGTATCGGAGGAGACCGTGTTGTGGGGGACGGAGGCTGCCCCATATCGACGCTGTCGACGATCTCCTCAACAACTGCAACAGGTGACTTTGGTGGTGGTGTCGGCGTCACCTGTGCTCTTTCGATCTCCATTTGTAGGATATCGGCGAATACCTCATCGCTGACATCCGGTTGTAATTCATCAGTTGCCCTTAAGGGCGCAGTAGAAACTACGGGGACTGCATCCGTCTCTCTCGCTGCAGTTCCAGTCCTTGTCTCGGCGACCTCCACGATCGCCGGTTCTTCTCTTGCCACCACCGGCCTTGTTGTCGTGGCTGTCGTTTGTGGCTCCGAGGCAGTGGGCCGCTCGGCAGGAGCTGTTGAAAATACGTCCTGCCGAGTACCCAGCGGGATGGGCCCCCTGGTGATCCCCCACTCTTGGCTTCTTGGGGGTGGAGCGCAGCTTGCGCCTGCTGCCACAGCCTCGATCTCGGCTGTGGTGAAGACTAGCTTTTCTGTGTCGTAGGCGGCGCAACGAGGAAGCGGGAGAAGGATCTTTGTCCGTGCAAACTTGTAGAAGTAACTCCGCCCCTCCTTCTTTATTATACCCGACCTCATGAGGTACTTGAGGTCGATCAACCCGTCCCCTCTCGTTCTTGAGAGGCTGCGCGGCTCACGCGGGTATCCCAACCCCACCGCGATTAGGTTCACGATGCCACCCATGCAATATTCCTTGGTGGCATCCTTTATTGGGTGCAGCCTGTTCAGCAAGAAGCGCCCCAGGTTGATAGTCCGGCCCTCCATCATGTGCCACATGACGTGGAGTTCCTCGGAGTAAATGTTGTTGGACTCGTTCTTGCTGAAGAGGAGGCACGCCACTAGCTTGTGTATTATTCTCCAGAAGCATGAGTGCACTGCCGCCACCTTGCTCCCGGGTTTGAAGGATGACTCCCCGGTTAGCTTTTCCCAGATATCTACGGGGTTAAATCCGTCTTCTTCGGTGATCCTTGCACTGTTATCTAGTCTCCTTCTCTCCTCTTCGCTGGAGGACAAAATCTGGTTGAGCAGCTTCTCCAAAATGACGTGCTCTGCATTGTAAAGTCGCCCCTGGAGTCTGTCTGCTCCGCCATACTGTCTGGCTTTAGCAGGTGTATTCTTTACTCGGTGAAGGGACGCCATGAACTCTCTTGTGAGCTCGGTGTAGGAGGCGGATAGGCTGAAGCAGATTTGCCTCAGACCGGCTACAACAAGTACGTCCTCTAGTCTCCCGAAGATGCCTAACTGCATGAAGGATGACTGGTGGCCGAACCTGCTAGGCCTGTAGAGCTTGGCTCCTAGCTCAGCATATCGGCGTCCGTGCTCTTCATCTCTTGGCACGAACATTCCTGGCGTGTGCTCCAGGGGTTCTGTTGTTGGAGCGGGTGCTGCAGCTGGAGTGGCCGCTTCTTCTGTCCTCACCCTCTTCCTAGATGTTGAGGGTCCAGCTGCTTCAGGGTTCGAGCGCTTCTGCCCGACTGTTGCCGCCTCTGCCTCTGGTTCGGTGACGACTCTCCTGCCTTGCTCGCCAACGAGTCTAACGGTTATCTTTGTGCGTGTCATCCCTATCATTAATCAAATAAATGCTATTTTGTTATCAACAGAAAAATTAATAAGGGGGAAGGCACCCCGACACGACGGTACCGGGCTTCAAGACAGGATCAGGTAAAGCTTGCCCGATACAACTGTGTGCGATACGGCCAAACGAAACTGAGCGCCCAGCAGGGTCTTGAAAGAGCGCTGCCCGGTACAAGAATAAATGGACGATACGGTCACTGCCCGACACAGATGTATCGGGCAGGTGCGAGAGAAGCGTGTCGCGCGATAACAGTATCGGGCGACAAGAAAAATCAACGCAAAATCTTCGCCCGATACGCCGTACGCGATAAAGGTCTGTATCGGGTATGCTCGGGCGATAGGGCTGTCGCGCGATACCTTTGTTTTCCTTAAGGTGTTGCGCGTCACGGGATCGAAAGAGGTCTCTGCGCGACACGGGAGCGGAGGGCAAGAAAAGTACTGCGCGATACGGTAGCTGAAAAAGGTAAAGTCCGGGAGCGCGACACGGTAAAGTTTTCGCCTTATATATAGCGGCCGGATGTCGCGGTAAAACCATTCTCTCCCGAGACGGGCGCAATTTGTATGTCGGTTGGTGTGCCGCCCGATCTGGTCTGGGAAAAAAGATTTGCTAGACCAGACTTCGCCCGACCGATACAAGATTTTTCGGGACAAAACTCCGAAGTAAAACCCACTTAAGGAAAGAGGCGTCAGGCGGGTAAAACATCATTGGCCTAAGGCTAAACCTGGCCTCAGATGGTATTTACCCATCCTGGCAAATAAAACTAAAGCGGTGGCCCTTAAAACAAAAAGAGTCAGCACATTGCGCATTCACTGACTCGGGCCTTATTACAGTCCATAATGTTTGTAATGTCTGTCTTGCAAATAAGTAAATAACATCCTATTCTAGGAAAATAAAAGCACGGGCTGCCTCCCAAGGAGCGCTGCATTTCCTGTCTACAGCTAGACGTCCTTCAGCTTCTTCATCTTGATCTATCTTTTAGCTGGTTCGGTGTTAGACGGGATCTTCCCTACACGATTCTTCATAATTTCGGCAAGCTGCGCTAGCTGCTGGTCGATTTGGCGCTGATGTGTCTGCATATCTGCCAACTGGACCTGCAATGAGTTCAAAACCCCCGAATTGGATAGTGCACTTTGCGCTAACTGGTGATTAACGGTGTCCTGCTTCTTGACAAAATCGAACAACTGGCCGATCACTTCGGATTGGTTCACCCCTTTCTCCTGTTCACGGGGCGGGCCTTGGTACTTTCCTGGTGCTTGGAAATTACCTTTTGCTGGCTGGAACTGGCTGTTCTTGGTGTATTGGCCTGATCCCCCTCTCTTTTCAAAATGTTGCACGGGCCTGGCCAGGGTGTTTAGCTGATGCGAGTTCTCGGCCGCGTCTTTGTTGCCATAACTAAATCCAGGGTGGTCTGGTCTTTTGAAGCCCATGTAGGATACATTCTCGATCCTTTCTTCTTCCGAGTCGGAGTCGCTGTCGGTGCCGGGTTTGGTGTAGATACAGCTGTCTACCCCATGTCCTCCTTCACCGCAGGTAACACATTTCATGACTTTCTCAACTTGCTTCTTCCCCTTTCCGCCATGATCCTTCAGCTGTTTCACATCTGTTGCTATCCTTTCTAAGCATGGTTGACAGTCTCGGTGCTCAGTAGATCAGAGTACCTGAAAACCGCATAAAAATCGTGTTTAGAAAACTTTAATTGGGGTAAAGAATAATGCTTAGAGTAAAAGAAAAAAGAAAAAGAAAAAGAAGTGTTGTCAAGCCTATTTCTAAGCTTGAGGCACGGGAGTGTAGTTAGTGGATTCGGATTCGTCAACAGTGCCATTTGCCTTGTCCCCGGCAACGGCGCCAGAAAGTTGACCGGCCTAAATCGCGCGTCCTAAAATTGGAGGCGTATTTGAGGTAGTCGAGCCTTCGCATTTATAACCCGAATCCTTCTAGGCCCCCGCAACTTTGTTTACGGGGTCGAAGTAGTCATACGGGGTCGAACACAGGGACAAGGTGGGTTGTGTTGACGACTCTGAATCGACACTCTACACTCTGGTAGGTATAAAGAGATATTAAAATTCCCCTAAGGGAACAACAAGATGTCACGATTAAATCAAAGAAAACTATCTCCAACTGGAGCTACAAGAAAGATTAAGATTTTGTCATTTAGCAGTTTTTAGGAATTTTCATGCTACAGAAAATAGAAAGATAAACTGAAAGGGATAAGACTTCAGTAAGACAAGCGGAAGTAGTATCACCCTGCACCCCTCCTCTCAGAGCGGGTGCCTCTAACCAAGCTTCAACACCCCTCTCGAGGTTGCTGTTCTCAAGTTAGAGTGGAATGATACTAAAACAACTCCGTTCCGGGCACTCTCGTACTCCAGAATCAGACCGAACACTAGAGCCACAACCCAACTCTCGAAGTAGTTGCGACGGGAAAGATGATTCGGTAGCTAAGCGAAACGCGATCCAAAACATGCAAGCTAGAGTTCAGATATCCAACACAGCAGTTACCCAATCATAAGGCATCAAGCATTAAACAAATTGCAATTAAGCATTTCTATTTCCATAAGCAATTAAGGGTATTAATACAATGCTGAAGTAAAGAATTTAAATAACAGAAATAAAGATAGATGTCGCCTTCTTGATGTAGAAGGGCGACAGACTACTACTACTCCCAGCCCGATACCGCCCAGGGACCTATCCCGGTACAGCCGTGTCGGGCGGCACGAACTCTCGGACGGCACGCCTGACGGACGACTATATCGTTCGAAGACCCTGGCCGATACGCTCATGTCGGGCGGCACGCCCTCTCAGGCGGCGCGCCTGACGGGGAGAGCGTATCGGTTTCGGTATTGTGTCGGCCAAGGATTTACATATACTACTGTCGGGCATTGCTGTCAGGCACTCGTGTCGCATATCTACATCGGCCGATATCGGCCCTCAGTGTCGTCCGGTACAGTCCTAGGTGAACCGATCCTCTCCCTCTCGGGATGAGGAAGAGCTCACCTAGTGTCGCCCGGTACGAGCACTGGGGCACGATACGGTTGCTCTCGCACTTCTCTCGCAGATAGCTCAAGTCCCCAACTGTCCAAACGGTGAACTGGCCAGCCGTCCCGACCTCTCCAACCTGTCTTTTCGGCTTCCTGTAGCTGTTATTTATAGTCAGCTGGTTGGTGAGAAAACACGGTGCTCGAAGCGCCACGTAGCTCCCTTATACGCCGGTCGATGGCCGATACAGGCATATCTCGGCGCGAGGTGTTGGCTATTGGTCACGTGATGGGCGGCACGCCTGCCGGTGGGTGGTCGTGTCGCTCGACGAGCTGGGTCGTCAAGCGGCTTTGGCTCCCTGTCGGGTAGAAGGTGTGTCGGCCGGTACGTCCCTTTCGCAATGCGCCCTTCTCCGCCGATCATTCTTGTGCCGCCCAGCCCCTGTCGGGCTGGGTTGTATCAGGCGTCAGGAAGGTCGAGATGGGCTTAGACTTATTGTGGGCCGGAATCGGCCTTATTGCACAAAAACGAAGAAAACCCTGTAAAAGATAGGAAAAATAGGAATAAGAGCGTTGCTTGGCCAATTATTGCGAAAATGCTAATAAAATAGAGGAAAATAGCAGAAAAGGGTAGTTTTGATAACAGAATAAAGGGCAAAAACATCACAAAATTAGTTGTTATCAGTCCGACATGTGTGGCTAGTTGAAGATGCGGTTGAATTCGCAGAGGGTGAATGAATAGTTGGTGTTGTAGAGGTGAAAGTCGACCTTTCCTTCCCACCATTCTCCTCCCATATGCTACCCTGGGGAGACAAGTACATAGAGAGATGACATGAACTCAAAAACAAGCTCATGGTATGTGGGCCACCCTCTAAAGAAGGGGTCATCCAAGCTCCAACTCTTGACCATCGTGCACCCAGCGCATGTACTCGGTGAAGCCTAGGCTCTCGATGAGGTTGCGGTCACCATAGCGCGTGGGCACCATCTTCTAGTTAGCAGCTCCTCATAAATCTTCTAGACCTGTGGGGTGGGATGTTGTAGGCGGTTTGGTCGAGGGACCATGTCGCCATGCTCAGTCGATGAAGAAGCACCCCTCCGAGGAGCCATGTGGAGCTGAGAAGATGAGGAAGGGAGAATGAGAGCTTGAAGAAGACTGTCATCGCTCGGTGTAGTAATGCTCATAGTTGCTCTGAGGAGTGGATTGAAGGTGTGAATAGAAATAAAAATCCATCCTCCTTATATAGGCCTTGGATCGCCTAGCCATCCAAAGTCAGTACTACCACCTTAAGTCGGTAGTACTACGATTCTGAGAAGAATCTGGAACTTGATATTATTGACGGCTGATGTTGCATGATGACTTGGGCGTGGATCGCCCTAGAGTCGGTACTACCGACACAACGTGGTTTTACCAAGTTGTGGCACTTATCAGTAGTACAGACCGCTCGATGTTGGTCATCTAGGCCGTTGGATTGTCGTTCCCGCTTTTTCCAAAAATTGAATGTCGGTACTACCAAGTCGAGTCGGTAGTACCAAGTTGCTGATATTTCTCGATAGTTTTGAAAAAATAGCTCAGTGCACCGAACCTGGAAGTATCCATAAGTCGATTGTACTGACTCAAAATTCAGTAGCACCGAACCCTTATCAGTTCAACACTCACAAATCTTCAGAGACTCAGTAGTACCGAGTGATTTCTTGGTATTACCGAGATAGTTGAATTTCAACCCTTTATTTCTGACCTCAGTTCGGTAGTACCAAGTAGTCACTCGGTAGTACCAACTTTTTATCTCTTTTGCATCCATCTGTCTGACCTAAACTCAGTAGTACTGAGTGAGAACTCAATAGTACCGACATTTTCTTTCTTGCACACTTGAACAAAATGGATCAAGGTACCTTTTTTTACATAAAAATTGAAATCTAAACTTATGAAATCAAAAATGCAACCTAAAGAAAGCAAAAGAAAGTTTGGGTTACCTCCCAACAAGCGTCCATGTTTAACGTCTTAGGCTCGACTCAAGAGAAACCTCAAACCTCTAATCAAGCTCTACGAGCTTGACTTCCTCTACTCCTCTCTCAATGTCACCCCCAAAGTAGTGCTTCAAACGTTGGCCATTAACAAGGAATGACACATCTCCATCTCCAATCTTCACAGCACCATGGGAATAGACCTCCAAAACCTCATAGGGTCCACTCCATCTAGACCTTAACTTACCCGGATGCAACTTAAGTCTAGAATCAAAAAGTAAAACCGTCTACCCCAGAGTAAACACCCTATGTAAGATGTGTTTATCATGGACCTTCTTTGTCCTCCCCTTATAGAGATCGGCATTTTCATAGGCATCCAGCTTTAGCTCATTCAATTCAAATAATCTTTTCTTCCCTACTTCATCTATATTTTAGTTTAACCTTCTCAAAGCCCACTGAGCTCTATGTTCCAATTCTATAGGTAAATGACAAGCATGACCATAAACCAATCTAAAAGGTGTATCCCTATAGGTGATTTATAGGTTGTCCTATATGCCCATAGAGCATCATTCAGAAGCATACTCCAATTCATCCTATTGGTTGAGATTGTCCTTTTTAGGATGTGCTTAACTTCTCTATTAGACACCTCAACCTATCCTTGGGTCTGTGGGTGATCTGAAGTACTCACTCTATGCTTAACCCCATATTTACTCAATAAAGCCCCAAACTTCATATTTGTAAAAGGGATTCCCCCATCACTAATGATCATCCGGGGTACACCGAACCTACAGAAAATGTCCTCCTTCACAAAATGGCATACAACATGTGCGTCATTGGTACGAGTTGTGATTGCTTCCACCCATTTTGACACATAATCTACAGCAAGCAAAATGTATAAGTTAGAATTTGAAGACATGAATGGACCCATGAAGTCTATTCCCCATAGATCAAACACCTCTACCTCTTGAAACACATTCAAGGGAATTTCATGCCTTTTTGAGATATTTCTTGCACGTTGACATGTGTCACAAAAATGAACATAGTTATATGCATCCTTAAACAAAGTCAGCCAAAAAAATACTCTCTAAGACCTTGGTCGTTGTCCTAGAGCTAGCATGATGTCCTCTTATGGGGAGTGAGTGACAATGTGACAGAATGCTCTCATACTCACTCTCTCGAACACATTTTTTCAGGATGCCATCCCTACACTGCCTAAGTAGTATTGGGTCACCCATACATAATATCTTAAAGAATAGAAGAAATTCTTCTTCTCTTGGTATCCCCAATCCTTAGGTAAAATCCCACGTGCCATGTAATTTACTATCTTGGCATACCACGGGTCAGTTTTCTTTAAAGCAAAAAGTTGCTCATCTGGGAATTCATCTACAATAGGGATATCCACATCCCTCTCATCAACTCTCTCCAATCTAGAGAGATGATCTGCCATAACATTTTCTATCTCTGCCTTATCTTTAATTTCAATGTCAAATTCTTGTAAAAGCATGATCCACCTAATTTGTTTGGGCTTAGCATCTTTCTTTTGTAAAAGATACTTAATGGCAGCATGGTCAGTCCAAACAATGACCTTTGCCCCCACCAAATATTGTCTAAATTTTTCAAAAGAAAAAACAACAGCCAACAATTCTTTTTCAGTGGTGGTGTAATTCATTTGAGCATCGTTTAAAGTCTTTGATGCATAATAAATAATAGTAGACCTTGTATATGTGTTGGCCTAAAACGACACCTACAAGCATAATTCGATGTGCCGAACATCAACTCAAAAGGTTTGCTCCAATCTGGATCTTAAATAATGGGAGATGAAATTAATTTTTCTTTAAGGACTTCAAAAGCTTTCATACATTTATCATCAAAATAAAACTCAACGTCCTTTTCTAATAATTCAGATAGGGGTTTTGCAATTTTTGAAAATCTTTTATAAATTGGTGATAAAATCCGGCGTAACCTAGAAGACTCCTCACTCCCTTCACCGATGTTGGTGGAGGTAATTTGGAGATGACCTCTATTTTGATCGGATCTACTTCCATTCCCCTATTGGACACATTGTGTCCCAGAACAATCCCCTCACTCACCATCATGTGACATTTTTCCCAATTTAAAATCAAGTGAGTGTCTTCACACCGCTGTAGGACTTTATCAAGGTTATATAGACAATCATTAAAAGACTCCCCATAAATTGAAAAATCATCCATGAAAACTTCTATACACCTTTCAACCATGTCAGAAAAAATGGCGAGCATACAACATTGAAAGGTAGCGGGTGCATTACACAACCCAAACGGTATTCTTTGATAAGAAAACATGCCATGGGGTAGGTGAAGGCGGACTTCTCTTGATTTGATGGTTTGATAGATATCTAGTTATATCTAGAATAACCGTCGAGAAAACAAAAATGAGAACGACCAGCCAATCATTCTAAAATTTGATCGATGAAAGGTAAAGAAAAATGATCCTTTAAAAGTGGCAGCATTCAAACGGAAATAATCTATGCAAACATGCCACCCTATGACTAACCTAGTCGGTATTAATTCATTAGCAGAGTTAGTTGTCACAGTTATCCCCCCTTTCTTAGGTACAACTTGAGTCGGACTTACCCATGTAGAATTGAATATTTCATAAATTATACCTACTGATAGCAGCTTCACAGCCTCCTTATTTACCACCTCCATCATAATTGGGTTAAGTCGCCATTGTGGTTGAATTACCACATTGTATCCTTTCTCCAATCATATTTTGTGTTGTCATAAGCTTGTCGAGATGCCCTTGATGTCAGCCACAGACCACCCAAATGCGTCCTGGTGGTTCTTTAACACGCCAATCAGCTGCCTCTCCTCGTCGTGGCTCAGTGATGATGATATGATGACTGGGAGCTTCTCCTCCACTGCCAAGAACACATACTTCAGATGTCGGGGCAGTGGCTTGAGCTCCAACTATGGGGGATTTACCAAAGATGAGACCAATGGTAGCAGCAATGATTCCAGATCTTCAAAATGTCTGGTGTAATTCTAGATCTTCACAACCTCCTTATTTACACACTCCTGCAAAGGGTTCTTACGTGGGTAGTCATTAACCACATTCATCAAACATGCTTCCATAGGAAACTGTGGATGCACATGTACAACTGAATCATCTGTGACCTCTTCAATTGTGGGTGAACAATTTACTTCATCTTCCTCCTCTGGATATCGTACAACTTCCTCCAAGGATACCACTTTGGTATTCTCCATGATATCTACTGCTAGTGTTCCTTTCTCCACCTTGGTCATGACATGTGCCATGTATAAAAATGGTCATCCAAGAAATAGGGACATGGGTCCCTCAATATGCTTCAGAGTATTGCATTGTGCTTCATTCTCTTTTGACTTTGAAACTTCAGGCATCCGGATTTCAAATCGGTCATCTTGGACACCCAAAGTCAATCTTCCTCTTCCCATCTCTAGAATCATGTCTGATGTGGCTTGGAAAGATCTTCCCAGTAAAAGTTCATTGTCATGATCATCTTACATCTCCATAACTACAAAGTCAACGGGAAATACAAACCTGACTACTTTAACCAGCACATCTTCACATATCTGATATGGCCTAACCACAGAATTGTCTATTAACTAGATTGTCATGTTGTCCTGGATTCCTTGAGGCCCAATTTCCTGAATGTGGTCAAAGTTATCAGATTGATGCTTACCCCTGAATCACACAGAGCCTCTCCAAACTTGGTCTTTCCTAAGAAACATGAGATATTGAAATAGCCCAGATCATGTCACTTTGGGGGCAGTGTCCCATGAATGAATGCACTAACCTACTCCTTTAGAACTACTATGTCAGTATCAGATATCCACCGCTTCTTATTGATGATGTCCTTTGAAAATTTATCATAGGATGCTATTTGTTCAATGGCATCAACCAATGGAATGTTGATGGATAATTTTTTGAAACTATCCATGAATTTCTTGAATTGTTGATCCGCCTTTTTGGATTTCACACTATTAGAGAAGGGAACTGGTATTTCCTATGACCTTTTATGAGGTGGGACATAAGGTTCTGGCCTTGTCCCTGTCACTACCGGTTGATCTGTCTCAGTTGTTCCTCCTTCTTTAGGCTGTTCTGAATCTGCCATTTTTTCCACCCCAACTGGCTCCTCACTATTGCTTGCATCTTTTGTCTGAGATGTCTTGGGTTGGCCTTGATTTCCTCCACTGAGCACTTTTGTCCCACTTCTCAATAGTATGACCTTCACCTGTTGGTTCCCGGATGGAACATCTGTGTTACCTGGGAAACCCTATTTATCGTTGTTCCTTATCACTGCCACCTCTACTGCAATTTGTGAAATCTGAGTCTCTAGACTACAAAATTGAGCTGTGTGATTCTATAGCTCTCTCTACTGCTTATTGATTACCATGTCATTCTATTTCACTAGGTTCTTTAGAAGGTCTTGCATGTTTTCATCTTTAGGACCCTTGTTCTGATGTTGTGCATTTCCTTGCTACCTTGCCTAGTTGGGATCCTGTTGGAAGTTGTTTGGATCCTTCCAGGAGAACTTTGGGTCCTTTCTCCAAGATTACTCATTGTTCTTGTACCCCTATTGATGCATATATTTGATCCATCCTTCCTACCCATCTGAGGAGTTTCTGTCCTTCTGACATATCTTTTTGGCAATCAGGTCTAGCTTTTCATTAAGAGTGTTTATTACCTTAGACTCTCCCACACTCTTGATTGTCTTTAGGTGGTCTCTTTCTTCTCTCCAGGATTGATTCTTGGACATGTTCTATAGTATCTCATGACACTTGGAGGGTTTATTATTGAGGAAGAAACCATTTCCTACACTATCTAGTGTGGTCTTCTCTCCTTGATGTAAGCCATAATAGAAGATTTTTGCCTGATCTTCTAACTCAATCCCATGATGTGGGACTTTCCACAGCATATGTTGAAATCACTCCCAAGCCTCTGAGTATGACTCTTCAGCTTGTTGTTTGAAATTGTATATTTTTCTGACCAACTCATTGGTCTCCTGTGGTGGAAAGTAATGCTCAAAGAAAGCATCAATCATCTCATCCCACGTCCCGATAGATTCTGGCTTCAAGTTGTAGAACCAGGACTTCGCCTTGTCTGCCAGAGATGAAGAGAACAGTTTCAAGTATATCACTATCGATGGTACCCTATCAATCTTGAGCATATCATAGCTTTCCACAAAGTTGCTTATGTGGGCCATTGGGTCTTCGAGACTATGTCTGTGAAATGCCTGTGACTTGACCAGGGCTACCAGCCCCGGGTCAGTTTTGAAACTACCGACATCAACTGCCTGCTTTTTTATAGGACCAACTTGCACCGTCAAAGATGATGCCTTGATCTTCTCCCAGATCTTCTTCTCCTTAGCCATTTATGGTTTTTCAAGTGGTAATGATGTATCAACTGGAGGAGATTCTGGAATGGCTAACGTATTGGGGATAAGTCTCCCTGTTGAGTTGATATACTTGTGTGCTTTGTCCTTTAATGTTGTAGTTGTTGTAGAACTACTTGGAGTTGATTCCCCGTAGTCCATACTACACATCTACATGATGCACTAATACCTAAAAAAGGTAAAAATGGGCGTAAGCACCAAAGATAGTAAAGATTAAAAATTGATATCTAATATTCAGCTCAAATAAATATTAAAAAGTAACTAAAAAAAGGTGGCCTAGTGTGGCCGACCACAACACTCGTCATACTGGACTATTGTCATTTCCCAGAAATGGCGCTAAAAACTTAACACGGCTTTACTATGTGTGTAAAACGCAAGTGTATGCGTCTTGTGATATAGGCCAAAAGAGGCCCGAGTTTTCGAACTCGGGGAAACAATGTCCAGATACCAGTACTAAATGTGATCTGATCAGCTAGGTTGAAGGAAATTGATTGAATTGGGCTATTTAAACTGAACGAGAAATTAAAATAAAAAATTAAAGTTGATTTAATCAAATGATGATGGATTCCTTAGTTTCACTGCGGGTAGCACTGTATATATCCTCCTATTATTAATTTGAATTCCCTCCTTAATCTAAATAAAGAGCTTGTAGCTAGAAATTATCTGCTTTCACAACATAATTTCCCTACCTAAACTAAAGACAATCACATTCTCATAGCAATTGATTCATTAGTTAGGTGTAGTTGGTTTTACTCTGGGTAATCACCTCCAATTTATGCCCCACCTTTCACAAGGGACGCCGATAAATGGGTGAACATATGTGTTTCTAACCCTTAATCCCCTTTTTAGCAGCTATTAAGGATATGAGACTCTATTTATGGTGATCAAGCACAAATAGATAAAGAAATTCCCATATATTCATATTCAAATTAAGAGAAGAATCTATATTAAATATATAATTCCTATACAATGCATACACAGGCTACTCCTGGGTCCTAAAGAATAAGGGGTTTAGCCCCGCATGGTTTCTGTAGTCAAAAACATGATAGAGAAGAAGAAAAACATGGGAAATATTGAATGAACTATGGTAACCCCTGGAGAAAAAGTTACTCTAGATGATCCCCTTCTAAGAACAGTCACTCTGCTGTCTCTCGACTTCACAACGATCCACCGGAAGTGTCAAAATCGATCTTGGACATGGCCTTCAGGCCCGTTATCTCCTCCTCCGTATCTCTGGTCTTGAGTACTCGACTACAGCGTGATAATTAGGTTTGGCTATCCTTTCATGTAGTTATAGCATGGTTTTTTCTTACAAAATAACACAAACCGTCAGATTAGATTGTTGTTGTAGATCTTGTCTGTGTGGATAGTATCGGTACTACTGAGATGACACTTGGTAGTACTGAGTCTTTAGGGTTCTAGAAATGCACCTAGTCTCGGTACTATCGAGTTGAGTCGATAGTACCGACTCAAAATTTGGCACTCGACTCCTCACACGTATGATGACAACTCGGTACTACCGACTTCGGTGTCAATGTATTGAGTTTTTCACAATTCTTTGGGAGAGATATTGATGGTGAGTTGGTACTATCAAGTTGAGTGTCGGTAGTACTGAGTCTGTGTGTTGCTTTGGATGTCTTACTGATGATAACTCGGTCCCACCGAGTGTTGACTCGATAGTACCGAGTTATGTAGCTTCTGTGAACCTAAAACACAACCAAAAGTGCCTTAGCTTCTTGGATTGATAAAAAGTTATAAAAATTTGATAAAAAAATACATAATTTGATGCATTTTAATAAAACAGACTACTCATAGTAATTTGTGCATAAAAACTAAAGAAAATACAAATGTGTGCACAAAATTAAGGGAAAACAAGCCTGTAAAAATGACTAAATATTAGTGCATCATGGTGCTTCTAGATCTAGAAACCCATGGACAACAATCAAGGCAGTTTCCTAGTGTGACGCCACGAACGATGGATGGTGTTGTCCTCCTAATGTGATGGTGACATTCTCCGTGCCTCTATTTTAGTCCATGTGGACCATTCAGAACTCTTTGTCGTGCTTTACCAGATCTAAAGGGAAGGAGTTTGTCCCTTCACTGTCAACGTGATAGCGGTGACTTGTTATCCCTTGCTATATCTCCCATTTATAGGTAAAACTTTCTTGAGCTCTCATTTTACCGTGATTGTGAAAATAAAACATTTGTAAATGTAAGTTGTGTCTTCTGAAATCCTTGACTACCTCTCTATCTATAGGAGGGTTAGGGTTAGGGTTTCTAGTTCAATGGGGAGTTGAAGAGATGGAATTTTATGAATTTTTGGCTACTACAAATTACAAGTCGATTGACTCAACACTTGAGTTAGTTGACTCACACCCCATTCGATCAACTCAACACTTAAATCAGCTGATTAGAATGTTTACCTATTCACAAACATATTTTCTTTCAATTAGACCTGTCAAACTGGGTCAAAATCCACGGGAACCCATGGGTCGACTCGTTTAAGTCAGGTTTGGGTGATGCAATTTGCCACCCGCTGGAAATTGCCCAAACTCAAACCCACCCATTTATTTAGTGGGTTTCATGGGTGGCCTGTGGGTGACCCTCTAAACTATTAATCTTATAAAAATAAACACAACCATCTACTATTACTATAAATATATATATGATCTACTACTACATATTATTTGTTGAGGGGTTTCAGTCAAACTAGAACTTTCCCAACAAGATCTGATATCGAAGAGGGGGATATGGGTAAGAACAAATCCACATATTCTACATTATCTAATTGGTCTATCAAACATAATATGGATCTGTAGTACAACTTTATAACTCTAGTTTGTCAATCATGATCATACATTAGAGAATTTTAATTATAGATCTAATGATTTACCTAAAAAAGCATATGATTGAATGATTACAAAAACTTAACATCATACTTTTATATTTGATAGATATAATGTATAGTATTTGGTTGCTTTTGTGCTATATTTCATGTAAAAACACTAGGAAAAGGTCTTCTTTTATCGTTAGAGTAGTAACTTGGAAAATATTTTGTATTGAACACATATTATACAGGCACCCATGGGTGACCTGCAACTCTCTGGGTTGGGTTTGAATTTGTCTTTCACTTACCCATTTAGAATTGCATCTTTTTAACCTGCACCCGGCGAGACCCAAACCCATAATGACCCAACCCAAACCAACCCACTTGTTTTCAATGCACAACATGACGTCAACATCAATCATTGATCCAATCTTATTGATTGTCTAGTCATTCAATTGAACTCTTTAACCGGTCGAATCGACACATGAATTTTTTGAGTCAACACTTGAGTCGGTCGACTCACATTTCCAATCAGGCAATTTTCATCCAATGTTGTTTAAAATGATTACCTAAACACTTTATTAATCAATTAAAACTTTACTCATGAATAAACTCCTATTCCAGGTGCATCCTATGTGTGTGACCCTATAAGTCACAAGTTACATTGACAGTGAACATCCATAACTAATTTATTATACCACAAGCAATGAGCATTATCTAGAAACACATCAGTTCTACCCAAGTAATTGAAAAGTTGGAGAACAACTTAAACCTAGATTTGTGATAAATGTTATTGTGATTGTATAATTCCTTTGTCTCAAATATCCTGATTGAACTCAAGGAATGGAAATTTTATGCTCGTAATAGTTCAATCTATGTTCCTTGAACTAGAGAAAACTTTAGAGATGCATATGAGCTCAATATCATATATTGAATCACATGAGTATGGTCATACATTTTCTCAGTCTCACTTGTCAAGTGGCCAAGATATTGACTCCAGTAGGAGGGAAATCCCATCTACATCACTCATAGTCAATCCTCATGTGTCACAATGTGCTCAATCATCATCTTTATGGAAACCCTTATTCAAGGTCGTGTTGGATGATGTCAAAATACTTTGAACAACATGTGAAAGTGTAGTGACTTCAGATCTAAGAATCACTATCACCACTATCACATTGGGATGTGATTATGATTGTTATCCATGTATCACTTCTCGGGGTGGGTTTGTTAAAAGTACATATGTGTTTGGTTTGATATCCCATATCATGACTAAGAGATTTTTTTATCGACCGACACACACTCTAGGCATATGTATTATTATTGTTTATTAGCTTCCACAATAATATCTGACTAGGGATATAATCAAGAATATAAATGTTCTTATCATACATATAATCTCATTGTTTAGGTCTTCCATCTAAAGACGTTTGTCATTAAGAAATATCTTTCTTTAGACATCTATCATGTTATAGCATCATATCATATTTGAACAAACATATATATTGAATTGCCTATATTATTAATCAAATCATAGACAAGTGATGCCATTACAAATCATCATATGACTCCTCTCTGTGCATACATACCAACAGTCTATCCTAAGATGCCTTTCATAGAATTTATTTCTAGGTGTTGAATTTAACTTAACATTATTAAGGACAACATATTATAACAAGGTAGGGGTAAGAGTTTCCTTCCTTACCTATACTATTATATCATATTTCATTTCATTAAGTTTAGGTCCTTTAAGGACATCTAAGGTTACCTCAAATCTCGAATTGAGGTTGGTCAACACACCCTTCTAGGTAAGGTCCTAACCTAGGGTGCCTTAATCCCTACTTAGGGTTTTCTTGGGTAGGGTTATTATTATCCTTCATTCCTCTTGAATCTATAAAATTAGGGTTATTGAATAGGGTTAAATATTAACCTCTATCCATAATGTTTTATTCTTCCTTTAACCCACTTAAGTTTTCATAATTGATTGGAATATCCTAACTCAAGTCATTCATGGGCATCTGGTGTATCCAAACCCATCCCTTGGTCTTTTTAGGGTTTACTCTAACTGGAGGGTCGACGATAATATGTCTCATCCTTCATTTCAATTTCTCTAAGTAATATTTTATGTACTTTAATTGGAAAAGGATGTCTTAGTCTATTTCTTCATGAAATCCTTACCCAAGATGAGGAGAGAAGTGAATTATATGGTTAGGGAAGCAATAGATAAGAAGAGGATGAAATTTAATATGAGAAGACCAAGAGGTATTTTATTTTGGGAAAAAACCTCAGACTTTGTCCAGGTGGGATTCACATGAGCTTGGGAGTCCTTGCATACCAACTAATGGTACATAGGAATATTTTCCAGCCCCCTGATTGTGATCCATTCTATACGACATTGTATTTAGAAAATTCCCTAACAATTCCCTTATGTCTCTAAGTAATGTATGAATATATAATTTATTATTAGTTATTTGATAAGTCTATCCTCTGATACCAACTGTTACTACCCCTCCCCCAGATACGCACCATTGAAGGAAGATTGCAGTGATGGAGATTACAATCTCATATTTCCAAGATCCATACTTGACAAATAAAAGATATTAATAAATAATTTAATTTATACTTTGAATGATACAAAAGGTTGCTAATTTACCCTTAAAGGACCTTTACATAATCTTTTAATAAAAATATGTTGCATGAAAGGGGACATTATCACTATAGGGAATAAGATAATATGATTTACTATCTAATTAATCCTCCCTATGACATTAAATCAAATATATTCAATGTATTCATATGAATCTTCAAGTAATTGTATCTCCATGTAACACAGATACCTAAACACTGACAAACAAATATGTGGATCATTATATTGCTAAATTGTATACGTATGTGCACATAAAATTGTGCAAGTACATATATATTCAGAAATAATATAATTTCACATAGGATCTTATATATGCATTTAGATAGTCTAACCCATGTTTTTAATTCCACCTTGGGTGCCATCAACTATCTCTATTTATCATTGAACTTAGGTGAACTTCACCTTAGTAGGTCTAACCCTGGATTCAGAATATCATACTTTCTTTATATGATATACATATTGGCATTAAAATGAACTAGATTTGAATAAACATCTAATCGACAATTTGGAAATCACCCAGAAATCTTACATAGTCGATATATGATGATATTCATACATAACCATGTAGCTCAAATAAAAACATCATGCAGAACATACTTCCACTATATGGTACAACCAATCAGTTATATGTAGATCCAAGCAATCAACAAGATCTAAAGTATCATGCAACCCTAAAGTATTATTGTGTATCCATATGATATTAAACATGGTTGAATCTAGGGTTTAGGTCTACAGTTGATATTATGGTTAGGTCTTGAAATCCTAATTCCCATGATAAGGATCCAATGACTTTAGAAAGCCTAAATATGCATCATCATCATCATAATTAGTATCATTATTATTCATAAATATTAGATTACCTCACAAATGAGTGTATTTAGTGTATCCAATAACCAATTACTCAAACTAGGGTTCACAATTATTAACCACCTTATTATATCTATACACTAGATTTACATTGTTGAACTCGATCAGAATCAGGCCCTGATTATATTTTATTCATAATCTACATTTCTTTCTAAGGGATTTGGTATATAACTTCACTATTATACAAGGTATTGTTTGTTTTCTAGAATTAGTTCTAATTGAGCATAACCAGGCCAACGGTAAGGTGCCATATCAGCATGTATCATATTATATGCTAGACACATGGATCGACCTAAGTTATTGGGCAAATGCCACATTGCCTTCAGGCTCCAACATCGCCGCTCCATTGAAAATGGATAAATTACCCTATTTTCCTTTATGTTGTGATCAGGAATGATCATGAGGGTTAGGCTAGTGGGTTAAAATCCTTAGGGGGTGTATCATCCCCTTTATTTGCATGAGTGTTTCTCCATGCAGCCACAGAGGAAGCAAAATGAAGAGTTGACTCTTGACTCTTGGGCATAGTTGCAACATCTAGGGCCATTGACACCTCCAATAAGTCCTCAAAATTTCAAAGAATTCCATGTCTTATTGTGGGATGGCTGGATAACAATGATCTAGGCTAGGCTTTCAAAGGAGATGGAGTAGGGAATTTTGAGTAGTGAATTACTTTGAATGACAACAAGATAATGGTCTAGAAAGTTTTTAGGAGATAATTTGGTTCATCTCCATCACTTGTGAGGCATCATGATGGTCAGGTTGTTCCTCTATGACAAGAAGTTTGACCAAGAAAGACTTACACTATGGAATCCTCCATAAGGGACTCATTTCATTTTCTTTAATTTTGGGATCCCTTATCAGCATCACAGTGAAACCCTACGCCAAGGTAATTGGTGACAAACTTCCTGAGGTGAAGGTACATGGTCATGTTGAGACATAGGAATTGGAGCTCGATGGCAAGGTTTCAGGATCCTATGGTGAAATTGAGGGTGTCGGAGACAATCTAGAGTCCTAATGGATCTCCTTAAGCCTTATACAAATAAGGAGTTTAGGTTAGAGGTGATTACAACCCACTATAGATACCTAGTTCACATGGGACTTGGGGGTACTATATGTGTTTATCTGTGATATCAGGATGATAGGAAATTGTTGGGTTTATCTCTCTCCTAGAGTTTGTTCCATGGGATTTGGTTTAGTAGGGAGAGAGAATGGGAAAAAGAGTGTGACTTGCCTCTGTCAGACTCTTGACATGAGGTTGATGATGACACATGCATTGTCTAATCTCATATCATAGGTTGAGACCTGTGACTAGATCTCATTTCATACCTCTAGGTCTCAAATTATCCATATCTTAGTGTGACAACAACATATCAAACATTAACTGATCTAATTCTCCAAACCTTTCTCAATTTATTATAAACTTCTAAAAATCATTTAGGTTACTAGGGTTATCCAATGATTCTTAAACTTTAGACATACCTTCACATTATCCATATATCAAGTTGGTCCAAATTTGGTGATAAGAGAGGAACGATAAATACCCTTTTCTTTATCTTGAAGTATTTTCCTTACTTTAGTCACCTAGGTCACAGATAATCATATAATAACCACAAATTTGTAATTATCATCATTTAGTTGTTATCTTGTATGGGACCAAGTATTGGGTCAAGTCAGGTTTATCTAATACTCAAAATTTGGAACCCAAGCAAAGATTGATAATTACTTATTTGATTGTCTAAATCATAAATTATCTTAGAATTTTATGAAACTTTTATCATTATCTCATAATTATTTTACCAACCATATCACAATATTATTGGCATCATAATTTTGCACAAAGTTCTAATTTCTTTGATATGTGTGTCATGGGCCCATATGGAAACCCTAATTGGACTAAATGGGCTTGAATAAGGTTCTAGGGCCCATGGTCCATATCTAGACCTTCCAAAGGGTCCATAAGACTTATTGAGGCACATATCTTGATATTACAAAGGGTCCACAATACTTGCTGGATTTAAATTACAAAATCAACTCCTGAGGTGTTTTACGATATCAAACAGAGTCTCGTGTTGGCATTTTAGCTCAATATTACTTCATTCACTTAATTTGAAGACTCAATATAAGTCTAGGTCTTATGCTCATCAATCAAGGTAATAACACCTTGCTATTTATTTCACCTTTATATCATCATCCTCTTCAAATATTAATTCTAAAATTCTCAAATTTGAGGATATTGCATTGCCCATTGAGAGTAGGGGTCTCCTGGTCTTTAGGTGTATCTTTTTAAGTAGAGTCACCCATGTACTCTCATGTCTTGGGAATGATTGTGGTGCACTCGATCTGTATATCTATATATGAGATACATTTTTAGCATTATTATTGATTGTATATCTATAATTGATATATATATATATATATATATATATGAGTCATGCTGGAATACACTCGAGTGTACATATATATATATATATATATATATATATATATATATATATATATATATATATATATATATATTTATATATTTGTGAGTGTGGAAGTGAGAAAGTGTGAGTGTACATATCTATGTGTATAGGTGTTTGCTTATTACTGGTTAATTTGCATATCAAACGTTTACATGTGTGATTTATGTATATAGGAAACATAAACTTATATTGTGATGAATTATTCAAGGGTTTATATCACGAAAGAATACTAATGTTTTTCATTAGTACATCAATAGTTGAGTACATTTTACTCAAGCTTGGGTTTGATTCTTACTTCATTTCATATATGACATTAAAACCTTGACTACAATTAGCCTTAATCAAGGAATCAAATTTGAAATATTTGGAGGATTTTCTGGATTACCTTAGGGATCTATGGCATGTCTATAGGAGCACCTTGTTATTGCATTATAAACCATTTAAGGTTGTTGTTAAGAAAATTTTGTTGAGATATTATGCTTTGAGCAAGTTTTTGCTACCAATATGTGATTTGAAGTCATTGTAAATATACAAAGTATTACAACAAGAAATATCTCACCAATAACTAGAGTTCTTTGAAAATTCCAAGTCAAAATTTTTGAAAACAAAGACTTGGAGATACATATTCCTTTTTACTCAAATGAAAGATAAAATAAAAACAAACATGATCCACTTACTCAAGCACTAGAAAAAATATGATTTGATATTGATACTTAATTAAGATATCAAGTTTTCTCACACTTCATAAAGTATCCACTATACACACACCTATGTGCTCGTATAAATTATTTATGATATTTATACATATACTTATTGGAATATATATTAGTAATTAGACCCTTGATCTATCATTGTTGTTTTAAGTCTCCAAGATATTATGGTTCCATAGGTAGTGTTTTCCTCTCTAAACTTCTACATGTATCAATTATAAGAGATTGGATGAGAAAATAAGTTAATTACTTGATTCAAATACTAACATAGGTATCAGTTGGGTGTATATAATCATAGAACAAGTTTGATGAGGATAAAAGTATGGTTTTATGCAAGAGTTAGAACTATTAAAATCCTAGATCTTCCCAATTGAGTCTTGAGAATGGAGTGAGATATTTTCACTATTTTTTCCAAATATGTTCTTACATCACCTACCGAGACATTTTCACTATATGTTATTATGATTGGAATCTAGGGCATACAAACCAACAACTTTGACCCCTCTTTTTGAAGAATAATGTAGACATATAAAGTGACTAATTTTAGACAATATGTATACCTTTTGCAAAGAATATCTTAATCAATTGTTCAAATAGAAGCAACATCCTACTTGTGTAGACAATCATATTATCCATGCAAAACATAGACAACACATAAATTACCTTGCAATGAGGATCGGTCCTGCAAATGCATTTGACAACATGAGTTTCACCTTTATTGAACTGGATAAGAATATAATATCCACCATAATATAGGACATCGAGTGGGTTTCAACTAGCATTTGTTGAATGTATAGAAAGTAGACCCTTCACAATACGTGGGTACATAAAGGTAACACTCTTTGCACATTTCATTTCTTGTGCAACAAAAGACTATTGAAACAGTCAAAATATGAACAAAGAGGAGCGTGGAACCCAATCATATTTTATAGAAAGTGAAATCTCTCTCAATGTCTATTTGCTTATTTAGTCTTGTGTACTAAATATCCAATCAACTCAAAAAAAAACAAGATCAAATGCATGCAATCTTTTAGATATATTGAAAGAGAATTTTATCGATTGTTTCTTTAGAAATATGAAGACTTGAATATTGCAAAAGAAGAAGCATGGGTATAGCAAAGGTTGAGGACCAAGGTATAAAAATTGAAGTATTTCTTCTTCACAAGAAAAAGAAGCCCACTAGAAAATGAATAGTAATCTAAATTTTTGTGCAATAAAAATGATACCTACATCATGGTCGATTACTCTAGTAAAAGTTATTGCATGATGCAAATGGGACCATTATCAACAAGTATGTATGGTAGTATTTGCAATAATATTAGGAGATTGAATTATTAGAGGTCTATAGTGTGTAGGTACAAGTCCAATTATAGATGCATATTGTTTTAAATAAAGTAAATAACCATAGGAAAGAAGATGACATGACAAATGCACATGTGAAAACTCGAGTAAGTTGACTCTATTAAAATTATTGGAATTTTTGTTCCAACCATAAGCTCATGTATTCATAAAACAATATACATGAAAGATGCAAACCCATATATATTTTGATAACATATAAAGTATTTCATTGAGGAATATATTGTGACATAGCACAACATTCAATTTGATCATTGATGGCAAAGGTCTATCATTCATTATGGATGAATAATAATTTGAATCTAGAATTAATGTCCATGCACAATCACAACATAACTTATGTTATTTGAAATGGATGAGATGAAGAATGAAAACAACAACAAGATTTCAAGTTTGTAACCACATATTTGCCAGTAAAATTGTACTACAAGACATAGATGTCATCCTATCTCATTTTTAGAGGCAAAGTAGGGGAGTGGACCCCATGTGAATCATGAAAGTCTACAAGCAACACAATCGTGGCACATGACTCTGACATCAATGCACAAGCACATCCCAAAGTGAGATACCTACATGACAAATAAATCAAATGTGATGTTAATTAACATCATTTAGAAAACCAATCAAGAAAAATCTCAACAAAGATTCCGAACAAGATTCTCATACACAATAAATTAGTACGTCCAATCATATTTATAGATCATTAAGTAATCATACATATTTCATCATATTTGACCAAGTCAAAACATGTTCACACAAAAGTTATACAAATACATTACTCGCAGTATATACATTAGATACAAGGCATACAACCAAAGTTGATTCATCTTCATGTAAGACACATTTTCTAGAACCTAAGTGTGCATGGATGAGTGTATACATCACCAATAAAATTATCTCCACCTTCATATCACTATCGCCTTGGGGAAGGTGACACATGATTAGAAAACCTAGGTAAGGTGTTAAACCTAAAAATATTCTATTTGAGAGTGAGGACAAATTCTTGCTTCTCTAGAGTAATTAAAGTATGCAAGATCAAATATATTCAGTGAATTATGTAATTATATATTATAAGTAACATCTATAAGGCATGATACAACAATAAATACATATTGAGTATATGTTAAATCTACTATAAGAGTAACCTTACACGGCTTGAATACTATTTGTATTATCCCTAGGTAATTTAGAATGTACCTTCATATTTAGTGATGAATATGTGTGAAGTCCCTTAGTTGACTGTCAAGAGTCTTGTGATTATGTGGTCGTACAAAGATCTCACCACACTTCAATTTGTGTGAGTATAAACACTAGGGGTCCATTGGCATGTGACCTACATAAAAGAACATGTCCATACTGGGTACTCAGCTCAAGCCTCAATATATCACATGTATCATATCATAATCATGTATTCAATCACATTGATCATATTTTTATATGTACAACAAGAGATATGGTCATGACCACACTCATAAGTGTGAGTGAATCGGGTAATGGAGGGTACCATATTTCATATTGATTCTTAGTAACCTTTTATATTCAACAATATATGTCTCATAGTATCTTTATACAATCTATAAATCATACAAAATAGTCATTTTGCTTTTTTGTCTTTTAAGAAGTGGAGGTGTTATATGATGAACATGCAACTACATGATTAGAATTTATTTTTCATCTTTCAAGTTAACAAAGATAAAAATTTACACTACTACATTTTTGGCCAGTAACGTCACTGCCCATAGCGTCATTTTTACTAGAATAACCGACCTAATAGACTATTGCATCGGTTTTATCAAAAAAACCGACCTTATAGGTTTTCCGCCATGAAAATTCGTGTGATTTCAGCTTCGCGCCTCGATCTATTGGGTCGGTTTTTTAAAATAACCGATGCTATAGGGTCAAAAAAAATGTGGGCACCGCTTTGGAACTCTAGAATCGGTTTTTATATATAACCAACCTTACAGATCCTAACCTATAGCGTCAGTTCTAGTGCAAAACCGACCCTAAAAGTATATTAAAAAAATGGTGCCCGGACTTAACCTATAGCGTCAGTTTTTTAAGATAACCCACGCTATAAGTCAGGTCTATAGCATCGGTTATCTTAAAAAACCAATGCTATAGGTTAAGTCCGGGAAGCGTTTTTTTAGTAGACTTTTAGGGTCAATTTTTACCCAAAACCAACGCTATAGGTCTTCTATTATTGCACATAGCAGCCCGATAGTAAGGTTTAGGTTGCCATTTGCCATTGCTTCTTCCCCGTTTCCGCTCCCACGCCCAAAGAAAAAGCAACGCCGCCTCTATAAAGGTGACCTATCGCAACCATCTCCTTGTCCGAAAAGAGGCAAACTAGTGTCGTTTTCCTTGGATGACGATGCCCATGCTTCTTACCACCATCTCCGGCGACAACGACGCTCTTTACCACCATCTTCGGTGTCGTTTCCTTAGACGACGATGACGTTGCATCTCTCTCCAGTGCTTTCTTCCTTGAAAGGCGACGATGCCTTAGGCATTGCAAAGGTCGTACACATCTCTCTCTGGTTCTTTTCCCACACAAGCTCCCTCACTGATCGGTTCTTCTCAAGGTATTTCTCTCTTCTGCCTCATCACTCCTCCGTTTACGTTTTAGTTTCAAGCAACTGACCAGGTAGCACGGCCGTGCTGGGCAGCACGGTCGTGTTAGGAGCAGTAACAAATTCAAAATTGACAAATTTTGATGATTCTGCAACTCAGCTAATACGGTCGTGTTGGGCAGCACGGCCATGTTGTTTGCACGGCCGTGTTGGCTGAGTTGCAGAATCATCAAAACTTGTCAATTTTGAATTTGTTAATGCTCCTATAAATTGATATATACTGACCCCTAATTAATACATTATACCTTACAAGTGAGGTATAATATTCTCACTCTCCCAATGTGCCATTTTATTTGACTAGTAAATCAACCAATAATAAAAATATGTATTCATTCATATCTACATTTTGTTATAAATCACATATGTAATCATTATATATACATTCAAGAAATATGAGGGTAGACATTGTGTATTCTCAGATTGACACTTTAGGGTTTATATATGAGATCATCGATGCATGATGTTTAATTTAATATATAAATATGACAATAATACATTTATGCATGTATCAACTTAGAAACTCGTTCAAAATGGATAGTCCCCGGTTTGGGACTATTTTTGGATATTTAATCTCACTTAGGATGTAACTGTATAATGTATGTTTAGTTTTGAAGAAAATTTTAGTAGTATTTCCTCATTTGTTCTCTGGGTACATATGTGAGTGGTTATTTATCATTTACATCGGTGTACTTGGAGAACTTAGGGGAAATGTTGCTGAAATTTTCTTCAAAACTAAACATACATTATACAATTACTAGTGAGATTAAATATTCAAAAATGGGATAGGTGGTACACTTTAGTATAAAAGTAATTAACTTCCTATCAATAAAAACTTACAGCTTATAGTATCAATATTAAATGCTTAGTTTTATAATTAATTTTTAATGTGATATAGAAAATGGATCGAAGTTGGATGTCTATCAAGAACCGTTGTAGTCCAGAGTTTGCCAAAGGTCTTGATGAATTTATTAGATTTGCTGAGGAATATAGGAAACTACCTACAGATAGGTTCTATTGTCCATGTAGACATTGTGGTAACAATTTGAAAGTTGATACTGCTGAGGAAATTAAGAATCATGTCATATGCAATGGGATCATACAAGGTTATAATGAATGGTATTGGCATGGAGAGAAAATTAATAATGGATCAGAAAATGTCGATACTAATAGTTGTGGCATAGAAGATATAGATAATGATGATAATTTCAATGATGAACCGATTGAGGATGACCTGATTCGTGATGATATGGTTGATGAGATGCTACGTTGTTGTCGGGACAATTTCGATCCACCTTCTTTATTTGCAAACATTGTCCATGATGCTGAAAAACCTTTATATAAGGGTTGTACTAAGTTCATGAGGTTGAGTGTTGTGATGCGATTATATACTCTTAAAGCTCAAAACCGGTGGAGCGATAAGAGTTTCATTTCACTGTTGTCTTTGTTAAAGGAAATTCTTCCTGAAGGCAACGAGCTTCCAATTTCAACATATCAAGCAAAGAAAATAATGTGCCCAATGGGAATGGAGGCTAAGAAGATTCATGCATGTCCAAATGATTGTGTGTTATTTTAGAAGGACTATAGTAATTTAATAAATTGTCCAAAATGTGGTGTGTCAAGGTATAAGACCACAAATTCAGCTAAGGCTAAAAATGGCTCTCCTGTCAAGGTGATGTGGTATCTACCAATAATACCACGATTTCAACGCTTATTTGCTAATATAGAAGATGTGTAAAATTTGTCTTGGCATGGGGGTTAAAGGCCAATGATGATGGCGTCCTACGACATGCATCTGATTCACCACAATGGAAGAAAATTGAATTATTATACCCTCAATTTGGTAAAGAACCAAGAAACTTAAGACTTGGACTCTGTACAGATGGAATGAATCCCTATGCTACATTAAGTAGCTAACATAGCACGTGGCCTGTTATGATTGTTATATACAATCTTCCTCCTTGGTTGTGTATGAAAAATAAGTATGTCATGTTGTCAATATTGATATCAGGGCCCAAGCAACCTGGAAATGATATTGATGTTTACCTTCAACCTCTAATAGATGACCGAATGAAACTATGGGAAGAAGGTATTATGACATATGA